>CM046943.1:105513181-106050023 GCA_025698515.1 Gossypium sturtianum
ATGGGCAGAAATGTCCGATGAGCGAATAGGTATGGAAAGTATTAAGGAATGGATGCATGAACTTCTTTGTGCGAACTAGGATAGGAAAGCTCAAACCTTGGTTGCTCGAAAGAATCTCTCGATTAAAACTCTATCCATAAAATTTCTTCGTGAATAAGAAAGTGGAACAAATGCTAACGCATAAAATTTTTCTTAATCAGTAAAAGCGCGGTAGATAGAATGAGTTCTAGAGGACGTGGGACGCCGTGGGACGCGGTAGGGGTAGGATGACGGTGTGCGAACCCGTCAGTCGGGACAAGGTTCGAAAATGAGGTACCACCGCACCACCACCTCCTACTTTTAGAGCCGAGGAGCAAGATCGCCGGTGGTGAGCGGTATCGCAAGCTGTTTTGCGAGTCTTGGAGATGGTGGCTGGGGCTGGTGGAAATTTGGGAGCTCGGAAATCTGTCCCCGAGCGACTCCGATCTAACGGAGCGGAGGTATTCCGGGGTGTGTCAGGAGTGGCACCCAGTGCAGCAGAATACTGGCTAGAGTCAACTGAAAGGATCATGGATGATCTTGACCTGACTGAGGAAGAAAAGCTGAAAGGGGCAGTGTCGCTTCTAAAGGATGAAGCGTATCAGTGGTGGCTTACGGTTCGAGACGGGGCTACAGCAGATGATCTGACTTGGGAGTATTTCAAAACCACCTATCAGAAGAAGTATGTGGGCACCAGCTACACTGACGCGCAGAGAAAGGCTTTTCTGGGATTAGTGCAAGGAACTAAGTCAGTGTCGGAGTATGAGGCGGAGTTTTTAAGGCTGAGTAGGTATGCTAGAGGCATCGTGTCTACTGAGCATGAGCGCTGTGTCCGCTTTGAGGACGGACTCGAGATGATTTGAGGTTACCGATTGCCCCCATGATGAGGTTCGTGAGTTCTCATCTCTAGTGGAAAAGGCTAAGGTAGCCGAAGGGATCAAGGAGGCTGTGAGGCAAAGTTATAGTAGGAATAATCAGAAGAGAGGATTTGGGTCAGCTGGATCAAGTGGTAGTGTTCAGAAAAAGGCTAGGCCAAGTGGGCCAAATCAGGCGGCAAGACCCACGACTACTAATCAGAGGCCGACTCAGTGTAACCGCTGTGGAAAGACCCATTGGGGAGGTTGTTGGACCGGTGATAGAGGATGTTTTGAGTGTGGGTCTTTGGAGCATCGTGTCAGAGATTGTCCCCGGAAACTAGCTAAGAATCAGCCAGAGGGGGAGAATCGTACTCAGGATAGAAATGTGGGACCACAGAGGGGTCGTGGTAATGGCAGAGGAAACAACGGTCCTAACCGAGGTCGTGGAACTCAGGGCAGAGGTTCAGGCAACACAGAGGCTAGGCAGCCTGGCTTAGTTTACGCAGCGAGGCGTCGCGAGGAGGGTGACGCACCGGATGTCATAACCGGTATGTTTTTAATTTTTGATCTTCCTTATGTTGCATTAATTGATGTGGGTTCGACGCACTCGTACATTGCTAGTAGTGTGGTAGGAACTATGGACCTAAACTCAAACCGCTTCTAGGAGATGACCGTAGTTAGCCCTTTAGGTCACTCTGTAGTGGTAGACAAACTTTATAGAGGCGCACCCCAGAACTTCGAGGGGTAGTATTTGTGGTCGATCCGATGGAACTACCGTTGGGGAGTTCGATTTGATCCTTGGAATGGACTGGCTGGTTAAGTATCAAAGAATTTGGATTGCGCGTGCTAAGCGCATGGTGGTTTAAGACAGTGAAGGTGATGAAGTGGTTATGATAGGGGATAGAAGGAATTACCTATCCAATGTAGTGTATCGCCTTGAAGGTGAAAAGATGGTCAAGAAGGGTTGTGAGGCGATTTGGTTCGAATCTGTGCTTTGGAAGCTAAAGGGTCGTGAGTTGGAAAGGTCCGAACGGTTGAGGAATTTGTTGATGTGTTCCCGGAAGAACTTCCGGTCCGCCTCCAGATCGAGAAGTCGGTCGGTATAGACTTGCTACTGGAACGGCACTTTGTGTCTATAGCACCATACCGAATGGCACCAAAGGAATTGGTGGAGCTAAAGGCTCAAATTCAGGAGCTCTTGGATAGAGGGTTTATTCGACCAAGTATATCTCCGTGGGGAGCACTGTGTTGTTTGTCAAGAAGAAGGATGGTTCTATGCGGATGTGCATCGACTACCGAAATCGATTAAACAAGTTAACGATCAAAAACAAGTACCGTTGCCTCGGATCGATGATTTGTTTGACCAACTGAAGGGTGCGTCGGTATTCTCAAAGATTGACCATAGGTCGGGTTATCATCAATTAAGGGTGAAGGAGGTGATGTTCACAAGACGGCATTCGAACTCGGTATGGGCATTACGAGTTCTTAGTGATGCCATTCGGGTTGACCAATGCGCCAGCGTGCATTTATGGACTTAATGAATAGGGTATTTCAACGAAGACTTGGACCAATTCATCGTGGTGTTCATCGGCGACATATTGGTTTACTCAAGGGCGGAGGAGGAGCATGACAAGCATTTGCGAGTAGTCCTACAAGTGTTGAGGAAAGCGATTTATACGCCAAATTCGAAGAAGTGCGAATTTTGGCTTAGGAGGTGGCTTTCTTAGGTCATGTAGTATCGGTGAAGGAATTAGAGTAGACCCTCGCAAGATTGAAGCAAAGATTGGATTGGAAACCACCTAGGTCGGTGGTGAAATACGAAGTTTTCTCGGGTTTAGCGGGTACTATCTGAGATTCGTGGAAGGATTCTCTCTAATAGCAGCGTGCAGATTAACTAAGTTACTAAGGAAAGGTGTTCCATTTGTATGGACGGAGAAGCGAAAAAGGAAGCTTTGATAAGCTAAGGAAAATTTTGACTAAGCTCGGTTTTAGTACGACCAAGCAGAAAGTTATTCACAGTCTATTGTGATGCATCTCACTTTGGTTTGGGATGTGTGTTGATGCAGATGGGAAGGTAGTAGCCTATGCATCCCGTCGATTAAGACCGCATGAGGTTAACTACCCAACGCATGACTTGGAGTTAGCGGCGATCGTCTTTGCTCAAGATATGGAGACATTACCTGTATGGGGAGAAGTCGATAGTCTACACGGATCACAAAAGCTTGAGGTATCTTCGACTCGAAGGATCCGAATCGAGGCAGCGTCGGTGGATTGAACTACTAAAGGACTACGATTGTTCAATCGAGTACCATCGGGTAAGGCTAACGTGGTAGGCGCGTGTTGAGCCGGAAGGTTGTGATGGACTTAAGAGCAATGTTCGCTCGGTTGAGTCTATATGATGATGGGAGTCTTTTGGCGGAACTCCAAGTTAAGCCAACATGGATTGAGGAGATTAAGGAAAAGCGGTTAGTGGATGAAGGCTTGAACGCTAAGAGGGTACAAGTTCGAGGATGGTGGTTTGGAAGGGTACTGATCTGTCTAGTGATGGAGTGCTATGTTTTCAAGGGCGAGCATGCATGCCGAAGGATGAAGAGTTGAGGCGGAAAATTCTCCATGATGCACATAGCAGCCCATATGCTATGCATCAGGGAGGAAGCAAGATGTATGGAGATTTGCATAAAACATTACGGTGGCGGGGTTGAAGCGTGAGATAACCGAGTTCGTAGGAAAGTGTCCGACATGCCAAAGCAGGTTAAAGTGAACATCGATTACCATCGGGACTACTTCAACCGGTAAAGATTCCTCAATGGAAATGGGAGAGGATCACCATGGATTTCGTTAGTGGGCTACCCTTACGCCCAACAAGAAGGATGCGATTTGGGTAATTATGGATCGCTGACTAAATCAGCTCACTTCATGCCGGTGAGAATGGATTACTCACTCCAAAAGCTAGCGAAGTTGTATGTGGGTGAAATAGTGAGGTTGCATGGTGTGCGATGATCGATTATCTCGGATAGGGATCCCGATTCATGTCAAGGTTTCGAAAGCGTTGCATCAAGCTTTGGGTACACTGTTAGATTTCAAGACGGCTTTCCATCCACAAATCGACGGACGATCGGAAAGGGTGATACAGATCTTAGAAGACATGTTAAGAGGTTGTGTCTTGGATTTTAGTGGTAGTTGGGAAGAGTACCTACCATTAGCGGAATTCGCTTATAACAATAGTTATCAAGCGAGTATTCAGATGGCTCCATATGAAGCCCTATATGGACGAAAAATACCGTACTCCTACATGTTGACGGAGTTGGGGAACGACAAGTTCGGGTCCAGAACTGGTATGAGACCGAAGACAAAGTCGAGGTGATTCGGTCTAAATCTCAAGGAAGCATCGAGATAGGCGAAGTCTTATGCCGATCTCAAACGCAAGGAAATGGAGTATGCTGTGGGAGACAAGGTCTTTCTGAAAGTGTCGCCTTGGAAAAAGGTGTTGAGATTTGGACGAAAAGGGAAGCTAAGCCCAAGGTTCATCGGGCCATATACAGTTGTAAAGCGAGTAGGACCGGTAGCTTATCGCCTAGAGTTGCGGCAGAAGCCGAATCGAGATCCATGACGTATTTCATGTATCGATCTTTGAGACGGTATCGGTCAGATCCTTCGCACGTTGTGCCAGTAGCAGAGATTGAGGTGAACTCGGATTTATCTTTTGAAGAAGAACCGGTTCAGATCTTAGATCGAGATGTGAAGGTTCTACGTAGAAAGTCAGTGCCCTTAGTGAAAGTGCTTTGGCGGAACCATGGTGTGGAAGAAGCTACGTGGGAATCTGAGGATGTGATACGGCAGCAATACCCCCATCTGTTTTAGCTAGGTAATTTCGAGGACGAAATTTATTTTAAGGGGTAGAGCTGTAACATCCCAAAGATGGGGCTATTTGGAATTAAATTATTTTTCTTATGTTTGAACCATCGTGATATTATTTATGGAATAATAAAGGTTAATTAAGGGTCTTGAGTAGGCTCGGTTTAGTAGAAAATTTCATCTTGAACTTTAAAGGCAGGGAGCCTTAGCAGAAGGGTGTTATAAGAATAAATGAAGGAATTTGAACACTAAAAAGCCCTTGGTAAAGTGGCAAAAGTGAGGCCACTTAGAGGACTACAAGTGACGCCACCAAGGAGCAAGGGAGAACCTTGGTTCGAGTCACAACAATCCCCTCTTTTGCATTATGGTTGGACGGCACAAGTGGAGAGTTTTTCTCTCTTTAAATTCTTTTTATTAAAGGATAATATGAGCTTTTCTTTTAATTAGATTTTTTTTTTAGATAATAAGAGATAAAGAGGGATATTATTTTGATTATTAAGATTATTAATTTGTTTTAATTCAAATGGGTGGCTTGGAGTAATTGGGGAGGTTGATTAGAATTTGAACTCCTTGTTGGAAGGAGTGGACGGCAAGCTTGAAGGGGGGGTGCCGAATGCCTATAAAAGCATCAGTTGACCCCCTTGCTTTTCCTTTTGTCATTTTTGCTAAGTGCCGAAATCCCTAAACCCTCCTTTGTTCCTCTTGTATTTTCTCCATTCCCTCAAACCCCTTCAAGCCGAAATTCCTAGCACCTTTCTTTCCCATTATTTTCTTTCTCCCCTTGGCCGAATACAACCCAGTAGTTTGTCGAAACTCCCTTCCTCTATTCTATTGTACTTTGGCCGAATATTGGAAGGAACATAGATCTCTTCAGATTCTTTGTTATCGATCGGGTGATAAGGTAAGTGATGGCGAATTTATATCTCCCTTTTCTTTCTTTTTCTCGTCGACTTTTTACAAGGAAAGTCTTGATTTCGGCAATTGTTAAGTCTTCTAAACGAGTAGTAACCGATTTCTGTTAGGTACTCAGGGAAGTAAAACAGTCGACTCAGGCCCCGATCTCTAGTATTTAATATTTGGTAAGTGATGGTAAAATCTACTTTAGTTGGTTATCTGGTATTCGTTTAAGCCAAAGGCTACTAACTTATTGATTGCCGATTCATGGAATCAGAAGCTGATTCGGGAGTTTGGTGTTGCGATTAGTATCCAAAGGTGTGAAGGTAAGGATTCGGGTTCACAAGGAACCCCTTTCAAATTATTTGGTTTGGTCAAATGGCCCATATCACTAACACTATTGTGGCCGAACATAGGGACCGATGAGATCTAGGTGGGCGACATCTCTTTTGGGATTTAGACGATTCGGTGGTGACAGTGTGTACATACACACGTATAACTTGTTAATGTGTTGATTGTTGTGAATGCTATCTTGATTTTATGTAGCATTGGATAATATACCATATCGGTATAGATGGTGATTCGTAAGTACTGTTAATATGAATTTGTTATTCGATGCTTTTGGGAAGCATGATGTATTGATACATGAGATTTAAGTATGTGATGACATGAAACATATACATATGTGACTGATGTGGGATTGATGAGTGGAGGGGCGTATTAATCGTGCCGCGGGCACCAGTGTTTTGGTAACACACCGTGACTACGGTCACCGTGAGAGGTTTGGTACCTCCGGAGGTTTGGCACCTCATAGCGACTCGTCCACGTGGTTAACACCACCGTAGGTTGGCCCCACTTGAGATATGGGATAAATGCGCGGTGATTTGGTATCACACGATGGGTTGGCCCCATCAATCGATTCGTGTCTACGGACACCGTTGTTTTGGTAACACATCGTGACTATATGTCACCAGTGGTTTGGCACCACCAAAGTGGTTTGGTACCACAATGGGGTAGACAAAGTGGCGTTTGGTTGGCTAGGTTGGGGTACATAATATTCTCGCATATTAATTGTTATATGTTGTGTATGGAAATGTCTTTAAAACGGGGAAGGGTTACATACTCGAGTCCTTGTGACTCACCTTCTTCTTTACCTTTTCAGGTGACACATAGATCGCGGATGTGGAGCGGGTTGACTCGAGGTGGCCATGCGGTGGATTTAAATTAAATGAACTTTAATTTTAGTTATGATAAATTTTATTTCCGGTTTTTAGTTTATTTGGATGTAATAAGGCCTCCTGATATTTTATTTTTGTTATTTTTCATATGTCGAATAATTGTTTTAAACTATGATTATCAATATTAAATTAAAGTCACATGTTTTCCCAAATTAACACGAAAATGTTTTCATCGTGCCATCGGGCACACTCGATATTTTATAATAACTTGGTTGAATTAATTTTAAATAAATTCTAAGTAAGGTTTAACAAAACAATCAATTGAAAAGGTTTTCGGCAACTAAGAATTTTTACTTTCCAAAAGTGTTTTCCAAAATATTTTCCACTGTAGCAACTAGATTCGGCCATAGTGTTTGGGCCGGGTTTGGGTTGTTACAAAGACATCCCGGTGAGTGTAGGATGAATAATCGGGCTTGTTTTAAGTGTGGTTCTCAAGATCATTTTATCAGAGATTGGCCGGAGATGGCAGAGAAAGAGAAATTTCAGAGTGCAAGGCCAGTAGTAAAGGTGTAATGAAAGAAACCGCGGTGATATCCGAAGCTCGAGCACCTACTAAAGCCTATGCCATCCGTGCTCGCGAAGAAGCGACATCTCTCGATGTTATTACTGGTACTTTTTCTCTTTATGATACTTACGTTATTGCATTAATTGACCCTTAATCTACTCATTCGTATGTTTTTATGAATTTGGTAAATAATAAGAAATTGCCAGTTGAGTTTACCGAATTCGTGATTAAGGTGTCAAACCCTTTAGACAAGTATGTTTTAGTTGACAAAGTATGTAAGAAATGTCCTTTGATAATTAGAGGTCACTGTTTTTCGGCTGACTTGATGTTGTTGCCATTTGATGAGTTTGATGTTATTTTGGGTATGGATTGGCTGACGTTGCATGATGCTATAGTAAATTGTAGACAGAAAGTTATTGAATTGAAATGTGAAAATGGTGAAATTCTTCGGGTTGAATCAGATGAGTCAGATAGATTGCCTGTGGTGATTTCTTCAATGTCAGCCCAGAAATGTATAAGAAAAGGGTGTGAAGCTTACCTAGCCTATGTGTTAAACACAAAGGAGTCTGAATTGAAAATTGAATCAGTGCTGATAGTTTGTGAATATTCGGATGTGTTCCCGGAAGAATTTCATGGGTTACCACCAGTTAGAGAAGTTGAGTTTGGTATTGACTTAGTACCAGGGACCTCGCCGATATCTATTGCTCCGTATAGAATGGCTCTGACCCAATTGAAAGAGTTAAAGACTCAGTTGCAAGAGTTGACAGATAAGGGTTTTGCGAGACCAAGTTATTCTCCCTCGGGTGCTCCAGTGTTGTTCGTAAAGAAGAAAGACGGGACTATGAGACTTTGTATAGATTACCGGCAGCTCAATAAGGTAACCATTAAGAACAAGTATCCTTTACCGAGGATTGATGATTTATTTGACCAACTGAAAGGAGCGACAATGTTCTCGAAAATAGATTTGAGATCTGGTTACTATCAGTTGAGAGTAAAAGAGTCGGATGTGCCGAAAACCGCTTTCAGAACAAGGTACGGACACTATGAATTTCTTGTCATGCCTTTTGGACTAACAAATGCTCCTACAGTTTTTATGGACCTGATGAATCGAATCTTTAGACCGTATTTGGACAAGTTTGTAGTTGTTTTTATTGATGACATACTGATTTATTCTCGTAATGAGTCCGAGCATGCCGAACACTTGAGAACTGTTTTGCAGACTTTGAGAGATAAGAAGTTGTACGCTAAGTTCCTTAAAAGTGAGTTTTGGCTCTGAGAAGTCGGATTTTTAGGACATATTGTCTCAGGTGATGGTATTCGGGTTGATCCAAGTAAGATTTTGGCAATTGTTGATTGGAAACCGCCAAGGAATGTATCTGAAGTTAGAAGCTTTTTAGGCTTGGCCAGTTATTACCGACATTTTGTCAAAGGATTTTCAATGATTGCTACTTCAATGGCCAAGTTGTTGCAAAAAAATGTTAAATTTGTATGGTCCGAAAAATATTAGCAAAGTTTTGAGAAGTTGAAGGCTTTATTGACTGAGGCACTGATTTTAGTGCAACCTGAATCGGGAAAGGAGTTCGTGATTTATAGCGACGCGTCACTGAATGGACTAGGATGTGTCTTGATGCAAGAGGGCAAAGTGATAGCATATGCCTCGAGGCAATTGAAGCCACATGAGAAGAATTACCCGATGCATGATTTGGAATTATCCGCTATTGTGTTTGCTCTAAAAATTTGGAGACATCATTTGTACGGTGAGAAATGACATGTTTTTACTGATCTTAAGAGCTTGAAGTACTTGATGACTCAAAAAGACTTAAATTTGCGGCAACGAAGATGGCTTGAGTTACTGAAAGACTATGAATTGGTGATTGATTATCACCCGGGTAAGGCGAATGTAGTCGCAGATGCCCTGAGTAGAAAATCCTTATTTGCCTTGAGAGCAATGAACATGAGGTTAACATTGTAAGATAGTAATTTGATTATAGCTGAGTTGAGAGCTAAACTATTATTTCTTCAGCAAATTTGTGAAGCTCAGAAATGTGACCGTGATTTGTAAGCCAAGAGAGCTCATTGTGAATCGGTTAGTGATTCAGATTTTCATGTTGGATCCAATGATTGTTTGATGTTCCGAGGTAGAGTTTGTGTACCGAAAAATAATGAACTTATTCAGAAAATTCTTCAGGAGGCGCATAATGGTTATTTATCTGTGCATCCGGGTAGTACGAACATGTATAATGACTTGAAGAAATTGTATTGGTGGTCTGGTATGAAAAGAGATATCTCCAAGTTTGTTTTGAAATTTTTGATATGCCAACAAGTTAAAGCCGAACACCAAGTGCCTTCGGGTTTACTTCAGCCAGTGATGGTGCCCGAGTGCAAATGGGATAGGATTACGATGGATTTCATAACGGGTTTGCCTTTGACTCCGAGAAAGAAAGATACTGTAACATCCTAGATTAGGGGTTATGCGTTCGTGCATAATTCATGAGTAGTAGGTTTTTGCAGTGTTTGGAAGTGAATTAAGGGTTTTTAAAATTCTAGGATGGAAGAGAAAGCTTTGGACAATTATTGGTTTTTAAGTTAAAAAGGGGGAGTTAGGCTAAGGTAGCCTTAAGAAAAGTTTTGGGGAGTTTAAGACACAAGAAGTGATGTGGAAAAGTGGCAAGGGATACCACCTAAGGTGCAAGGGTGGTTACGTCACTTGGAGTTCCAGGGGAAGAGGTTCGAGCGACGTAGGAAGCATTAGGGACTTTAATTTTTTTAGAGTTAAAAAGGGAATTGGGCCAGGGAGGCCTTAAGGGAAGTAATAGGCGCTTTTGGACACAAAGAGTGCCTTGGTAAAGTGGCTGCAAGGCGCCACTTAAGGCTTGGGCAAGTGACGCCTCAAGCAATGGGTAGAGGGCCCAGGTTCGAGTTGCGAAGGAAGCAGGAAGGAGCATTTATTTTTGCGTCAATAAGGCTGGGCTAAGGAGGTTTTAAAAGAAATTATGGGGAGTAGATGACACAAAAGAACCAGCGACAAAATGGTTTGGACGCTTTATGCAAAGGAGCTTCAGGAGGTCTCATGTTCGACTCACGTGGGCAGCATAAGTGGGATTTTATTTTGCTGCTGGCGTTAAAGAGAGGGGAGGAAGTGGACAGCATGTGGGCTTCCAAAAGATAAGGATTAAGTTGTTTTATTTTTTTAAATTAATTTGAAGAAGTAGGATAAGTGGGGATTTATTTTATTTGGTTTAAATAGGTAGATGAGGGATGATTGTGGTTTTAATTCTTTTTTTATTAAGTGATAAATTAGGAGAAGAAAGTGGAGTAGGATAAGGGACATAGTGGTGGCCGAATGAGGGGCTCATTGGGGTTGATGTATGCGGCCAAGTGAAAGTGGGATAAGTATGGTGTTATTTTATTTATTTTTTTGGGTAAAATAAGAGATGATAAGAAGATAATGGTGGTGGCACGGTGTTATTTATTTTATTTTAATAGGTGACTAAGTGATAAAAAGAAGGAGATAAGCCTTTTTTTTTTTCATTCGGCTAGGATAGAAGATAATGGTTGATTTTTATTTTATTTGCTAAGTGGATGGATAAGAAATAATATAGGGGATAGATAAGGGGGTAAGTGGTGTTTTATTTTATTTATTTCAAATGTGTGATAAAGAGGAAATATAGGAGATTAATTGGGATTTGATAAGTGGAGTTGTGGTGGCCGAATATAGGATTTTGGGGGCTTGCATATTCGGCCATGAAGAGGTGTTAAAGTGCCGAAATTATTTTGTTTCCTCCCTAGTCTCCTTGCCAAATTTTTAAGGAAGAAAAGTCTCTCTTTCGAATATTCTTTTGCCGAATTTTTGCATCCTATTTTCCTTTGACAAAAGCCGAAAGTAGAACCATTGCCGAATCTACTCTATTCTTTTGCCGAAATCTTCCCTCTGCTATTAGATCTATTTTGGCCGAATATCAGGAGGGCATAGGTTCTTTTCAGGATTTGTTTTCCTAAGGTAAGGTGGTAAGTAACATTCGGCCATAGGCCTTGATTATGTATTAGTGTGCAAGCCAATTTTAACAAGTGTTTTTGGTAGGGATCTCAACAGGACAAGTGACAAATTCGGGATTTCGGTGAGTTTGGTAAGTGGTTAAGCACATTCGGCCAAAGGCCATATTTTTGGTACATCGTATCCTTCGGGATTATTTGGATTGGCTGAATAGGCCAAAATCCCTAACCCTGTTGTTGGCCGATTATAGGGTCAAGGATCTAGCGTCGTAGATCAGATCTTCGGGATCTAGGAATTTCGGTAGAAAGCAGTGTGTACATACACACTTTATAACTATTAATGTGCTAAGTTTTGTGTATGCTAAATGCATTGCATGTAGATTTGGATTTAATACCATCATGGTATAAGCAAGGATTCAGGTAAGTCCTTGTCGTTATGAGTTTCTTTATGATGCTTTTGGGAAGCATGACATATTTGGTATATGTGACTTAAATACATGGTTATTGATAAATCCAGTGTATGTTGCTAAGTAAGCATGTTGACATGATTTCTGTTAAATAACATTGATTGATGTGGGTTATATGAGTGGAGGGGGAGGCGATATTCGTGTCGACGGACACCAGTGGTTTGGTACCACATTGTGACTACGGTCACCAGAGGTTTGGCACCTCCAGAGGTTTGGCACCTCATAGCGTCTCGTCCCAGTGGCTTAGCACCACAGTGGGTTGGCCCCACAGTTTACATTATGGGATTGACGCCAGTGATTTGGTATCACACGATGGGTTGGCCCCATCATTGGATTTGTGACTTCGAGTCACTAGTGGTTTGGCACCACAAGTATTGACGGATATCGTGACTTTAAGTCACCAGTGGTTTGGCACCACAAGTATTGACGGATATCGTGACTTTAAGTCACCAGTGGTTTGGCACCACCAGTGGTTTGGTACCACACGGGGTAGAGAAAGGTGTTTGGATGGCTAGGTTGGGTGCATGGTTTAGTGCATGTTAATTTGTTATAAATTGTGTATGTTGTTGCACTAAATTGGGGAAGGGTTACACATTGAGTCTTGGTGACTCACCTTCTCCTTTATCATTTTTCAGGTGACTCGTAGATTGCGGATGAGGAGCCGGATGGACTCGAGGTGGCCATGCAGTGGAATCTGAATTTAATGGACTTTGAATTCTTGTTTATTTTATTCGATTGTTAGTTTTATTTTAATCAAGTTGTAATAAGGCCTCCTAGAATTATTTTACTATGTTACATGTTTGAATGATTTGTTTAAATTATTTAATGAAATTAAAATAAGTACATATGTTTTCTCAAGTTGTACGCAAAATGTTTTATCGTGCCATCGGGTACATTTAAAATATATAATAACTTGACTTAATAAATATTTTTAAATAAACCTAAGTATGGGTTTTATACACCTCAACTGTTTTAAACAAGACACTATCTTTTATCAAAAAGTTAAACCGGTTTAAAGGAGTTTTCAAAGAAATGTTTTCTCTGTAGCACACCAAATTCGGTCGTAATGTTTGGGTCGGGTTTGGGGTGTTACAAAATTGGTATCAGAGCCAAGTTCAAAACTCGGCTATGGGGGCCCAAGGCCCAAAATGTTTTGGTAGGCCTTGTGAAAATGGTTTTTGTTTTAGACAGCATGGCAGCGAGTCTCCGGCACCAATCCGCCCAGGTAAGTACTTCTAACTTCTTTATGAATTATTATCTGTAGAAGGGTAGGTATGGAACGTAGATAGTATGATAAGTGTTTAGACCCTAGGACTAGTTTACCCCAGCAAAAGACATAAGACTCTAAAAGCCTAATTAAACAAACCTACGACCAAGTCGCCGAGTTAGGGTGTGGTAACCCTGGTGCGCATGTCTAGGATTGGATCCGGAAGAGCTTGGTATTTAATCAGTCCTCGTGACTCACCTCCTCTTCACAGGAATCCTACCTGGTGCGTAGCTTCGGTTCACCCTAACCAAGAGGACTCGGTCATAGGCTAAACATACTGAATAAAACCCGAAAGGGATTAGCCATGTTTTATGAAAACCCTAATTTTAAAAATCATTACAATACTCCTTTTAAATAGTAGGGAAAAATTATTTTTGGAAAAATTTTTAAAATATTCTTGGCTTATCAAAATTACCAAAATGCCCCTAGTGGTAAAATTACAAAAATACCCTTGGTTTCTAAAATTACCATATTACCCTCATTTTTAATAAAATTTTCCTACTTTATAAAAGTATTCAAAAACCATATTTTACAAAATACCAAGATACTCTGATTTGGGAAAATTACTAAAATGCCCCTGACTTCCAAAATTACCAAAATAAACTCGATTTCTGAAATTTCAGCAATACCTTTGATTTGAAAAATATTTTCAAAAATACCCTCGAAACTTGGAGATTTCAAAATTCCTTGATTTGTAAAGATTATTTTTGGTGACCTCGATTTATTACCCAAAATACCCTTATAGGAAAAATGACGAAATTACCCACAGGGTAGGAATGATCGAGAAATGCCCAAAGTGGTGAAGTGAATGTTGTGGATGAATGTGAATGTGATTCTACGAATTAGAATAGTAAACTTGAACTGAAACTTTGGTTGATCGAAAGAACTACTTCTGAACATCTCTTTTCATAAAACTGTTCGCGAATAATCAGTGGAACAAAATTTTTGATGCATAAAACTTTTTAATCAGATTAAATTGCGACGTTAGAAATGAGTTCTAGGGGACGTGAACTTAGAGATTGTGCCTAGGAAGTATGATGGTTTTATTAAGATCAGAGTACGCAGCGTAAGCGTAGTGCGGTGAGTTAAGATGTACGATTATTCGTTAGTAAGTAATTTCGAGGACGAAATTATTTTTAAGGAGGGTAGAACTGTAACATCCTAGATTAGGGGTTATGTGTTCGTGCATAATTCATGAGTAGTAGGTTTTGGCAGTGTTTGGAAGTGAATTAAGGGTTTTTAAAATTCTAGGATGGAAGAGAAAGCTTTGGACAATTATTGGTTTTTAAGTTAAAAAGGGGGAGCTAGGCTAAGGTAGCCTTAAGAAAAGTTTTGGGGAGTTTAAGACACAAGAAGTGATGTGGAAAAGTGACAAGGGATGCCACCTAAGGTGCAAGGGTGGTTGCGTCACTTGGAGTGCCAGGGGAAGAGGTTCGAGCGACGTAGGAAGCATTAGGGACTTTAATTTTTTTAGAGTTAAAAAGGGAATTGGGCCAGGGAGGCCTTAAGGGAAGTAATAGGCGCTTTTGGACACAAAGAGTGCCTTGGTAAAGTGGCTGCAAGGCGCCACTTAAGGCTTGGGCAAGTGACGCATCAAGCAATGGGTAGAGGGCCCAGGTTCGAGTTGCGAAGGAAGCAGGAAGGAGCATTTATTTTTGCGTCAATAAGGAGCTGGGCTAAAGAGGTTTTAAAAGAAATTATGGGGAGTAGATGACACAAAAGAACCAGCAGCAAAGTGGTTTGGACGCTTGCGGCAAAAGGAGCTTCAGTAGGTCTAATGTTCGACTCACGTGGGCAGCATAAGTGGGATTTTATTTTGCTGCTGGCGTCAAAGAGAGGGGAGGAAGTGCATAGCATGTGGGCTTCCAAAAGATAAGGATTAAGTTGTTTTATTTTTTTTTAAATTCGGCTGAAGAAGTAGGATAAGTGGGGATTTATTTTATTTGGTTTAAATAGGTAGATGAGGGATGATTGTGGTTTTAATTCTTTTTTTTATTAAGTGATAAATTAGGAGAAGAAAGTGGAGTAGGATAAGGGACATAGTGGTGGCCGAATGAGGGGCTCCTTGGGGTTGATGTATGCGGCCAAGTGAAAGTGGGATAAGTATGGTGTTATTTTATTTATTTTTTTGGGTAAAATAAGAGATGATAAGAAGATAATGGTGGCCTGGTGTTATTTATTTTATTTTAATAGGTGACTAAGTGATAAAAAGAAGGAGATAAGCCTTGTTTTTTTTTCATTCGGCTAGGATAGAAGATAATGGTTGATTTTTATTTTATTTGCTAAGTGGATGGATAAGAAATAATATAGGGGATAGATAAGGGGGTAAGTGGTGTTTTATTTTATTTATTTCAAATGTGTGATAAAGAGGAAATATAGGAGATTAATTGGGATTTGATAAGTGGAGTTGTGGTGGCCGAATATAGGACTTTGGGGGCTTGCATATTCGGCCATGAAGAGGTGTTAAAGTGCCGAAATTATTTTGTTTCCTCCCTAGTCTCCTTGCCAAATTTTTAAGGAAGAAAAGTCTCTCTTTCGAATATTCTTTTGCCGAATTTTTGCATCCTATTTTCCTTTGACAAAAGCCGAAAGTAGAACCATTGCCGAATCTACTCCATTCTTTTGCCGAAATCTTCCCTCTGCTATTAGATCTATTTTGGCCGAATATCAGGAGGGCATAGGTTCTTTTCAGGATTTGTTTTCCTAAGGTAAGGTGGTAAGTAACATTCGGCCATAGGCCTTGATTATGAATTAGTGTGCAAGCCAATTTTAACAAGTGTTTTTGGTAGGGATCTCAACAGGACAAGTGACAAATTCGGGATTTCGGTGAGTTTGGTAAGTGGTTAAGCACATTCGGCCAAAGGCCATATTTTTGGTACATCGTATCCTTCGGGATTATTTGGATTGGCTGAATAGGCCAAAATCCCTAACCCTGTTGTTGGCCGATTATAGGGTCAAGGATCTAGCGTCGTAGATCAGATCTTCTAGATCTAGGAATTTCGGTAGAAACAGGTGTGTACATACACACTTTATAACTATTAATGTGCTAAGTTTTGTGTATGCTAAATGCATTACTGTGTAGATTTGGATTTAATACCATCATGGTATAAGCAAGGATTGAGTAAGTCCTTGTCGTTATGAGTTTCTTTATGATGCTTTTGGGAAGCATGACATATTTGGTATATGTGACTTAAATACATGGTTATTGATAAATCCAGTGTATGTTGCTAAGTAAGCATGTTGACATGATTTACGTTAAATAACATTGATTGATGTGGGTTATATGAGTGGAGGGGGCGATATTCGTGTCGGCGGACACCGGTGGTTTGGTACCACATTGTGACTACGGTCACAGAGGTTTGGAACCTCCAGAGGTTTGGCACCTCATAGCGCCTCGTCCCGGTGGCTTAGCACCACAAAGGTTGGCCCCACGATTTACATTATGGGATTGACGCCGGTGATTTGGTATCACACGATGGGTTGGCCCCATCATTGGATTTGTGACTTCGAGTCACCAGTGGTTTGGCACCACAAGTATTGACAGATATCGTGACTTTAAGTCACCAGTGGTTTGGCACCACAAGTATTGACGGATATCGTGACTTTAAGTCACCAGTGGTTTGGCACCACCAGTGGTTTGGTACCACACGGGGTAGAGAAAGGTGTTTGGATGGCTAGGTTGGGTGCATGGTTTAGTGCATGTTAATTTGTTATAAATTGTGTATGTTGTTGCACTAAATCGGGGAAGGGTTACACATTGAGTCTTGGTGACTCACCTTCTCCTTTATCATTTTTCAGGTGACTCGTAGATTGCGGATGAGGAGTCGGATGGACTCGAGGTGGCCATGCAGTGGAATCTGAATTTAATGGAATTTGAATTCTTGTTTATTTTATTTGATTGTTGGTTTTATTTTAATCCAGTTGTAATAAGGCCTCCTAGAATTATTTAACTATGTTACATGTTTGAATGATTTGTTTAAATTATTTAATGAAATTAAAATAAGTACACATGTTTTCTCAAGTTGTACGCAAAATGTTTTATCGTGCCATCGGGTACATTTAAAATATATAATAACTTGACTTAATAAATATTTTTAAATAAACCTAAGTATGGGTTTTATACACCTCAACTGTTTTAAACAAGACACTATCTTTTATCAAAAAGTTAAACCGGTTTAAAGGAGTTTTCAAAGAAATGTTTTCTCAGTAGCACACCAAATTCGGTCGTAATGTTTGGGCCGGGGTTGGGGTGTTACAGATGCCGTATGGGTTGTGGTTGATAAATTGACAAAATCGGCTCATTTTATACCGGTACGTACTGATTATTCACTTGATAAGCTAGCTGAATTGTACATTGCTGAAATTGTGAGATTGCACGAGTGCCTATTTCTATTATTATTCACTTGAGGTTTTGGAAAAAGCAAGAAGCCTTGTACGAAATTAAATTTTAATTGCATTTCATCCACATACATCAATCCAAAAGGGTAATTCAAATACTTGAAGATATGCTTCGATGTCAGTGTTTTAGAATTTGAAGGTAGTTAGGAAAAATGGCAACCATTGGTTGAATTTGAGGCATTCGATGAGAGTAAAAATGGCACCTTATGAGGCATTGTATGGCCGCAAGTACTGAACACCTTTGTATTGGACCGAGCTTAACGAGAAACAGATTCACGGGGTTGACTTTGTTAAGGAAACCGAAGAGAAAGTAAAGGTAATCCGTGATTGCTTGAAAGCAGCTTCAGATCGACAAAAGTCATACGCGAATTTAAAAAGAAAAGAGATTGAGTTTCAAGTTGGGGATAAAGTATTTTTGAAAGTATCTTCGTGGAAGAAGATTCTCAGATTTGGCTGTAAAGGCAAGTTGAGTCCACGTTTCATTGGGCCGTATGAAGTCATTGAAAGAATAGGGCCAGTGGCGTATCGGTTACCTTTACCGGCAGAGTTGGAAAGAATCCATAATGTGTTTCACGTGTCTATGTTACGTCGTTACAGATCAGACCCTTCACATGTGATTTCTCTGACAGGGGTTGAGATTTGACCTGATATGACTTATGGTGAATAACCGATTAAGATCTTAGCTCGGGAAGTTAAACAGTTGAGAAATAAAAGTATAGCCCTAGTGAAGGTTTTATGGCAATGACATGGGGTCGAAGAAGCTACGTGGAAACCTGAGGAAGCTATGAGAAAACAGTACCCGAACCTATTTTCTTGTAAGATTTTCGGGGACGAAAATCCCTAAGGGGGAGAGAGTTGTAACAACCCGATTTTGGGCCTAGTCGAAATAGTGGTTTTGGGACCACAAATCTGACACAGCAAAGTTCATTTTTATTATATTTTATTGCTCTACAGTTTCATGGAATGATTTCGTGAAAATTTCATTTGAAAATTTTGACGTTTGGGCACTCAATTTAGTCAAAAGGACTAAATTGTAAAAAGTGAAAAAGTTGAGTTCTACATGCTAGAGGTGTCTAATTGCTATGGAATTTTAAATAGTGGGTCCTTATATGGTAATTAGACCATTTGTTAAGATAGTGGACAAAAATGAACATGGTGAGATAAAATTTCAAAGTTTTAAGTGAAGGGCATTTTGGTCATTTGGTAAATAAAAGAATAAAAAGGGAAAATCAAGCTAAAATCTTGTCCATATTCTCCCCCAAGTGCCGAAATTTAGAAGGTCACCAAGGCTAAGGTTTTCTCAACTTCCAAGCTTGATTGTAAGTACATCCTAGCCCCGTTTTTAATGCTCTTTACATTTTTGAAGTCATTATCATCCGATCTATCTATTTCTACCATTAATTTAAGGAAAGATCAAGGTCTAGGGTTTGACCCATGTTGGATATTTGTGAATTTTGATGTCTAATGGTAGATTATGCATGTTTGATGTGTGATAAACAACTTTTGCTAGGTGATTTTTGATGAAAATGTCAAAAGGACCTATTTGTAAAAAGATTATAAAATGTGTGTAAAAGTGTGATTAAATGAAAATTGTGGACTGCTATAAGTATAAAAGAGGATCGGCTAGGCTTGGGAATTGAAGAAATTGAATAGATTTCATTTTTCGAGCCTAGGGGTAAAAATGTAAATATGTCAAAGTTTAGGGGCAAAAATGTGATTTTGCCATAATGTGATTTTTGGACTGAATTGAATAATGTGAATAATAAATAAGTTAAATTTGCTATTATAGATCAAGAAAGACGAGGTTCAAACCATAATCGGGGGAAAAACAAGGTTATTGACGATTAGGTCCATTTTTGCTATTTTTGTACCGAGGTAAGTTTGTATGTAAATAATGCATTATTATTTATGCTTTAATTGTGTTATTATTGTATGAATTGTGATTTAATCTTTTAATGAATTCGACAAAGTTAGACAAGCGAGAAAAAAATCCCAGTTGAACCTTAGGAATAGTTAGGATACAAATGTCATGACATTAGGGTTAGTTGAGTTTACGTGTAAGACCATATCTAGGATATGGCATCGATATGAGATTTAGTGTAAGACCATAGCTGGGCTATTAGCACCAATATGAGATCCCATGTAAGACCATGTCTGAGATATGGCATTGGTATAGCACTATGTGTATGAGATTTCCCGAGTATCTTTTAGTATTCCAAGTGGTTCAACGGGAAACTTAACGACAAAGTTTAAGTTGTGAAAGACTATGGTATGATGTGAAAGATTATGGTAAGTTGCAAGTTGGTATAGGTATGTACATAAAACTCATGCTTAATGAGCTCGATATGTGATGAAACCTCGGATTGGTTCAATTGAGTAAGTTATGATGTTAAGATTTTAATAACATCTATACTAAGCTTGATTATGAATTCATAATGACATTTATGTTAATTTACTTTATGTTAAATATATTTAAAGTGTATGTGATGCTTATTATTTGCATAGAAACTTACTAAGCTTTAAAGCTTACTCCCCTTTCTTTTCCTTTGTCTTATAGTGTCACCAAGCCAGCTCGGGGATCGAAGACAGTCGGAGATTCATTCACACTATCAAATTATCATTTTGGGTACTTATGGTTTCAATATTTTGAGTTATGGCATGTATAGGGACTTGGTCATTTTGTTATGTGTCATAATTGATTTGGCCATAAGTGATGGCTTCAATAGTTGATGATTCATTTTGTAAATGGCCATTTGATATTGGCTAATATTAGTTAAGTATATACATATGATGATGTTTTCATGAATGTTGTAAATTGCATGGTTTGAGATGCTAAGTATGTGATGTTTGTATGTGATAAATGATAGCATGTAATTGATATGTGGATGCCTTGAGTATGGCTAATTGGGTGGAAAGTATATGCTTGGATTGGTGCTATGTTTTGTTATGTACGTTGGTGCATGGAAGGGTGGCAAAAAGGCTTGGTAAATAGCCTTATATTTGTCCACACTCGCAGACACACTGCAGGCGTGTGTCTAGGGCGTGTGTCGACACACCTGGCCCGCCTTACGGGCATGTGTTTCGGCCATGTGTCCCCTGCACCTTAATTGCTGTAAAATAGAATGCTCAGTAGTGAGAACACGGGCAGAGACACAGGCGTGTGTCTCAGCCGTGTGGACGGCACGGCCTTGAACACGGGCGTGTGCCCTGGCCGTGTGAAGTCTGCACCTATTTTATGAAAAATTTTGAAAATATAATCGATCACACGGCCTAAGCACACAGGCGTGTGACTTGGTCGTGTGACCTCAATTTGATGATGACGTCATACAGAATGCACCCTAATTTGAACACGGCCTGAAGTACAGGCGTGTCTTAAGGTCACACGGGCGTGTCCCGAACCCACACGGGCGTGTGACCCTTTTTACATAAAAAATTTTCTAAGTTTTCCAAAAGTTTCCAAAGTTCTCGGTTTAGTCCCGAACCACTTCTGATGCATGCTTTGGGCCTCGTAGGCTCGTTTTAGGGACGATATGAATGTTTTTGAAAAGTTTTAAATTTGAGTGGAAATTTATGTCTCGGTTTTGAATGATTGCTTGTGAATAAGTCCAGTAATGCCTCGTACCCTATCCAGGCGTCAGATACGGGTAAGGGTGTTACACGGACGGATACACGGATCCAACCAAAACACACCAGTTTGGCACCCAGTGCCTCATCTGATAATTCGAAGTAGTAAATTGACACACAGTGTCTCATCAAATAAATCCGAAGTAGTAAATTGACACCCAGTGTCTCATCAGTTAAGCCGAAGTAAATTGGCACCCAGTGCCTCATCAACTCAAAATTGAAGAAATCCCTGAACTCTTCCAATTCTATGGCATGTCATCTATATCCAACTCAGCCCGATACAATTAATAGGGTTTCAATTCACTTTCCAAATGCAACAAATATCCAATATTCAAATATCACATTAATATTCATTTCAATTCAAATGATCAATATATTCATAATATATATATCAATTCAATCCATTCAATCAACTTTTAATTCAATTCAATGTCAAAGTGTCGAATACTCACCTCAACACTTACCATATGTATTAAATCGAAAATACAACAATTAATAACTAGTTTCGAATTATAGAAATACAAACCAGAAATTCCGAGCTATTCGATGTCGACTTTATCTTTCCCCTTTTTAGTCGAGGATTCCGGTACGACGTTAGCTAGGAATTAAAACAATTAAAATTCATCAATACAACACAATTTAATTTCATATTGAAAATTTTAATTTTTACTCAATATTTGCCTAAATTCCAATTTAGTCCCTAAACCGAGACTAATTTTATTTCTTCACAATTAATCTTATATTTTCATACAAATTCCACTTTAAACTAAATTTAACTCCCTATGTTTACTTAAATTCCTAAATTTTGAATTTTTCACAATTTAGTCCCTATTACTCAAAATTTACATTTTATTCTACAATTTAATCCTTTTTCATTTCTAACTTAAAATTCTATCAATTTAATCCCTAATACTAAAATTATTCAACATTAACAACACTTAAAAACTCAATAATTTCTAAAAGTTTGACATGGGTCGGGTAGTATTTAACACCGGAATTCCAAAATCATAAAAATTACAAGAAAAAAGGGACTAAATTGACTAACCAATTGAACTTTGAACAATTGAAGCCCCTAAGGCCATGGCTTTCTTTCTTATTTCTCTTTTTCTTTTTCTTTCTTTCTTTCCTATTTCATTTTGCTTTGTTTCTTTTTCTATTTCTTTTTTTTCTTTTATTTATTTGTTTTATTATATAATATATTATACATACTTAAATATTAAGGTTTTATATTATAATATATAATAATTTTATAAATATCTAACTTATGCCGCCATGGCATAATTACTTCTTCGGTCCCTTTAATTTTTCTTTAATCTATAATTCAACTTTCACCCTTTATGCAATTTAGTCCTTATACCTAATTACTCTTAATTCATGCAAATTCACCTAACCAAAACCTAATTAACCACACAACTAGCTTCGTAAATATTTTTAATAAATATTTACGAGTCCGATTTAAGGTAATGGAGTCTTGGAAATGCACTTTTCGACACCCGTGACTTTCGGGTCGTTACATCAGCTCTTATTATTTTATTTATTTTATTATTCCAAAGTTTTTAATAATTATTAAGTAGTTTAAGTTATTTAGGAGTTTTATGTCAACAAGAAAGTTTAATTTAAAATCACTTCTTGTTTAGATTAATTAGAGTTCTAGTATACTTAAGAGTTTTATTTAGATTTATTTAGCTATCCTATATATAAGCCTTTGCATTGTACACAAATCAATCAATTCATTATTATTCAACTTCTCTTCTAAGTTAATAAATTCTCTTTGAGTTTTTTTTTAAGAATTTCTCTTAAGTTTTTTTTAGAAGAGTTTTAACAATCTTTTGAGATTGTGAGGATCATCTTCAAACTTTTTCTTGCCACATTTTCCATCTTAGAGGGCAAATTAGAGCCGCTTGAAGGAGGTTGTGGATTCTTCGTATTTCTAAAGCTTCTTAGGACTTCTACCTACCACGTTCTATATTTCCATCTTTCTTCTTTATTTTCTTCCTTACTGTTCTAATAGTTGATTTATTGTTCCATTTTATTTATCTTAGTTATTTTTTTTATTTTTTATTTTTTTTATTTTTACTTGGATTCGATTGCATTTCAGGTTGTGTCAAAATTCAAATTTATTTCTGAATGTCTAGAGCCCTAAGTCAAATCCGCGACTTGAACAAACTTTACGTCCGCTTCCACGTTCATCCACACTCATTCTGTATCATCAGTCAATAATCACAATTACACCATATACTATTTCCATATAACCAATATTTACATGAATTTACAATTCAATCCATTTGGAGTTATAAGTGTCAAATTCATTAATTTAGTCCATTCAGCTTGAAACCCTTGGGACAATTTTATTTTTCTCTTTTCTTGAAATTTAGGGTGTAGTAGCCCATTATTGCCCGAGCTTAAACAAATAATATAAATAATAAAATAAAACCCAAATGTCCAATTACAGTCCACCCCAAAACCCAATTACACCCTCAGACCCAAAACACTAAAACAGACAACCCAAAACCCAATTACACCCAGTGGCCCCAGACCCAAACTTATGCGGCCCAAAATGGCCCAACGCCTAAACAGAAACAGGGACCTAGGGTTTCTGGGAAACCCTCGCGCCGCAAGCCCCAACACCAGACCCTCGGGCATGCCGTAATCAACGCGCAGATTATCGCTCCACCACCGTGCTTTTTGCCATTCACCTGCAAAACAAGGAAAGAAAACGACAGAAAATAGCAAGAACGGAAGACCATATCTTTGTATTTACTTTTGATTTATTTTTCGGGGCTATAAAAGCCCCGATATAATCTGTAAAAAGGACATGAAAAATACACACAGAGAATACACAGAGAATACAATACACAAAAAATTTAAACAGAGGTGATTTTCGATTTATTTTTCTTTTCGTATAATTTTTTTTATTCATGCGAATGTTTTTAATATACAAACACCATCTACAACGAAGAGAATGAGTTTATATTAAAAAAAAATAAAGTTTCTCACCTTTGGGCCGCTGTGGGCGACAGCGTGTGAGGCGCGTGTGGTGGCATGTACGGTGGTCCGTCACTAGAGCCTAGGCCGAATTCTGGCCTCAGGCCAAAGGTCAGAGAGAGTCCTTGGGGGCCTCTGATTTGTTTTTTTTTTTTAAAGGGGTGTTAAAAATGATTTTTGGGCTAATTTTTTATTTATATAGGCCCTTCATACGACGCCGTTTTGGGGTTCCCCTTTAAAGGCCAAAACGACGCCGTTCAAGGGCTAGGATCCGTGCGTTGACCCGATACCCGGGGAGGATCCGCGTGTTTTCATAAAAGGGGAAATTTGCCTCTTTGGTCCTTCCGTAATTTCATCATTTTTAATTTAGTCCAATTTAAATTTTTTTTATTAAATTAGCCCTAAAATTTATATTTTGTTTCAATCTGGTCCTCGGGTTGTTTAAAGGCTAATATCAGAACGGCGTCGTTTAGGAGATAAGGCATAATTGCCTAATGGGTCCCTACAGTGTGACGCGTATTTTAATCTAGTCCTTTTACATTTACTTTTATTTCTTTTTAACCCCTATTTCTTTGTTTTTTTTATTTCTATTTTATTTTATTTTTTTAAATTGTTTTAACATTATATCTAATTATTTTATTTTTATTTAAAAATTCTGTATTATTTTAAACTTTAAAATTTGTATAATATATTACTCAAATTAATTTATTAATAATATAAAGTTTTTTTTTGTATTGTTTATTTTAAATACGTATTATTTTTTATATGTATTAAATTGTTATATTACACCCCTTATACTTACATTTTATATATTCAAGTTTTTTTTTTATATACAAATCATTTTAAAATATATATTTATTTTATTACGTGCATATATATATGTCCGTTTTAGATTTTGATATGTCATTTTTTTATGTTTTTTTAATATATAGTATTTATTTATTATTTGGCATAGGTTATATTGATGTTTTATTTTTATTAGATCTTGCATGTAAAGTTTCATATTTATTTAGTAGTTTTTTTATCTTTCGTTATTTATTTGCTTTATATCTTTTATTTGATTATCCATGCTCTTTTATTCATTTATTATTTTCATGTTTGCTTTAGTATAGTTGTTTTATTATTTATATTGTTCGTTATTTTTTATTATTATTGTATATATTAGTATTAATTGTTAATATGACTTGTAATTATAGAGAATTGCTATTTGGTATTTATGTTACTCAAACCATTTTTTATAAAAACAATTTTTAATTGACGCATTTTATTCAAATATTTTTAAAATACAGCGATATATGATATTTGGGGACTTTGAGAAAAATTATACCCTAACTCACTGGGTTTTAATTTTTCTCGTAGAACTTAAGGTATCAAGTATCCTCTTTTTTTAAACCTATGAATTTCAAATTAAAATTTATTCTCGGAAATTCATAATGTTATATCTTAACTTATTAGATATAATATTTTGTATCTCGAAGTAAGGATTTTCTACAAAATAAAAGCAAGCTTAGTTTCGAAGTCTTGAGATGTCGCATCCTAACTTATTGGGTGTGGCATTTTATTTCTTTGAGATAGGTGAGTTTTAGCTATCTTTCAAATAAAAGGATCATATTTAAAAATTTTCAACATTAGGACATGATTTTATCAATTATGTACCAATTTTTGGGCATTACGGGGGTGCTAACCCTTCCTCGTGCGTAACCGACTCCCGAACTCGTTTTCTCGAATTTCGTAGGCCAAAATTAATGTTTTAAACAAAACATGTTTTATAAGGTTATTTGATCACACCTAAGTAAAAAAAGGATCGATGGCGACTCCCGTTTTTGTTTTTAAAAGTCGATCCCCATTTTTTCATTAAACCTTAAAAATGGTTTCGACAGCTTGGCGACTCCACTGGGGACTAACAAGAGAGTAAAGCCATAAAATTGATTATTTCCTGTCCTTTTGTCTAAATTCAAAAATCCGATTTGAAAAATTGTGATCCTTTTTATTGCATGCTGTTCTCATATCTCTGCATTGCATTGCATGACCGTTGTGGTCACACCCTTTTAAGTGGGAGTGAGAAGCTACTCCTTCGTGAGGTTTTCACCTCCGTGCAGGATAGTGAATCGCTTTCGAGATACATCCGTACCTATGTCTTCGTGAGATTTTCATCTCCGTGCAGCCATAGGGAAATGTATTCCCCTGAATTGAACTCGGTCCATATGAGCCTATAATGGGTGAGGATTGAGGAATCTGCTGGTTCAGGTACCTCAACTTTAGAGCTAAACCACATGTAGAAAACTTAAGGGCCTACCCTAGGTAGAACTATACCAAACCTTAGCGATTACCTGGATATGCGTTTGTTTATTTGCTTTATGTTTTATTTCACGTTACTAACTGGTTGTGTTTTATTTTGATGCATGTCATTTCATATTTTAAAAGGTATCGATTCACGGTCAGTTACTAAGTTAGAAAGCTGGTTATGGAGAACGAATTCCTTGATAAAGTGGAAGACAATGCAGCCATCCGTAGGTGGTCAGAGCAAACGCAATTAGAGAAAGGGGATAGCCTAGCTGAAGGGTACACATCAGAATTATGGGACTACACTCTCATCAGTGTGACGCAGAACAATCTCCAGGAATTAAGAGAAATATGGGATCGGTGGAGTGACGAGACCAAGCAGTTATTTTACTGCAGCTATGGGGATTTACCGTACTTGTTGGACATTCAGGTAGATGAACATCTGTTTCGAGCCATCACCCAATATTGGAATCCTGCGTATAGTTGCTTTACTTTCGGAAGGGTTGATTTGGCACCCATGGTGGAAGAGTATACAGTTCTATTGCATTGTCCCAAGATTCAAGTTGACAAAGCTTACTCAAGGGCTGCTAGTGTTCTGACCTTTTTGAGAAAATTAATGAGTATTACGGGGATGAGTGAACAGTGGGTCACAGCCAGAATCAAGCAAAAAGGTGAGTGTAATTGCATCCCATGGAAAGTTTTGAAAGATTTGATTCTAGTACATCCTGATATGAAAAAGAAGGTCGATGTTTTTGCTTTGAGTATATACGGATTAGTGATCTTCCCTAGGGCATTGGGATATATGGATGAAGCAGTCTCAGATATTTTTAATCGACTTGACAAACAAGTCACGTCTGTTCATGCAGTCTTGGCTGAGACATTTCGATCGCTGAATGCATGTAAGAGAGCTGGCGAAGGCAGATTTATAGGATGTGCGCAGTTGTTGTTGGCTTGGTTCCACAGTCATTTTTGGAAGGTGGACAAGGTTTCCTATCAGGTCTTCTCAAAAAATTATTCCCCATTAAAAGAGATAGTGGCTACCCCAAGGAGAGATGACATATTAGAAGAAAATTGGATAGCGCTTCTACGAAATCTCCAAGAAGAGGACGTCGAGTGGAGACTTCCTGGATGCTTCCTGATGAGGTGCTGTACCGGTGTGGGAGTTTTGATTGGGTCCCTCTACTTAGAATTTGGGGAGCCATTGGATATGCACCCTTGCTCGTACTGAGACAATACAGATCGAGGTAGTTCATACCGGCTACACATGGGTTGGCTCAATGTGAGTTTTCGTATAAGGGAGATAGCTACAAAAAGAGGGTTAAGGAGATTTTTAATGCCTGGAATCAGACCCGTCGTATGAAGAGAGTGGACGTATGTCCAATGACGACCCCAGAGTATAATGGATGGTGGAGTAGAAGAGTCAACGACAATATCCTTGTGCCAAGTTTAGAAGACGCTCGATCGATCGAAGAGTATTTACGAGTGGTCCCATAGAATTAGAGATTGTAAAACAAGATTTCGAAAGTAAGAGTTCAGAGCTCGGAAAGAGGATAGAGAGGTTGGAAGAAGAAAAAATGTACCTGAGATTAGATGTGGATGTTCAGAAATCAGAAGCTGAAAAATTAAGAAAAGGGAATAAAAGGGTCGAGGAAGATCTGGACAGCCTAATGACAGATTATAAGAAGTTGTATCTATCAATAAAAAATGCTGGATTGGGGAAGACTTCAGAACAGTGGCAACAGAAGATTCAAGAGGAAAAGTCCAAAGCTGACCATTGGGAAAGGAAGTTCCAAGAGATGCAAATGCAAAACGAGGCCCTAGAAAAGAGTTTGGCAAAAAGCCAAAAGGAGAAATGTGAATTAAAGGCTAGAGTGGCTGAACTGGGACGATCTCTTCACCACCATCGAAGCCGTAATTCTGCAATCGAGCTGAAGTCAAGTCTGAACAAGATTGAGGAAATAAAGGGCAAGATCAAAAAATTAGAATCGACATTGCAAAATTGTGAACTCCGGATCGAGCTTCTTGAAGCAAGAGAAGGGCATTGGAAGGAAGAACTCCACCATTCTCATTATCAAGTTAGAAATCGGGATTATCTCATGAGTGAAGCCATAGTTCAGATTCGAGAGGTAGCTGATCATTTACAGACTTTGGCAGTATAGGCTGATACATTGAGCACAAAATATGAGCTACAGTCAGATCGTGGTCGAGAGCTAGCCTTGTTGTTTAGGAAAGTTAAGACTTTGGGCATTAGGGCGAAGGCATATTTGTAATCTGTTTTATGTAAAGGATTTTGTTTTCTAATAAAGTTTTCTAAATGGAATTGAATCTGAATCGATATCTTTTTGCATTCATGCATTTGCATTACATCACATCATATGCATTTAAGTCCATAGAAAAATCCTAATTAGTTGAAATTATCACAGAGAGAGAGAGAGAGAAGGAAAAATCTGGAAACCAAACACCGTTACGGTACACGCACTAAGACAAAGAATATGGATCAAAGACTTGAACAGTTTCAGAGAGACATGCAAGACCAGCTGCAAGAGCAGTTGGCAAAAATCCAGCAAGATATGAGGGAACAAATGATGGAAGCCCAAAGGAATATGGTAGCTCAAATGACTCAGCTACTGAATGGAGCAATGGACAAAGGAAAAGGTCCCATGACTAATGCTGGAGAAGATAATGAGGACTTTCCTCCGGGTTTTACCCCACCACATGCACAAACACAATCTGAAGAACATCCCCGAAGGCCATCTGTCATGATTAGGCCTCAACAAGAGCAAACTAATACTGGAGTGCCCATGAATTTCCAAGTTGGTGCTAGATCCAACCCAGGAGACAACCCTACTAATCCTGTTATCCCCGACTTAGATATAGCAGAGAGGGAAGGGATAAGAATTGAATCCTCAAGGCAGTTAGAAGATCGTTGTAGATGGTTGGAAGAAAAGTTCAAGGCTTTAGAAAATGCTGATAATCACCATGGAATTGATGCTAAAGACTTGAGCTTGATTCCAGATTTGGTGCTTCCTTATAAGTTCAAAATACCAAAATTTGAGAAGTACAATGGGACCAGCAAACCTGAAGCCCACATCACCATGTTCTGTAGACGGATGACCGGCTATGTTAATAATGATCAACTCTTGATTCATTATTTCCAAGACAATTTGGTGGGGGCAGCGTCCAGGTGGTACAATCAACTCAGCCGTGCTAGGATTAGCTCCTGGAGAGACCTAGCCCAAGCCTTTATGAAGCAATACAATCATGTCACAGACATGACGCCTGACAGAATCACTTTGCAGAATATGGAAAAGAAGTCAAATGAAAGCTTCAGGCAGTATGCGCAAAGATGGAGGGAGGTCGCCATGCAAGTTCAGCCACCACTCCTAGAAAAGGAAACTACAATGCTTTTTATCAATACCTTGAAGGCTCCATTCATCACTCACATGATAGGAAGTACAACCAAGAGTTTTGCAGATATAGTGATGGTAGGAGAAATGATTGAAAATGCCATAAGGGGTGGCAAGATTGAAGCAGATGAAACCACTAAAAGGTCTACTCCTAGAAAAAAAGGATAATGAGGTGAATAATACGAGTACACACAACAAAGGGTACTCGAAGGCAATTACTGTTAGCCAGCCAAAAGTAATTACTGCTGGGCAACAAGGGCCGGTAAGACAAGAATCAGGCACAAGGCAAAACTCTAAAAAGCTCCAATTTACGCCAATCTCAATGACGTATAAGGAGCTATATCAAAGTTTATTTTACGCACATGTGGTGTCCCCATTTTATCTAAAGCCGTTACATCCCCCATATCCTAAATGGTATGACTCAAACGCTCAATGTGACTACCATGCGGGAATATCGGGCCATTCAATAGAAAATTGCACTGCCTTCAAAAAGGTAGTCGAGAGACTCATCAAGATGGGGATTGTAAAGATTGACAATACCCCTAGTGCAGAGAGCCCGTTACCTAATCATGGAGATAAGGGGATAAACGCGATTGGTGAAAATATCGTGAGAAGGATCAAAGAGGATATTACGGAGGTAAAAACCCCATTGAGAATGATCTAGAGAGAAATGGTTGGGAAAGGATTGATAGAATCAAATTCTATGGAAGGATGCGAAGGAGTGAGGGACTACTGTGAGTTCCACAAAATAGAAGGACAAAAAATCCAAGAATGTGTTGAGTTCAGAGACTTGGTGCAGAGCCTTATGAACAATAAAGAATTAGAAGTTTATGAGGAAGGCTCAGAGGGAGGAGGTATATGCGTGACAGAAGGAGAATTGGCAAACCAAAAAGTCAATTATCCGAAGATCATCATTTCCCGACCAAGAAACACGGAAGGCGGAGCACAAATGGAGCCAAAGGTCGTAATCCAAAAACCTGTTTCCTTTCCTTATAAGGATAACAAAATGGTACCTTAAAATTACGACTGTAATGTGACAATACCATGAGGGGAAATCCTAGCTAGCAATTCCAAGGAGGTCCAAAGTGAAGGATCCTACACACGTAGTGGAAGGCGTTACGACTCAGTAAACGTCAAAACAGAACCAGTGAAATCAAAGACCTTGGCAGTTGAACGAGAGAAAGGACCTGAGGCACTTATCAACGAACCAGTGAAGGAAGAAGAGGCTAAAGAATTTCTAAAATTCTTGAAGCACAGCAAATACAGCATGGTAGAACAACTGCGTAAACAACTGGCTCGCATATCAGTGCTAGCATTGCTTTTAAGCTCAGAAGTACATCGCGAGGCATTGATGAAAGTATTGAATGAGACCTATGTTACTAAGGATATATCTGTCAATAAACTTGACCAGTTGGTTAGTAATATAAGTGCCGATAACTTTATTTACTTCAGTGATGATGAAATTCCACCTGGAGGTATGGGATTGACTAAGGCTTTGCACATCACTACTCGTTGCAAAGAATATACCCTACCAAGCGTGTTAATCGATAATAGGTCGGCTTTGAATGTCTTACCATTGTCTACGCTGAAAAGATTGCCTATAGATAGTTCTCACATGAAGACATGCCATAACATAGTGAGAGCATTTGATGGCACTGAGAGAAGAGTGATGGGAAGGATTGACATACCGTTGTTGATTGGGCCAAACACATATGAAGTGGATTTTTTGGTGATGGATATCAAGCCCTCCTACAATTGCTTGTTGGGAAGACCCTGGATTCATTCGGCAGGGGCAGTGCCCTCATCACTGCACCAAAAATTGAAACTGGTAATAGAAGTTTGGCTAGTGACTGTAAACGCGGAGGAGGACATCATAGCAACTGTTACCAACGACGCACCACACTTAGAGGCAAATGAGGAGGCTACCGAGTGTTCTTTTCGATCTTTAGAGTTCGTGAACGCAACATTCATTTTGGAAGGGAATGGGGTGCCAGTCCTTAGAATATCCAGGACCACGAGAATGGGCTTACAAATGATGGTGTGAAAGGAGCCCTATCGGGAAAAGGATTGGGAAGTCATCTCCAATGAGGGACTCAAGTACCAATGATGAAAGAGAAAAGAGACCGTTTTAGCTTGGGCTTCAGGCCAGATGCTAGTCAAAGGAAGAGAGAAATAGAGAAGAAGCAAGAGAGAAGAAGGGCACAGCTAAATGGGGAAGAAGTCAAGTGGGAATTGATGACATTTCCTCACATATCTCAGACTTTTGTATCAGGAGAGATAATTCACCCTGAGAGATGATTGCTGGGAAATGAAAATCTTCACATCAACGCCATACATGAGGAAGAAACTGGGCAAAGAAACCTATTGGGCATTCGCCCTTATAAACTTAGAAGCATTTTGAACAATTGGACTGCAGAGGAACTTCCTGTAGTTTTTAGAGATTACACAGAGTAATGTTCAGAACACACTTGTTGTTTTTAAGCCTAGGAACAATAAGATTGCTTTTGTGAAATAGGCTCATGTTCAGACATCTTTTGTTTCAATAAAATACATCTTTAATGATCCATTCGGGCAAATATTTTTCATTTTTATATTCTTTTGATCTTCTAATTTCATTCTAAATTTTTTATTCTCATTCATATCATGTGAATAGTTGTTCTTGAATTCATTTGTTATTTGTACATTCTTTTGTGCCTACCACAGGTCCCTAGATATCAATGACATGAGCAATGATACTACAGATTCAGAGGTCTTTTTCAAGCAAGACATGTGTTTAGAGGAATCTCAGGATTTTGAGGGTGACAGAGATTGTGACTTGTCTCCAGATTTGTTAAGAATGGTAAAGCAAGAAGAAAAATAGATTTTACCCCATGAATAGGTGGTAGAAAACATAGCCTTGAAGGAAGGAAAGGTTGTGAAAATTGGAACGCGCATAGCCGAAAAGACAAAGCAAGACCTCATTGAGTTGTTGCAGGAATTCAAAGATGTCTTTGCATGGTCATACCAAGATATGCCTGGGCTAAGTACTGATATTGTAGTGCATCGCCTTCCCATAAGAGAAGAGTGCAAGCCAGTTCAACAAAAGCTACCAAGGATGAGGCCTGATGTGGTGTTGAAAATAAAGGAGGAAGTCAAGAAACAGTTTGATGCTGGTTTCCTACAAGTGGTCAAATACTCAGAATGGGTTGCCAATATTGTTCCTATCCCTAAGAAAGATGGAAAGGTTCGGATGTGTGTAGACTATAGGGACCTAAATAAAGCCAGCCCAAAAGATAGTTTCCCTTTGCCTCACATTGACACGTTGGTGGATAATACGGCAGGATACTCACTGTTTTCTTTTATGGATGGTTTTTCGGGATACAAAAAGATCAAGATGCACCCTGAGGATATAGAGAAAACTACTTTCATAACATTGTGGGGTACCTTTTGTTATAAGGTGATGCCATTCAGGTTAAAGAATGCAGGAGTGACGAATCAAAGGGCCATGGTAACCTTATTCCATGACATGATGCACAAAAAGATTGAAGTATATGTTGATGACATGATCGCCAAATCTCGAACAGAAAAGGAACACATTGAAGTTTTGAAGAATTTGTTTTTGAGGTTGAGAAAATTTTGATTAAAACTCAACCCGACAAAGTGTACTTTCGGAGCTCGATCAGGGAAATTACTGGGTTTCGTAGTCAGTGAAAGAGGAATCGAAGTTGACTCAAATAAGGTCAAAGCTATACAAGAATTGCCTCCACCGCGCACTCAAAAGGAAGTTCGAGGTTTTCTTGGAAGATTGAATTACATTTCTCGGTTTATTTCACAATTAACTGAGAAATGCGATCCTATATTTCATCTTCTTAAAAAACACAACCAAGGCGTATGGGATGATGAGTGCTAGAAAGCTTTTGACAAAGTCAAACAATATCTGTCAAATGCCCCAGTACTATCTCCTACTAATCCAGATAGAGCATTGATACTATATTTGACAGTGTTCAATAACTCCATGGGATGTGTGCTTGGTCAACATGATGAGTCAGGAAGAAAGGAAAAGGCGATATACTATCTCAGTAAAAAGTTCACTGGGTGTGAAATGAGATATTCGTCGATTGAGAAATTGTGTTGCGCCTTGATTTGGACAACTCGAAGATTGAGGCAGTATATGTTGTATCATACAACCTGGTTAATTTCAAAGCTTGACCCATTAAAGTATATGATGGAGTCAATTGCTCTGAATGGAAGAATGGCAAGGTGGCATATTCTGCTTTCTGAATTTGATATAGTCTATGTGAACCAAAAGGCTATAAAAGGGAGCGCAATAGCAGAATTTTTGGCTAGTAGGGCTTTAGAGGATTATGAACTATTGAGCTTTGATTTCCCCAACGAAGAGCTAATGTATGTGGCAATTACTGAAGAGCATCCATGGAAGTTAAATTTTGATGGAGCATCAAACGCTGTAGGAAATGGAATTGGGGTAGTCTTGGTATCCCCAAGTGGAGATCATTATCCATTCACATGCATATTGGATTTTAATTGCACAAATAATATGGTAGAATATGAAGCATGCATCATGGGAATTCGAGCAGTTGTAGAGCGTAAAATTAGAGTGCTAGAAGTATATGGAGATTCTGCATTAGTAATCTACCAGCTTAAAGGAGAATGGGAAACAAGAGATCCCAAACTAATCGATTACCAAAAATAGTTCTGGGGTTGATTGAAGAGTTTGATGACATCACTTTTAATATCTCCCACGAGATGAAAACCAGATGGCAGATGCTTTGGCAACTCTAGCTTCTATGATTAAAGTAAACAAACCAGAGGATATGAGACCTATTCAGATGAGTATTTTTGAGGTTCCAGCTCATTGTTATAACATGGAGGAGGAGGAAAAGGATGACCACCCTTGGTATCATGATGTATTACGATACGTAAGAAATCGTGAGTACCCTGACCATGTAACTAAGAATGACAAAAGAACGTTAAAAAAATTAGCCTCTGACTATGTTTTAGATGGGGATATCTTGTACAAAAGGAGAAAAGATCAGGTACTATTGAGATGTTTTGATGCTGTTGAAGCTAGGAAAATCCTGGAAGAAGTTCATGAGGGTGTTTGTGGGACACATGCTAATGGTTTTACAATGGCTAGACAAATTATGAGATTTGGATGCTATTGGTCTACTATGGAAGGAGATTGTATCAACTATGCCAAAAGATGCCATAAATGTCAGATTTATGGAGACAAAATCCACGTACCACATTCACCTTTGCATGTTATGACTTCTCCATGGCCTTTTTCCATGTGGGTCATGGATGTCATTGGGCCAATCTCACCGAAAGCTTCGAATGGGTATCAATTCATCTTTGTGGTTATTGACTACTTCACGAAATGGGTAGAGGCTACTTCACACGCTAGCGTTCCTAAGTCAGCAGTTAGTCGATTCTTGAAGAAGGAGATCATTTGTCGATATGGAATGCCCGAAAGGATCATATCAGACAACGCACTGAACTTCAACAATAGCACGATAGCAGAAGTTTGCAGTCAATTCAAGATCAAACATCACAACTCGTCTCCGTATCGTCCAAAAATGAATGGGGCAGTGGAAGCAGCCAATAAAAATATCAAGAAAATAGTAGGGAAAATGACTGAGACTTATAAGGATTGGCATGAGAAATTAACATTTGCACTCTATGCTTATCGGACGTCCGTCAGAACCTCTACTGGGGCAGCTCCTTTCTCATTGGTCTATGGGATGGAGGCAGTTCTACCTATTGAAGTAGAAATACCTTCTCTTCAAGTTTTGTCAGAAATAAAGTTGGATGAAGTTGAGTGGATCCAGGCTCGATATGATCAGTTGAACTTGATTGAAGAAAAGAGGCTAAGGGCTATTCGTCATGGTCAGATGTACCAAAAATGAATGATGCGAGCCTATGATAAAAAAGTACACCCAAGAGAGTTTCACGAGGGAGACCTTGTACTGAAAAAGATCATTCCCATACAAAGGGATTTCAGAGGAAAATGGATGCCGAATTGGGAAGGACCATATGTGGTGAAGAAGGCTTTCTCTGGAGGAGCACCGATTTTGACCGAAATAGATGGGAAAAGCTTACCCAATCCTGTGAACTCGAATTCAGTCAAAAAATATTTTTCTTAAAGAAGAGAAGAGGCCAAGGTGAAAACCCGCAAAGGGCACTTTGAGACTTCTAAAAAAAAGGAGAGGCCTAGGTGAAAACCCGTAAAGGTCGCCTTGAGACCAAAGGGGTTTTGAGTTGAAAACCCGAAAAGGGCGGCTCAAATTCTGAATGGGCATGCAGTGATCTTGCTATACTTGAATCAGCAAGAAATGAAGTATGTTGCATATCGGGGCATCAACAAAGTACTTTGGGTCTTCTAAACACATGTTAAGCTCAAAGCAGTCTTCATGGAGTTTGTATATAGAAGCCTAATCTGTGATATCTAGGGCACTTGATCTTTGTTCTATTCATTTTCTATCTTTGGATTCTTTTTCTTCTCAAAGATATGTTCCCAGTTAATTTTCTTTGTACTTTTGATAATTTATTTAACTCTAACTATCCTTGAGATCAATTTATTTGTTACCCATTATTCATAAACATGTTGCATTGAAATAATGATTGATGAACTAATAATTTCACAGAAGAAGTTCTACATATTACTTTGGAAATTTCTAGATAAAACAAGAAACTGATACAGGACAATTATTCAGAATTTCCATGTACATAGATTGGAAATATTTGAGAAAGAAGAGTCTAGATGGAGACTGTTTCTCTGAATTCTTTGTCCAATTGGTAATTAGATAGAATAATGAGTTGTTGTGACGAAAGTAAGCAATGTCATCGGGTCATCCGGAGAATGGTATGACAAACCAAGTTGACGGGAAAAGATTCAAAAGCCCTAAATTGTGGTGGAATGAATTGAAGTTGAAACAAGTCTTGTATCCTTAAATTGCAGTAGGGACAGACTGGAAAGGTTTCGATGCCTATAAATTGTGGTGGGATGGTTTGAAGGTGATATAAGCCCCGTATTCTTAAGGTTCAAATGGAGTGGACCCTAAAATTTCCATGGGACAAATTATTTGAGCAAGAATATGATGCTTCAAGGGGAACGAAGATGAAACCTTGAAAAATAAATGAGTGATAACACCTTGAGTAGGAATCATACTCATATCATTTTTTGCATTCACATATCATAATATGTCTGAATAGGAGCATTTGACTCATTTCGATCAGGGCATCCTAATCATTCGGCATAAGCATATACCCATTCTATAGGTCATAGGACGATGTAATAGGGTAAAATGCCACTTTCAGCCTTGTCTCCCTGAAGTTGCAGCGGAGCAGACTGAAGACAACAGATCTTACCTTCCTGAAGTTGCAGGAAGAAGATCAAAGACATCAGTCTTGTCTCTCTGAGTTTGCAGTAGAGCAGGCTAAAAGACAACAGATCTGGCATTCCTGAAGTTGCAGTAAAGCAGATCGAAGACATCAGTCTTGTCTCCCTGAGTTTGTAGTGGAGCAAACTAGAAGACATCAGATCTGGCCTTCCTGAAGTTGCAGTGAAGCAGATCAAAAGACCTCAGCCTAGCCTCTCTGAGTTTGCAGTAGAGCAGGCTAAAAGACAGTAGATCTTGTCTTCCTGAAGTTGCAGTGAAGCAGATCAAAGACCTCAGCCTTGCCTCTCTGAGTTTGCAGTAGAGCAGGCTAAAAGACAGCAGATCTGGCATTCCTGAAGATGCAGTGAAGTAGATCGAAGATAACAGATCTTACCTTCCTGAAGTTGCAGGAAGAAGATCGAAGACGTTAGATCTTATCTCCCTGAGTTTGCAGTGGAGCAGACTAAAATAGCATATCTAGCCTTCCTGAAGTTGCAGTGAAGCAGATCAAAGACATCAGTCTTGTCTCCCTGAGTTTGCAGTGGAACAGACCAAAGATAGCAGATCATATCTTCCTGAAGTTGTAGGAAGCGGATCAAAGATATCAACCTGGCATCCCTGAGTTTGCAGTGGAGTAGACTAAAGATAGTAAATCTCATCTTCCTGAAGTTGCAGTGAAGCAGATTGAAGATACTAGCCTATCTCCCTGAAGATACAGCCATTTGACAAGACCGGGCAAAATGGGTCCCTTTATTGTCTTTGCTCTATTCTCGTTACACGACAATGAGCAAAGAGGGGCAGCTGTAGTAGCCCATTATTGCCCGGGCTTAAACAAATAATAAAATAAAACCCAAATGTTCAATTACAGTCCACCCCAAAACCCAATTACACCCTCAGACCCAAAACACTAAAACAGACAACCCAAAACCCAATTACACCCAATGGCCCCAGACCCAAACTTATGCGACCCAAAATGGCCCAACGCCTAAATAGAAACAGGGACATAGGGTTTCTGGGAAACCCTCGCGCCGCAAGCCCCAACACCAGACCCTCGGGCACGTCGCAATCAACGTGCAGATTATCGCTCCACCGCCGTGCTTTTTGCCATTCACCTGCAAAATAAGGAATGAAAACGACAGAAAACAGCAAGAACAGAAGACCATATCTTTGTATTTACTTTTGATTTATTTTTTGGGGCTATAAAAGCCCCAATATAATCTGTAAAAAGGACACGAAAAATACACACAGAGAATACAATACACAAAAATTTTAAACAGAGGTGATTTTTGATTTATTTTTCTTTTCGTATAATTTTTTTTAATTCATGTGAATGTTTTTAATATACAAACACCATCTACAACGAATAGAATGAGTTTATATTAAAAAAAACGAAATTTCTCACCTTTGGGCCGCCGTGGGAGACAGCGCGTGAGGCGCGTGTGGCAGCATGTACGGTGGTCCGTCATCGGAGCCTAGGCCGAATTCTGGCCTCAGGCCGAAGGCCAGAGAGAGTCCTTGGGGGCCTCTGATTTGTTTTTTTTAAAAGGGGTGTTAAAAATGATTTTTGGGCTATTTTTTTTATTTATATAGGCCCTTCAAACGATGCCGTTTTGGGGTTTCCCTTTAAAGGCCAAAACGACGTTGTTCAGGGGCTAAGATCCGCGCGTTGACCCGATACCCGGGGAGGATCCGCGTGTTTTCATAAAAGGGGAAATTTGCCTCTTTGGTCCTTCCGCAATTTCATCATTTTTAATTTAGTCTAATTTAAATTTTCTTTTTTTATTAAATTAGCCCTAAAATTTATATTTTGTTTCAATCGGTCTCTGAAATTTGTTTAAAGGCTAATATCAGAACGGCGTCGTTTAGGAGATAAGGCATAATTGCCTAATGGGTCCCTACAGTGTGACGCGTGTTTTAATCTAGTCCTTTTACATTTACTTTTATTTCTATTTAATCCCTATTTCTTTGTTTTTTTTTTGTATTTCTATTTTATTTTATTTTTTAAAATTGTTTTAACATTATATCTAATTATTTTATTTTTACTAAAAAATTCTGTATTATTTTAAACTTTAAAATTTGTATAATATATTACTCAAATTAATTTATTAATAATATAAAGTTTTTTTTGTATTGTTTATTTTAAATACGTATTTTTTTATATGTATTAAATCGTTATATTACACCCCTTATACTTACATTTTATATATTCAAGTTTTTTTTTATATACTAATTGTTTTAAAATATATATTTATTTTATTACGTGCATAAATATATGTCCATTTTAGATTTTGATATGTCATTTTTTTTATGTTTTTTTAATATATAGTATTTATTTATTATTTGGCATAGGTTATATTGATGTTTTATTTTTATTAGATCTTGCATATAAAGTTTCATATTTATTTAGTAGTTTATTTATATTTCGTTATTTATTTGCTTTATATCTTTTATTTGATTATCTATGCTCTTTTATTCATTTATTATTTTCATGTTTGCTTTAGTATAGTTGTTTTATTATTTATATTGTTCGTTATTTTTTATTATTATTGTATATATTAGTATTAATTGTTAATATGACTTGTAATTATAGAGAATTGCTATTTGGTATTTATGTTACTCAAACCATTTTTATAAAAACACATTTTGAATTGACGATTTTATTCAAATATTTTTAAAATACAAATGATATATGATATTTGTGGACTTGAGAAAAATTATACCCTAACTCACTGGGTTTTAATTTTCTCGTGGAACTTAAGGTATCAAGTATCCTCTTTTTTAAACCTATGAATTTCAAATTAAAATTTATTCTCGGAAATTCATTATGTTATATCTTAACTTATTAGATATAATGTTTTGTATCTCGAGGTAAGGATTTTCTACAAAATAAAAGCAAGCTTAGTTTCGAAGTCTTGAGATGTCGCATCCTAACTTATTGGGTGTGGCATTTTATTTCTTTGAGATAGGCAAGTTTTAGCTATCTTTCAAATAAAAGGATCATATTTAAAAAATTTCAACATTAGGACATGATTTTATCAATTAGGTACCAATTTTTGGGCGTTACGGGGGTGCTAACCCTTCCTCGTGCTTAACCGACTCCCGAACTCATTTTCTCGAATTTCGTAGGCTAAAATTAATGTTTTAAACAAAACATGTTTTATAAGGTGATCTGATCACACCTAAGCAAAAAAAGGATCGGTGGCGACTCCCATTTTTGTTTTTAAAAGTCGATCCCCGTTTTTTCATAAAACCTTAAAAATGGTTTCGACAAAGGGTATGGATGGATGGAGAACATTAACCTTCTCTTTCTTTCCACTTAATTTTTGTTTTTATACCATGTTTTTGTTGGAAAATCGTATTTGAAAAATGTAGGAAAAATCAGAGTTTAAAATGTTTTTTTTTTTCCAAAATAAGAACTTGGTTGTGATATCTAAAGTAATAAACACTTGATCAAAATTGTAGCTTTTTTATTCGTCTAAGATGAACACTTTGACCGAGTAGTCTTTTCAGCTATCCTCAAGTTAATGTTTGCCAAGTGTGGGCTTGCTTCAAATCAGAATTTTTTTTACAAAAAATTACCATTGGGGTAATTTCGTAATTTTTCTAAACTTTTGGGCCAAGTTATAAATAAGAAAAATATCTCTAGAATTCAGAGAATTTTCTCTCTACAACTTTCTCTTGAATTCAAGTGTGTGTAAATAATGACCCAAGACTCTATTTATATAGGGAGAGTTTAGATAGTTCAACTATAATTAAACTTAATCACTTTAATATTAAATTAATATAGTATTTATCTTGATAAATATTATATTAATTTAATATTAAGATAATCACTTTAATGTTCAATTAATAAAATACTATTAAGTTAAATATTAAATTAGATTAAATATTAAATCTATTAAAATAATATTATTTTTGAAATAGTTAATCTGAAATTAAATTCTCTGGTAGAGTCCTAATATGAGCGTAATTCTTCCACTGCTCAACCATCGAAGAACCATCACCGTCGATCATTTTTCAGCCACCAGAATACCGCCGTCGTAGTTGCCGGCACCTCGAGTTAGTTCGGTTTTTGCCGGTTCGATTTGAGCCAGTGACGGCCCGACCGGTCTGGTCCAACCACCAGTCTGGTCCAACCACCGGTCTGGTCCAACCACCGGTTGGACCGTAGGCCCAGTTTCACATACTAGGCCCGGTTCGACCAGTTTTTAGGTCTTGGTCTCGGTTTTGGGCTCTTGAGCCCAATTTATTTATTCTATAGTTTTATTTATTTATTCATCATTCAAATACATAGAAAACAATTACATATTTACTACAATATAAACACATTTCCCAATAGTTTTAAACTTAATTAATCTAATTAATCTTTCTTAATTAAGCTTTTTAATCATGTTTTAATATTTAAACCACCATCATCCACTAACACATATTTATAAATGGTTTAATTTCCATTTTGGACATTTGACTAATTGCTATTTAAGTCCCTAAGTCTTTGACCAATTAAAAACATATAGCGATTGGACATTTTTAATTTAATCCCTATACCCTAATTAAGAAATTAATAGAAAAATTGAAGGACCAAACATTAATATTCTTTTATACCAGCTCAATATTTACGGATCCGATTTACGAAAATGAGGTTCTGAAACTGCATTTTCCACACCACTGAAAATCGAGCTATTGCAACTCTAGTATAACATTCATCTATAGCAATGCCTATCGAGTATCACCTCCACAATCATGTTGCATTTGACCTCAAATATATCATATGTAATAGGGTTTAGTGACATTAGATATCTATATTTCAAGCTCGTAATTCTCTTCCAACTTGAATTCGACACTTTCCTTCTAATTCTTGATTGAAGCTCGTTCAATTTTATACTCCTGTTGAAAGTCAATTCTGTAGATTGGGCTAATACAAAAGCAACTTCAATATCAGTGTCACAAATTTTATCATTGCTATAAATAATAACTCTAATTTGTCTACTCATCTTCGCCCAAATAACCTATTTCACATGTTTAAAATGAAAACATTATACAGAAAAATAAGTACTCATTATCCAAATTAAAACAACGACACCTACTTAAACTAATTTACTTGGTTGAGTCTATTTTTAAACTTCAAAATTTTAACATCAATAATGACCTCCTTGTTAAAACAATCTGCTTGAAATTTAACTATGGAAACCTCTACAAAAAAATATCTTCATTTTATAAAAAATTCTACCACTGAATATGAAACATAATTTCAAAATGTTAAAAAAGATTGAACATGACAAGTAAAAAAAAGGCTTTTAACAAGAATCGTTTTTCTGAAAAGTTTTTAAAAATAACATTATTATCTGCCACGAAAAAGATTGGATAAGATGTCTGAATTTTATCTTAGGATTCTCGAATTTAGGATTAAAGTCAAGTCACAATTTTAAAAAATGGGCTATAGGGGACACATTTAGCTGGAACAAAAACTCTTCCAGCAAGAGATGTTTTTGTGATCTTTATCTAAAAATGACATATTTCCCTGAAATTTAAAAACAAACAAAAAAAACCTAAAATCCTAATTTTTATTTAAAAATCACATATTTTCCTAATTCTCCCCAAAGAAAAAACTTATTTTAATATTAGATTATTGAAAGACTTTGAATAAAAAACTGCAACAAAAGTAATTAATTAATATTATTAAAACAATTAAAAACTCGCCAAAAGCAAGTAATTTATCTAATTTTATTTTCTGAAAATCTCATTTCTACTTTCCTCGATCCTTCGATTTTCTCACCAACCAAACAATATATCACTGTTTAGGGTTTTTGTTTTTACTATTATCTTCCTCCAAACCCAAGCGAGATTTTCCTCTTTTCTTCACAACCATACAGATCACAACTGCCCCTCTTTCGTTCTTAATGTAAAATGTCAAACCTCGGTGACGATTTCTCTCAATTCGATATATCAAAAGAGGTACTTTTTTTTTTGCTTCAATTTGTGTCAATACTTTCATATTTTAGATATTCAATATGTTAAAAAATTGTTTCTTTTTCTTAAATTTGTTTTTGGCAGGAAAAAGACAAACTTGTTGCAGAAGTAGTTCGTTACATACTGTTCAAAACACATCAAAATTCAGGATGTCCAATTAAAAGGGAAGAACTCTCTCAATTAGTCACTAAAAACTATCGTCACCGTTCGCTCCCTGCTTATATCATTAACGAGGCTAAAGCCAAACTCTCCACCATTTTTGGTTACGAATTAAGGGAACTTCAAAGATCACGTCCTTCTTCCACAAACCACTCCCGATTGTCTCAACAGAGTAGCAATTTTATTGCCACCCTTTGTTTGGATTTTCACAAGTTTATATCAAATTTTACACTTGACTTCATAATTTCAATGGTGTTTATTGTTTTTAAGGTGGAGTTGATGTCAAATCCTATGTTATCATAAGCCAGTTACCAGCTGAGGTGTATAAGAAATATGTTGAGGATGTTAATACATCTCATCTTACTGGTTTTACTTTTGTTGTGATCAGTATTGTGCAGCTTGCCGGAGGTAAAATTGCTGAAGGTACATTTTTTTCATCTATATATTAACCTTAAACTTTTGGTATTAACGTTTGAAGCCAAACTTGCTGTACGTATATGGCATCTTCTTTTTCTTTGTTTTATATATTTGTAGGTTATATGCTTAGTAGGGTGTCCTGTTTATCTGTCAGCCAAGTGAATTTATCTAGCTGAAAGTTGTTATCGACTTGTCACATGTTTAATAGTGTTCTCTTGATGAATTATGGGGTGAATTTGTTTTTCTTTTTCAATTTTTTGCGCATTTCTTTTTTGTTTTTAGATTTCCACACAAACTACTACTCTTGTGCAGATAATCTTTGGCATCATTTGAAGAGAATGGGATTGCATGAAACTGATGAAAACCACCCAGTTCTTGGTAATGTGAAGCAGGTATTGGAGACGCTTGTCCAGCAAAGGTTAGGGTCTTCCTGATTGTTTGTTGTTAATAATATGCCTTCTACTTTCATCAGCTAACTGAATTGGATAGTTCCTTAATGGCTGTTCCTGTATTCTTTTTGTAGATATTTGCAGAAAGACAAGGTCAGTGGCCCTGAAGGTACTACTTTGTTTTATGAGCTTGCTGAGAGAGCTCTAGATGGAACCGTAAGTGAGAGGATTAAGCAATACATATCACAGGTATTGATGGCAAATACTATGTTTGGTCTTTATGGATAATATTTACTTATGCATTGCGAGTTCTTTTTAAATGCTTTTACATTGCCTTCTTGATCAGGCACTGCTTTTTCTCTCTGATACTTTCCATGTTAATTTGATTTGGGAAAGGTCCATGAATACAGCTGCTAATGGAGCTTTTCCTCTCCATTAGTAATTATAATTGTGTATGTTATAGGTGTTGATTAGGTACAAATTTATCATTAATAATTTGTCTTCGGGTATGGTCATGTACACATTCATGCAACTGTTTCAAATACTGATTCGGAATGATAGATTCAGGTCTTGCTTTCATTTTTGCAGCAATGTTTTCTTTGGTTCTGGGAAAGTTGCATGAACATAATACCGCTACTAGAGCTTTCCCACATAATTGATAGTTTGCGAACCTGTGTTTACTTGTATTCTGGACCATGGACCTTCATTTACAGCAAACCTACAATTCTGGGAAAGCAAGTGACGTATGGTAGAATCATGAATATTCTATAATGCATTTTCATGTTCATTTAACTTTTCTATGCTACACTCGTGAACTCAAGTTTACATTATCATTATTGATGGCACTTATCTATAGGGATGCCTTATCTTGGCAGATTGTAAAGAAAGATGATGCCACCGTGGATATCTTATAATTGCTTGATGCTAGCTATTACCGAGTAATTGGAGGTAGATGTTTGAGTTCTTGTTTCATGGCTGATTCATGTCCAAGTGAAGCTCAGTTCCTCATTGGATGCTTTTCTTGTACAGAAGGTTTAGGAGCCTTTCTAGTCATTTAGGTGCTGCTGCATTTGCTGTTGTTTTTTTGTTCATTGCTAGCCTGGTACCCTCCTGCTATTTATGTATCTCCGTGACACCGGTTCTTGGGATTCTAATGGGATCGGTTAAAGCAATTGTTCAAACAGGAAATACCGATTCATTTTAATTAGACAGTATCTATATTACCTTGAGATTACCCGTGCTTAAGTGGATGACACTTTGCTGTTTATACCATAACGCGAATCCACTTTATCTGGAGTAAGATTTTGTGTCGCTTCTAATCACGGAAAGGTGAATCATTGCATCAGAAGCTATGAAGCTGAGCAAGATGGTGGCCTATTATGGTCGGGGATGACAACTGCATCAAATGGACCTCAATCTGATGCTCAAGTACATGTATTAGAATCTGTCCCGTCCAAAAGTTTATCCAATACGTAAGGTTTTTTATGTTCAATCCTGATTGAGAAAATATTTATCAGATCATATATCCGGGCATTCAAAAGACCGCTCAACTTCCGAACAAGTAAACAAGTACACACCACACTTCCAAGTAACTAGTCAAGATTTTGCAGCTCCAAGTGATAATAATATAAGATAGAACACGTAGGTTTACCATTATTTAACAAAACGTGGTAAACATGCTTCAAATGAGCCAAAAATGGCTTATACCATCGATACATTGCTGTACTTGGTCATAACCTATTCAGAAAGTTGCAGCGCCGTTTTTTGGTGTAAAGACGTATTCTAAATAATATTGACAAATGAAACTTTACTAGTTCAGGGTCAACATGCCATAATTCAAATTAACACCAAAGTTGGTGTATTAAAAAGTCATGTAACAAAAGGGCTCCTGCTTCCATGAGATTGCGGCCAAAGATTTCATAGGAAACAAAATATACCTGTATATCCCACACCATCTAAGGGGTTAGCGACATCCAGTTATTGGCACAACACGATTTGTGTTGGCGTCACCAATTGAAACGGTAGCAAGGGATTTAGTGGCCCATGCTCTAGCATTCATTGCGCCTTGCAAGTTGCTTCTCTTGCAAGGTTCCTTCAGGGAATTAAACAGCTGGATTGCTCGTTTCAGATAGGCCAAAGGATGTTCCAGCAAAGTCCCCAGTTTAACATTTCGAATCAGCCGTCTCCATGTTAACTGAGCAAATACAAGCAAAGTAGGATACAATAGGTAAAACAATCTAAAAAGCACAAAAGTGGTGGCCAGAGCCAAATATGTCTCTTGTCGAAGTAAATTCTCTGGAGACCTTGCCCACGAGAATGGGCAGCTTTCCTGCTCAGTGCTTTTATGCTTCTCTTGATTTGACAAGTGTCCAATTTTTTCCAATGATGTTTTATCCAGAGAGTTCTTAATGCCTACAGCAATGTAACATACTCATTAGAAAATTAAACAGGGGGCAATAAGAATAAGAAAGGGAAAAAGTGATACCAGCTAAGATACTGGCAAAGGAAAGAGGTATGACATGCTTTTCATAGCCTCCAGTGTAGAAGATTAATAAACAACGAACTTTTTTTTCAATTGAACTCCCTATCTTGGAAATGAATGCATCACAAATTAACATTACTTGGTGGGGAGCATTTTCGGGTGGGAAACAAAGAGCAGGAAGGGATTGTAAATTTGTTAAAACCCGAGCAAAGACGACAACTTGAGGATATGTTTATTTGGCATGTAGGATCATAGATCCTATATGTAATGTGATAATACACGATTTTATTGTCAGTCAACTTATTTTATCTCCATTTGCATCATCCTACTCATGTAGGATTATAGTCTTAAGAAGAGGACTGCTATGATCCCAATAGGATGAATTTATGAGGGGATGAGATGCTACATTTTAGTTTTACATAAGTCAAAACTAAGACGAAATGAGGAAAATTTATTGCTCAAAGCTATCTTATCACTCTTATCCCATCAAATCCATAACCTTATGCACTAAAAACACACAAACACACACCCAGAGAGAAAAAAAAAGGGAAAAAAAGAAGAAGCATGATTGAGCAACCAGACAGGTTAATCACACAACATACTAGCTAGGACCAGAAAGCATTATTAACAATAAGTAACATAAAAAGCAGAGATCGAAGGATGAAAAATAATCTCTATTAAATCTACTGCATAAATCAACTCAATGAAATACAGATATCACAAAATTCAGAAGTTGCAGAACAAAGGCCTTACCAGTGACATCACTATAGAATGCACCAAAAGATTCAAAAGATCGGTTTCCATGATAACGTGCACGCATCGTAGAATTTAAAAGGAAAAGAGTAGGAAACCCGTGAACTCCATACTTTGAGAGTATGCTGAAGAAATCAAAATCCACTGTTTAGTTTATATATACTCGTAGCATGCAAATACCAAATAAAAGTTATACATTTGCAAACCTTGGTCTGACAGATGATTCTTCAATGGCAAAATGGGGAATGCAAGGATAGGAAGAAGAAAGGATATTGAAGCTTGGTCTAAAAGACGTTGAAAAGGGGCACCAAGATGCATAGAAAAGCACTGCCACATATCCATGACCGTTCCTATATACCATGTTAAGCGCCTTTTGCATGGAAACCTCATCTCCCTTCACCGCAACAAAGAAAAAGTATAATTAAAAAATTGCACAAACAAAAAATGGATCAGGATTCAATGCAATTTCAAACATGAACTTATTTCAGAAATGTTAGTTCCTTTAAACCCAATGCTATGAACTGATAGAAATTAAAAAAAAAACAAAACAAAACAAATAAAAGCTTAAAGAAATTTAAGATAAGTATATTTCCAATTCCACCACGAACATTTGTAAGATTATTGAGAACTAATCTAGCGAATTTATATAAAAATGGAGAATTGAACGATTTTTCTTTTCTTTTTTTAATAATCAATGAATATGTTTCTCAGCTCATACATGATAATAGGGTATTTTCTCTAATTTTGAAGCAAAATTTACTCTGACAAGCACCCGAAATGAAAAAAACCCAAAATCCATTCCTTTTTTTTACTGCATATATTTAAGGGGAAAACAACTTTTGACTAATCCTAATTAAAAATGCAGCATAAACATAGCCTAAAAAAGATATAATTTTCAAAAAGAAGGGGTAAAATAAATAAGATAAAAAGGGAAAGAGAAGCAAATGAAAGACAGAATCTCATGGTACCTCGGTAACGCCAACGAAGTCGATAGATTGAGTACGAGCAGAGGTAATAGGACAATAGGAGTCTCTGAAGTCAAAGATCGCGTCGGAAACGGAGACCTTGGGACATAACGGAACCCTTAAAGGGACGAAGACGGCGCACGTTAGCCTCCACCAGAAAACCAGTATTAGCATCCTCGTTTGCCATGCCTTCGTACCCATCAACTACCGACAATGGTTTGCCGATTGACACGATTTTTTTAAAAAAAATGTTTTAAGGCTGGCCAATTTATAATTATTATAATTATTGTTTTTTTATATAAATTTTTAAAAACCCTAAAATTTGATTTCACATATTCAATCGGAGAAAGGAGAAAATAGGGAGGAAAAGTTGTTGCATAGTATATACAAAAAATCCAATAAATAAATTAATGTTAGTGGGCTTTTGGTCCTTAATTTTTTAATCCAAGAAATACTTCAAGGTAAATTTGTCACTATACTAATGACGTACCTGACAAACAAGAAATAACTCGATACATTTTCTTATTGAAATATTGACAAAGAAAATTTACTTTCGTGAATTGTCGTTTATAATTACTAGTATATTACTAAATAAAGAAATTGCTTTTTTAATGAAACAAAGAAATAAATTGTTGAAAGTCTGACTGACAACTTGGATAGTTTACATTTTCGTCGGATTTGGCTTATTTCTCAAGTACAATACAAGGTGTTTTTTTTTTTTTTTTTTAAAGTAAAATTTAGGACCACAAGGATTGAATGAAAAAAAATTACTATTTTTGTAAAAAAACCATAAAAATTGGTTTGACATTACAAATTCAAATGTTTATTAAATTCGAATATTAAATTTTGAAGAAAATTCAAATACGAAATCCACTTCGATTTTGTTTCAAATGGTATTTAGATTTTAAAATCTATAATAACTATTATTGGATGCTCAAATGAGATATCGATTTACATATTTGTAAAATAAAAATAAATTTTATACTTATATAGGAACTCAATACTTTGATGTAGAATCCTTTCTTACCAAGAAACCAAATATTTAAGGAAGGTAAAAAAGGCATTCAGTGGATGTCACCATCTAATAAAGATTTTTTTTTATTCCGGTAATAATATTTAAACAGGAAACGATTTAAAACAAATTTGAACGTTAACAAAACAATCAGATTCAAGTAATAATAATAAATAATACAAATACTAAAGCTGCTAACATCTCTACTAAAAATCCAAGCTTATATACAATCAATCATAAAATTAAGGTTATATGAACCCGTATTCAAGACCACAATCCTTTATTTTTCCCTTTAAAATATCAATTCTCCTACCATTACCATTACCAATAGCAATAATTAATTTTGTTTTCAAGTAGGGTTAAAATTATTATCAACAATCAAAAGGGTAATCCTACCAGAAACATATTAACAAGAAAAGCTCTGGGAATGTTTTAGAATTTGTGTTCCAAATCCCTTTTAATACTTGCATTTTCATGATATGATAACATTTGCACCACGCCAAACATCTAAAGTTTGAAACTCTCAAAATTCATAAAAATGGCAAGATAGTGCAAATAAAACATCTGAAAGCAGAAAAGAAAATGCCATAGAAGGATGGAGAGATATCTGAAAACTATGAAAACTGAAAAGCTACCTGATATCAAATACAACAGCATAAGAATTTTCACAACTACTCTTACAAGAAATCATCAAACAAATCCAAGGGGAGAGAGGAGGAGGGAGGTCCCTAATGCTAATTGCTGATCTGCCTGAACCCTAGTTTAGACTAACACAGCAATGGTAAAAACAAAATGCAGGGAGTCAGTTTGTGATATACATACAAATGAACCAAGCCCCAAGCAGCATAATTGTCAAAAAAGAGTAATTGCCGCACGAAACATTCAAATGCCTAAAAGTACAACAGAAGCTAAGGTTATGCGTCTCGGTTATTGCCCAAGTCAGTGTGTAATGATTTCTCAATTCTTGTGCTGGAAATGAAGAACTAACACAAGATTCTTGAAAACCAAATGTCAACTGATAAACTAGATGATTTGGACCAAGTGAAAAGATTCAATAGTGAAAGGCAAAACAAAAGTCGTACCAGAACTGCAAACTCTGCCTCCTGAAATTAGAGAGGACGATAATTTGATCAACCTATAAGCACTAGTTCAGCCTTCCAATTTGTTTCAGCTGCTGCCTGCAAAAGTTTTTGAAGCCATTAGCATACCTATATTTATCTACCATCTTTAACGATAGTAGTCTGTCTCTTTTTCAGTAGGGTTAGAAGCATCAAGGTGAGAGGGAATAAAGTTGTTCAGCAAGTGCCGATAGAAAGAAGCAAGCAATAAAAAGAGCTGCCATTCGCTTCATTTTCCATGCTCTCAAAAAAAAAGAAAAAATATGAAAGAGACGAGCATATAGACTGGGAAAGGCATGCACATACAAAAAGCTCTGAACCAAATTCCAGTATAGTGTCTATTTGATAGAATGATAACTTTGAGTTGACCCCATTCAGTATCTTGTAGGAATGCCAAACACTTCTTTTGCAGATATGAATAGCCCTTTTTCTGAGCAACTCCAACTTTTTCAAGTTACTTTTGCAAATTGAAAAACTGAGCAAGTGACTAGAACATCAAATCACATCATTTGAAAGGAAAGGACCACAGCACATTATAGGCTAAGCAAATACATAATGTCAGATGTAGGGACTTTTCAAAAATCATACAGGAGAATACAATGTACCTTCTTTTAATCAAATTTTTTTCTGGCACAGCAGTTTGTGTCCAATTTGGGTATGGTAATATGTAAAGATTATTATGTATATTACACCATAGCACAGCCGAAGCTTCAAAACAACCTTGAACGGTATCATCTAGATTGAATCCCACTGAAAGATGCTGAAAGCTCTAGCAAGGTTTATTCCATACAATACTTACAGCAGAGGCCTTACTAGTTGTACTCCGGAGTAAAATTCAAAAAAAAAAAAAAAAATCACAAAAATTTACACTAATTTATGTAGGGTCTTGTTTTATTTCCATTAATCATGTAGAGGTTATAATATTTAACCATAATCAACTTGAATTATGTCACCTTGAGCTGGGAACTATATCAAATGTTAGCAGTTGTAGTGTCCTTTAGAGAATAGTACATACATACCAATCAATCCATGCAATCACAAAAACTTGCCTTATATCTGAATAATAGCTTGTTTGATGTGGAAGTTACCTTGTGTCATAGACTTGGGAATCACACATGCTGGTATGCTTGTAAACATGCTATTTTACATAAAATCATGGTCCCTAGAGAACCTAGCCCGACAGTTGGCACACATAACCATTGTGCTTCTCTGTGCTGCGATGTCAACAGCCTCATTATAAAACTGATTTCCACACCAGGAGCACAAGGTAGTGACCTGATGTCTGCCAGCTATTTTAGGCAACAGCGGCAAAGCATCCTTTCCAAGCCACACAGAGTCAAACTTTAATGCCATCTCTGAACCATATGATGGTACCTTGGAGTTTCCTGAACGGGAACTTGGTTGAGCAGTCATAAAACTATATTCCATATGTTCCAAGTTATCTGATAAACCTGATTCATTGCTGCACTTCCCACTAATGTTGAACATTTCACTTTGACCCTGTCCATTATGACAAAATTGCAGTCAAATTTCATCAAGCAAACTACCACTAATTCATTTTTAAGCATTTATTTACAGCCTCTCAATTATATGATGATACCTTGGAGTTCCCTGAACAAGAACTTGGCTGAGCAGTCAGAAAATTATATTCCATATGTTCTATGCTACCAGATTGCAGCCCTTCAAAACCTGATATACTGCTGCACTTTCCACTAATGTCGAACATTTCAGTTTCACCCTATCCATTACAACAAAATTGCAGTAAAAATTCATTAAGCAAACTAACACTAATTTATTTATTTAAAAGCTTAACTTAGTGGGCAAATATAAATTATTTATTTGCTTTCTACTGAGAAAGATGTCAGCATTCAGCCATGAACTTCACTTTAAAAACTTAAATTCAAGATCCCACACCTTGAAAAATCTAGCAATTGAACATAACATACAACCCTCGACACAAAATAGCAGTTTCTTGCTTTTTTTTTGCATTATATCATAGCTTATAAGAGAGAATGAGAGATCATATCTGTACCTTATGTGACATCCAGTCAAATGTGGGGTAATAACCAGATGATGTCAACAATTGAGATGAAGTATCAGCCAAACCACTCAGCAGAACATTTCCTTCATTACTTTTCCATGTGAGCCCACTCATGGAATCCTCAATAGGTCGTGCATGATTGGAATAACCGATCATTATTTCATTATTCCTTGCATTTTGAAAATCTTGTAACCTAGACCCATCATGAGCTGTGCCTGCATGAACCATGTTCAAATTATTTGCAACATGTGTTTGTTCACTACTGGATAGACCGAAGAAATCCTCAAAAGCACCTTTATTTTGCTTTGGTTCAAGAACAGCACCACTGCTAATACCAGGTACATTATTTTTACCAGAATTTTTTTCCCTATTTCCAGAAAAATGCGGGGAACAACTTTCCTGAACAGTGCCTGTCAAAGCAAATGCACCTACTCTAGCATAAGCATTTCCAACAATGGAGCTTCCCCCTTTGTGTTTGGGCTCCTCTTTCGTAAAGAAAGAAACTTTGTTCATACTAGTTTCATAGTTACTGTTTTGCTGATTACCATATTGTTGATAGAAAATGCTCTCAGACCCTTTATCCTGTTTATACTCCGGTGTGCAAGTATGTGTTTTCTTATATGAAGATAGGCCAAATAGACGATCTTTAGTCTTTTCATGTTTGACACTAGCTAGGATGTTAGGATCCACTCCACTGTTACGGCTGTTCACACCCGGACTTAATCCTCTATAATTTTGGGCTCCATCAAGTTCAGACACCTCCACCGTCCGGCTGAAGGCCTTAAATGCATTATTGTCAGAAGGAAATATTTGCTCCCTGCCATGTGAAGTAAGCAAGACTGTTTCACTTTTCTCTTGTGAGGGTTTTTTCATGGGAAGATGGCTTTGAAAACAAATAGTAGGGTCAATGTTAGCGGATTCATTGACCATAATAGATTCCGGATCATCTAAAGTGCCAGAAACAAGAATCAAACTATTGTTGATGACACATGTTTGAGCACCTTTAGACGAACTTAAACCACATCCAGAACCTCTTTCATGTGTAGAATCTATTGTAACAGAAGCCCCTTTCAAATGATCTACAAGATTAACTCTTTGTTTGTTGCCAGAAGGAATAAGTGAACAACCTTCACTGTAATTTCCCTGTACAGTATCAATTCTGACATTAGACAGTTCTGTGCTAGTATCAGCACAACCAGCTTTTGGGTCATCCCTTGTAGCTTTATCCTTCAAATCAACTTCCATCCCTTTCAAAAAGCTAGGAAAATGTCCATCCTCGGTATTTTCATCACTAAACATATTTCCCTTAGCATTTGGAGCAAGGAAACTGGTGTTCAAAGCCATCTCTCTCTTCTTCTCCTCCATTGAATTAGCAGCAAATCCAACATCAATTTTATCTGAAGGTCGGGAAATCCCTTCTTTGTCAGACGTAAACAAGATGTTTTCAGAACCCAAACAAACATTAAGATCAGCAGCTGCAGTAGCATCAGTGATGTCCCCTTTATTATCAGTTACAAAACAGAATTTACTTTTTGTATCACAGTTTCTGTCAGCTAACACTTTTTCATTCATGTTAACCTTATCCTGTTCATCATGAGACAATAAATTGCCTTCATGATTGTATTTATCAGTAAACGTTTCAACCAGAGCATTTTCATTAGATTCACTGCAGCGAAAACCAGGTCCTATTTCATTACTGCCAGCAGAATTTAATGGCTGAACAGTGCTTTGCTCTCCAACTGAACCTTCAACTTTCTTCATATTGTTCTCCATGTGGATCCCAAGATGGCTACTGTAGCAGTTCCTCTCTTCAAACAGTTGGTGACAAAACTGGCACTCATATTTTCCATTTTTTATTTTTACCTCCTCAGTAGCTGGGGTACCATGTCCAGAACTCATTGCTGATCCTTTGTGAGATGATAATAGGTGGCATATAAAATCATCTTGCAAATTAAAAGTCATGGTGCATTTGTGGCATTTTATCGTTTCAGCTCTCTGGACTTCCCTTGGACTCCCTATTTTTAGTAAGGGAGCTCGCTTCTCATTTTCAGAAGATCTACATGTAATTGGCAACTGTAGACAGCATTTAACATTCTCATCATCAACTGCAAAATCAATTGGAGATGAAGTGTAAATGATGAAACACAATAAGAAACTTACATTTCCAGGTGTGGGTTTGACACCTAAATCAATGCCATTGTCAGCATGACTCAACGTTTCCACACTTGAACCTTTAAGTCCACCAAAGGAGAGCAAGTATGAAGAAACCTCCTTGCAGGACACAAACTGTTGGCCATTAGGGCTGGAAGGTACAGAATTAGGGAAAAGAGTGTAAGAAGGACACAACCAACAAAGTTAACAAAAAAGGAATTGAAAACTGAAAATCACAAGCAAGAAAGTTCTTGAATCCCACCTCCCTCCAGTCCCTATCTCCTGCCCTTTCTTCCCCTTTTTTTAACTTTTTTTTTTTTTGGAGGGGTTGAGGGTAGGGGACTGATAAAGAAATGTAGCAATTGAAATAAAATCAATAGAAATGCAACAAGTCATGAGATAACTGCTAAACTATATATATATATATATGAAACAGATCCTAAAGACAATGAACATTTCAATATTAATTGAATACAAGTTAGGAGTGCCGGAAACATAATCTACTTTAGCAAAAGCAACAAATAAATAGAATTACTCAAATTTGACTTTTATCTATTTCCTTTTTTTGTTAATAAGAAAAAAAAAGATCATACTCTACCATCTAAACTCTGAAGATTCAAGAGCATTATATTAAAATTTCCACAAAATGCTATCTGAAATTAACCCAAAAATTGATAAAAAAAAAATTTAACATTTCAGAGCAAAAACACTAGATTATTCTCTACCAAAGAAACAAAAGAACAAAAACTCAACAAAAAAAAAGGCTGGAGAGAACCAACCTTAGATGTAGGCATACTATAACGCATGCAGAAATTATGTGTATTATATTTAGCACAAAGAAAACAGGTGCAATGATGGCATTTCTAGAAGAAGGCTTTGGTCTACTCTGATTGGTCTAAAACAGGTGGTAAGAGATTATCCCTGGATTCTTCTCGATGACTTTAATGTCACTCTTTTGCCTCCAGACAGCTCGAACTATAATGGGAATTCAACTATTAGTTCTGATATGAAGGACTTCAGAGATTGTCCAAATTCTCTTGAAGTTTTTTATTTTCCTTTTAATGGTCCATTATTTTCTTGGACAAATCTTCAAGATTGGAATTTCTTGGCTAAGAAGTTGGATAGGGTTCTGATTAATCATAGCTGGCTGTTTTGGTTTCCTCAATCTAGTGTTGAATTTCTTGATCCTAGGTTTCTGATCACTGTTTAGCAGTTGCTTGGTTACAGAAGCAGCAATTCTCCCCACCTAAACCATTCAATTTTTCAATTTTTTAACTCAGCATAAGGATTTCATGACAATAGTTCAAGAATCGTGTGTCTTACCAGTAAGAGGCAATCCCATGTATGTTTTGTTTTCGAAGATGAAGAGACTAAAGAAGGAACTTATTGCTCTAAACAAACGTTTGTATAGTGATATTTCTCAGAGAGTAAGGGAGACTAGAAGTCAACTTGCAGCGGTGCAGTTAGCTGTTCTAACTAATCCATGCGTGACTCTAGTTGAGTCTCTACTCAGTTTGAATAAAGAACTGAAAGAGTTAGAGGAAGCTGAGAAGGATTTCTATAAGCAAAAAGCTAAACTGAAATGGATTTGTGATGGGGATCATAATACCAGTAATTTCCACAGCTATGTGAAAAAAAAAGACAGTCAATTGATGTCCTTTTCGATGAAAATGGGATCAGGCTTGATACTTTTGAAAAGGTCGCAGAGAAGATTACAGGGTTTTAACAGAAGCTGATTGGCACTGAAGACATGAATGTTATTGGTGGTTCAGCTGAATTGTTTAGAGACCTTCTGCAATGTTCTGCAGACGAGGAAGCTAAGTTGATTAAAGGATATGGTAGGAATACCATTTTTGCTAGATGTGCACTCAAAATTGTTTTGAAGAAGGCTTTAGATTCTTTGAATTGGAAGTTTATTCTTGCTATCCTTGTTGCTATTGATTTGCCTAAACAGTTTGTTAAGTGGATTCAGGCTTGCTTCACTACCTCTAGATTCTCTATAGCCTTAAATGGTGGTTTGGTTGGTTATTTTAAAGGGGCTTGGGGTATTAGGCAAGGTGACCCATTGTCACTCTAACTTTTTGTTCTTTCTACGAATATTTTATCGAAGTTGTTGGATTTTGAGGCTAAGGAAGGTCTTCTTAGCTATCATCCTAAGTGCCATAGGATTCAATTAACTCATCTGTGTTTTGCAGATGAATTGCTAATCTTTTTAAAGGTAAAGTTGATTCTGTAGTGGGTATTTGGAGTATCCTTTCCACTTTTTATCAGCTTTCTGTGCTTCAGCTTAATGCAAGTAAAAGTGAAATCTTTGCAGAAGGAGTGTCTTGTGAGGAGCTCGATTTTATTCAACATTTGACTGGCTTTAAAATTGGGCAGTTGCTGGGGCGTTATCTTGGTATCCCTCTAGTTACATGAAAGCTGTCTGAGAAGGATTGTTTTCCATTGTTGGAGAGGATCAGATCTAAGATCACAAGTTAGGCTGCAAAACAGTTGAGTTTTGCAAGGAGAATGCAATTGATTCAATCTGTTATTTTTCAGATGCAAAACTTTTGGTGAAAGCATTTCATTCTTCAAAAAGGGATTCTCAATCAAATCAACCAAATGTGTTCTCATTTTTTTTTTTGGAAAGGCAAAGAGGATTCTACCAAGGGGGCAAGAGTGAGTTGGAAAAGGATTTGTACTTCTAAAGTTGAGGGTGGTCTTGGGATGAAAGATCTTGAAAGTTGAAATAAAGCTTGTATTATCCAACTGATAAGAACTATCTTAGCAGGTCAGAGATCACGTTGGATTGCTTGGATTCAAGAGTATTTCCTTAAACGTTCCTCTTTAACTCAAGTGCAGCTGAAATACAATACAAGTAGGAGCTGGAGGAAGATAATAAGGCCTAGGGAGGAGACTTTGGTTGTGCTGGGCAGCTCTGAGCTAAATGGGAGTTAGGTTACTATTTCCAGAATTTGGGATATAATCAGACCAAAGAATGAGAAGATTGCATGGCATATGATAGTTTGGTTTCCACTTCATATTCCCAAACATTCATTTATCTCTTGGATGGCTATCCTTGATCATCTCCCAACAAAAGATAGGTTGATCAAGGGGGGAATGAGATGAAATCAGGGACCATTTCTTTGCTGAATATGCATTTGCAAAAATGATACAGGAGCAAGTTTTACTTCTATGCAATATTCAGAGGGTTATAATGTCTTGGCAACTTGAATTTAATTGGATGTGTAACAGACTTAAAGGTAAATCTCTTATTACAGTTATCTTAAAATTGACATGGAATGCTTTTATTTATGCTATTTGGAAAGAAAGGAATCGAAGGCAGTTTAGGCAACAGATATCCAGTGAGGAGGTGATTAATAGAAGTATTAAAGAGGTGATCAGCTTCTGTGCTTAGCTTGAAACATTTTGGAATAAGTGGTATATTTTTTTTTGTTTTGTATAGGTACAGGGTTATGTTGTTTTGATTGTTTTTACAGCATTGGCTGTTTCTTTGGATGAATATAAAACTTATCCCCCCCCCCCCCCAAAAAAAAAAAAAGGTAAACAGCGTTGATAAAATATGCAGGTTATGATTAACGAGAATATTAAAATAAAAGTAAAAGAAAGTAATGGAAAACCTTATATATCGGCTACAAGCTAACCAACAATGGCCGGCTCTCTTCTTCACAAAGAGCATAAGCTTCCACCCTTTTGGAAGCACATTCCCAAACCCAGCTGCGTCGATAATCCTCTTCTTCTGGCTTTTACTCGCCCATTCACCTTCTAAACCCTTCATAAACTCCAGCAGTTGCACCTCTGTAACAATCCCCTCAGTCCTCCTTCTCAACTCCTCTTCAATTCCCAGAATCGCCTCTACATTCACAAACGCTGCCTTCTCAATTTCGCTCTCAACTTTCTCTTCCTCGCTTGCAATCACTCTACTTTGACTCTCCTCCCTTCGTGGCCGCCCTCTCCTCCTCTTCCCTTCGTTACAACTGCTACTATTACCGGCATCCGCTGTCTCATTTGGCCTATCAAAGGTTTTCATTTCTTTATATTCCTCTATTGCTAAAGGCTCGCTCTCAATCAGCCAATTATCTTTCCCGTCCCTCCTTGGCCTCCCTCGCTTCCTTTTTCTTAAACTACTACTAACAATGTCGACCGGAATATTCTGCAAACCGGAATTCCCGTTTGGATATTCGATTTGAACCGGCACAAGATCCTTGTCATCGTACGGTTCGTCAGCTTCGGGGTTAGCAGGCAGCGAATCATCGATGTTGAAAAGTGATTTAAGCCGAGAGAGGGCGTTAGAGCTTTCTTCGTCAAGAGATTCAGGGTTTAGGTATAGTGAACGAGAAGGGAAGGGCTCGGAAGGAGGAGAGGAATGTTGGTGGTGTAGGTGGCTGCGGGGTGCGGCGAAGCGGAGGCGGAAGAAAGTTTGTTTGCGACTTCCGGCGGATTCGTTGAAAACGGAGCGGTCAATTTTGGGAGTGAAGAGTTCGGTTTCGGCATTGGAAGGGGAAGGAGAAGAGGAGCATAAAGCAAGGGAAAGGAGGTCGGGTTGAGAGAGGAGACGGAGGTCTACGACGGGGATAGATTCGATGTGGAGGTGATTGCGGTGGTCGACTGTGGCGGATGCCATCGAAAACAGAAGGAAAAAGAAAAGAGAGGAAAAAGCGGAAGTGTTCTCTCGATGCAACTGATTGGGATGGGATTTATTTACAGAGAGAGGGATTTGATTTTATTGCCCAACCAACTGTTGCCACGTCGAAATATAAACGGGACGGATCGGATTTAAACCGGGTTTTTACTTTTTACCCGAAATACTAGCCCAATCGCGGCCCCACCCTGAACTCTCAGTTTGGGCTCATCCAGGGGCTTTAGCTAAGTTGTATTAGAATGTCCAATCCATTTTCAGTTGTATTAAATAGTTCCATAAAATATTCCCAAAGTAAAGTCTTGTATAAACAAAATATATAAAACAAATTGAATTATTGGCACTGTTACAAATATTTTAGGCATAATGATTTATTTAGACCTTTAATTTTATAAATAAAGTTATTTTAGTTCTCTATTTATTTTTTTTTACCTTTTTAGCCTTTGAACTTATGTTTTTTTTTGTCAAATCACCCCAAAATAGGAGGAAAAATTAATGTTTTTTAATCTAGATGACACATTAGCATTTAATTAATTTTTTAAAATTTTAAAAATTTGAAAAGTATATAAAAATTATTTTTAAAAACTAAAAACCATTAAAATGATTAAAAATGTATAAAAATTAAAAAAACTTTTTTTAATATTTTAAATTTTAAAAAGTTAATTAAATGCTGACATATCATCCACGTGTATGCCATATCAGCAAAGTTAAAAAAAGGTAATTTTTCCATCCATTTTGGGATGATTAGACAAAAATACAAGTTCAAGAGCTAAAAGAGGCGAAAAATTAAATGGATGGCTAAAATGATTTTTTTTTTAAAAAAAAATTGGAGGCCTAAAAAAATCATTATGCCAATACTTTAGTACTATAAAGTGCTTGTCATTAGAACAAAAAGTAGGATATAGTTTATGTCATACTTTAGGACTCTAATGTGCATTAGGAGCAGCATTTTATTTCATTTATACTTCTTATGTGTAACACCCCAAATTATTTAATAAAGTAAGTGATATTGTTCCAGAACTTAATATAGTAAAATATGGAAGAGCATTTGAGGAGCATTATTATTAATGAACTTTTAAAGAATTATTTCGATTTTTAGAAAAGGGAAATTTAGAGAATAAATGTGAAGATGTGATATTGGTATAAAAAGGACTAAATTGTAAAATTATAAAAGTCATGGATGATAGAGTAAATTGATCATATTAAGGAAAATAAAAGTCAATAATGATAGAGGAACATAAGGATGCATTAGATTGAGTATTAATTTGATAAAAGTCACTTTAGGGATTAAATTGGAAAAGTTGAACTAAAATGAGAGTTTGGGGACTAAATCGTAAATTTATAAATTTTATCAAAAAAAGGTTCTAAATGCAAAATTATGCATGGAAAACCCATAATTAATGTTAGTAAGTATAAAATATATAAATTTTGAAGGATTAAGTGTCTTGAACGGAATAAAGAATAATGATGAGGCAAAAGGGTAAAATGGTAATTTTTCTATGAAAGGATATTTTGTAAAAATTCGACCCAATGAGCCTAATTAGCCCCTTGGCCGAATTTCCTACTATATTTCCACACTTAGACATTTTTTCATGTTAATTAGTTAGTTGATGGGTTGTCATGCTTAGGTGGCATACTTATCACATTCCTTAAAGGAGATTAGTTAGGGTTTAAGAGGCTATAAATAAGGTGTGCCGCCTGTTGGATATGATGCCCTGAGTATAGTATATTCATTTATAAACTTGTAATTTTTTTAACAAATTGGTTAATAAAACAAATTCATTGATATACTTTGTATAATTGTCCTCATATGGGTTTTGCACACAAAGCAAAATGGAGGCAAATGTTGCTTATTGGTTGTCCAATGTTTAACTGATACTAAGCGATATTATGTGGTCGAATCGTAATATGAAAAGACAACTTATATTAGTAGACAAACCTAAGCATGTCCTTAGTCTAATTGGAAATGAGCAAACCGATTGAAAGACTAATATGTCGTCTATCAAATTCCAACTGGGGAGATGTTTTATTTTGGGCATCGGAGCGGATGACTCTTAGAATATAGAGACATAGATGTGACTGACTAGACTGATAGTACATCGGACTGGACCTAAGAAAAATAGATCCTAAATCCGTTTATAGGTTTATTCACTTGTGACATTCAAAGTGTGACATACCTAAATCCTGAGTGGATGACGGACTATGTATGCTTGACTCATATACTTTGATATAAGTAAAAGTCTGAGTTCAAATAGATAAGGAACCGAAAGCTGGTGCGTTAGGTGTACGACTTCTGCAGTATGTAGCGCCATTGAGAATAGTGGAATTCATAGCTCAAGACATGGGTAAATGATATCCTCTCATTGGTATTACATGGTTGATGAAAAGTAAACGTGGTCACGGGTCATTCGTCTTTGTGATGAATGACTTTTCATTAAAAAATATGTTGATAACTCTAATATATAGAGTTATCTTTAGTACTTTTAAGCTAATATTTTAGTTGAGTTAAAAAGGTTGATAACTATTTAATAGCTATTTTGGCTATAATTCTATTAAGTATGTAATGTGGAAGGGTTTTACTAGAATAATACATATTGGTCAATTTCCATGCTAGAATATGCAATTTTATCTTTAAATGTAGCTATTGAAGTCCACTCAATGACATAACTATGCCGCAAGCAGCACTCACTGGCGGGGAGCTCGCAGTGTAACTGGATATCAATTTATTGTTTGATGTATAGTTATTTATGCTAAGAGTAGAAAACTAGTACATTAGAAGAGTATTTGTTTTTGGCTGTGTGTTTGGCGTATTTTGTGGGATTCGCCATGTGGTGAACTCCAGGTTTGGCGAATTTTATGGTTTGGCGAGCGCTTCTGTTAAGGTATCTACCAACCCCAGATGTTTGGGTGAACTCGCTAGTTCGCAGCCTGATAAGTTTGTTTTCGTGGTTAGCATATGTATGATGATGTGATAAGTGATGTTAGAGTTTAGTTGAGACCTAGTTAGAATTGAACTAAGATACTGTAGATAATTTGATACTTAATTAATTCTTCTTGAATTTATAGAATGATCGTGGGATCCTCTGACTTTCCACTAAGTTTTGTTCTTGAGTGTCTCTTCTGTAAAAGGACATCAGAATAGCATGTTTGCATGTTTTACTTTTGCTTCTTTTTCTTCCTTGCATTTTCACTGAAACTTTAGAAATTCAAAGCTAGCATCTTTAGCAAGAAGCTCCAGTATTTAGCTGACACCATTGTTAACACCAGATTACTAGTAATTTCCAGTAAACCCTTAGGTCATTATCGAAGGAATTTAAGTGTTTACGGGTAATGCATGCATAGATTTTAGAATTGTTCTTGAGGAAGAAAACTTCCTGATTCTGGGTTGCATGATATCGATTGGGTTGCATGTTATTGATTCATGCATGCATGTCAAATTTCTATAGTTTAATGATCTGATAGATGTGTTTGTCTCTCTTTTAGCTCAAGAAGCTAACGAATGTCCAAGCAACAAGGGTAATTAGACTTTCTGATGAGTTCATTTTTACTCCATGTGTTGTAAATTCTATTGTTGTTTGAACTGTTTTAAGTAAATGTTCTTTCTCAATGAAGTAAGTATGGTTTTTAGTCTTGTGGTATTCAACAAAAATTAATAGTGTAGGTATGGTCTGTTATGTTTTAGTGTGTAACACCCTTCTTACTACACGAGCCAATACCATCAATATGTGAGATGTGATGATGATGAAGGGGATATGCTTGTGATGCCTCCAGTAGGGTAGTTATATGGAAAACCAGACTGACAGATCACGAGAAAACATATGCGATTGCACAAAAATGATATGAGAAGTTAAGAGGGTATGTGTATATGATTATGACTGAATAATATGATTCTGACTCTGAATTTTAGGTACGAGGCTAACATAAGAATGTGTTGTGTATAAGTTATGGTTATGTTGACGAAGTGTAACCGCCTACGTGTCATGCTAAGTTGGTGTATCGAGTTTGTCTGCATTCTGTGAACGCCATTGGGTGTATTATGGTTATAGTATTTGAACCACTCTGAAATATTGGTATCCTTATGATATTAAAGCTTTTTTATCAGTAGTATCATTGTACCTTAATTGTGTTTCTTTATGGAACTCACTAAGTTCGTTTGAACTTACTCTATTATCCTTTCCTTCTCAGGCATGCTGACTGAAGGAAGTGATTATGTTGAAGGGACTACGCAAGAGAACTATTGATTGTGAGCCATCTGTTTAATTCTGTATCATGCATAACCTTTATGGGGGTAGCATGTTGACTTGTTTTGTAACCAACTTGTATAACAACTTACCATTTTTTTCAAGATAAGATTTTATGAGATCTTTATAAACCTTTGATGTATGTGTATAATGTAATATATTTTGTTCTTTAAGATTGTCTCATTGACATATACGTCAAATGGTTTTGAATGTTATTTTAACCGCCAATGATGCATTTGAAATTATTGTATAGGATTAAACCATATTACGTTTGTTATAGTCTATTAACTTATATAAGGCTTCTGCCAAATGTTTATTCTAAAAATGTTTCATTTGGTGTAACATTGATTTGATTGTTTCGTATTGTCATACTGAGGGTTACGCCAAGAACTCAATACTTTTATAAATTCCAAATATTTATTGTTAAATTCGTATGGTTTAAGTTGTGGCACTATCTACTTGGATTGGTTGATCTGGTCGGGTAGGGAGTGTTACAAGTTTTGGTATCAGAGTCAAGGTTGAGTCGATTCTCAAAAAACCAAAGGATATGTCACGCCCCGCCATGAATGATACATCTCTGGCTTAGTCCCTGTATTTTAAGTTAATCTAATTTTTATTGTAGTTGTTAAAGAAAATGTCTGAAGGATCAAGAGAAGCAACTAGTGAGGAGATTGAAAGCCATGTACCTCTTACTCAAGATCAAGCTCCTACAACTAATTTAGGTGCTGCTGGGAATGCTTTTCGAAATGTCTTCTTCACCACGATGACTCATATGTTTGATCAGTTCATAGAGACAACTCAAACACCCCAACCTTAACAACCTCAGCAACCACAACCAAAAATTGTATGACCTGCACCTCCAGTACTAGCTACAACCCAATCTAAGGGTGATCTAGTAAAAGAAATAAGAAAAAGAGGCACCAAGGAATTTATGGTAGGCGAAGGTGATGACCCCATAGTGGCTGAACAATGGTTATCACATGTCTGTAGAGTATTGAATGAGTTAAATTGTACGCCGATGGACAACCTCGTTTGTGCAGTCTCCTTACTTGAGGGGGAAGCTTGTTAGTAGTGGGAAATGCTGACCAGTGTGACCTATGAAGAACTAATTGACTGGGAATTCTTTCTAGAGAAGTTTCGAGAAAGGTATATGAATCAAATTTATCTTGAGCAGATGAAGAATGAGTTATTATATCTCAAACAAGGACAGATATCAGTGATGGAATATGAACGTGAGTTTGTTCAACTTAGCCGTTATGCAAAGGATATGTTTCAAACTGAGAAAGCCTTATGTAATAAGTTTGAATGGGATCTAAAGAATGAAATTCACGCCTAGGTGGTGGCATCTGAATGCTAGAGTTTGGCAACCATGACGGCTAAGGTTCATAAGATGGAGATGATAGTTCAAGAGAAGAGTAGAGCTTTTGATAGCGAAAGATTGAAGCGTGGATTTTCTGGTCCACCATTCTCATCAAATTTCAAAAGGCCAAAGGATCAAAGTTTTTCGGCATTAAGGAGGGATTCACAACTTGTGAGTTTTAGGCGAGATGGAGGTGGTAGGCAAGTTATCTCGGTTGCAAGTACGGGAGAATCCAAAATAATAAGGAATTCTAGTTGCGAACATTGTGGAAAAATCATAGAGGAGAATGTTGGAGACATACTGGAGCATGTCTTGGATGTAGGTCTCTAGACCATCAACTTAGAGACTGTCCCTCCAAGGTTAAGATAAGATCAGAACAATCTACACATAGACACCAAAATTTTCAGTAAGAAGCGAGATCAAGTGTGATGGCAAAGTCAGAATCAATTCAGGGATCTCCGAAAAAGAGTTTTACGAAGCCCAGCTCTGGAGTGTCCACCAGAGCATATGTGATGAAAACTAAAGAGGATGTTGATTTTCCAGAAGTTGTAATGAGTAAATTTTCTTTTCTTGGAAACAACATTCATGCATTAATAGACCCGAGGTTAACCCATTCGTATATTTGCACTAAAGTCGTAGAAGGTTTGAGTTTTGAAGTTGATTATTTTGAGACAAATGTATTAGTAACCAACTCTCTTGGTCAAAGTACAATGGTTGATTGAGTAATTAAGAATTGTCTGTTGATGTATGGCGAGCACACCTTTTTGGCAGATTTGTTGTTGTTAAGTTTTCAAAAGTTCGGTGCTATTCTCGGGTTAGATTGGTTGACCAGACATAATGTTGTAGTTGATTTTTGTGCTAGAGGTGTACGTTTAATAATTGCAGAAGGCAAAAAAAATGTTGATTCTTGGCATACAGACTAGTTTGGCAGGTACAATAATTTTTGCAATGTTCACCAGAAAGTTGTTGCTTAAGGGTGCAAATGCTTATTTGGCGTACATTATGGATTTGTTTGAATCAAGAAGGGATATAGCCAAGTTCCAATTATGAATGAGTTTTCTAATGTGTTTTCGGGGGAACTTCCAAGGATGCTGCCAGATAGAGAAGTGGAATTTTTAGTTGAGTTAGAGCCTAGTACTGCGCCTATTTCTTGTGCCCCTTATAGAATGGCGCCTTTAGAACTGAAAGAGTTAAAGGCACAACTATAGGACTTGTTGGATAATGAGTTTATTTGACCAAGTGTTTCACCTTGGGGTGCACCAATTTTGTTTGTAAAAAAGGATGAGACACTTCGTCTGTGCATTGATTATCACCAACTAAACAAAGCAATTATGAAAAATAAGCACCCATTGCCTTGAATAAAAGATTTGTTCGATCAATTAAGAGGAGCTGCAATCTTCTCTAAAATTGATCTACATTCTAGCTACTATCAGGTGAATATAAGAGGTGACGATGTTTCAAAAACTACATTCTGTTCACGGTATGGGCATTATGAGTTTTTGGTGATTCCCTTTAGCTAAACTAATGCGCCAGCAATATTTATGGATTTGATGAATAGAGTGTTTCAGCCTTAATTAGATAAGTTTGTTGAAGTTTTCATCGGTGATATTTTAGTCTACTCCAGAAGTGAGGCTAATAATGAGGAGCACTTAGGGATTATGTTAAGAACCCTGCGTGAGAACAAGTTGTATGCCAAGTTCAACAAATGTAAATTTTGGCTAAGAGAAGTTAATTTCTTTTGTCATGTTATTTCTACTGAAGGTATTAAGGTAGATCCTGACAAAGTCAAAGTCGTGCTTGATTGGAATCGGCCAAAGAATGTTACTGAGGTACATAGTTTCTTGGGCTTGGTGGGTTATTACAGAAGGTTTGTAAAAGGGTTTGCTATGTTGGCAACACCTCTAACACATTTGTTAAGGAAGAAAGCGAAGTTTGAATGGATAAATGCGTGTCATATGAGTTTTTATAAGTTGAAAGCTGTTCTAACAAAAGATTCAATCTTAGCCCAACCAGAACCTGATGTAAAGTATACAATTTATACAGATACATCCCTAAATTTTCTTGGATGTGTGCTTATGCAAAGAGGAAAGGTTGTGGCATATGCATCTCACCAACTCAAGCCACACGAAATGAATTATCCAACTCATGATTTAGAGTTGGCAGTAATAGTTTTGGCGCTTAAGATTTAGAGATACTACTTTTATGGGGAGAAGTGTCATGTGTTTTCTGATCATAAGAGTTTGAAGTACCTAATGACACAGAAGGATTTGAATTTGCACCAATGACGTTGGATGAGCTTCTAAAATATTATGATATGGCTATTGAGTACCATCCTAGAAAGACTAATGTGGTAGCTGACGCTCTAAGTAGCAAGATTGTGGCAACCTTAGCATCCCTTCGAGCAAATGTTTGTTTGGCTGATGATGGGTTACTTTTGGCAGAAATAACTGTTCAACCTACCTTCATGTCTTAGATTTTAGAAGGGCAATTAAAGGATGTGTAGTGTGGTACGTATAAACATCATTTGTCGTCTAGCGATTAAACGAGTTTCAGCTTGGGAAAAGATGGCAAACTCTGAATTATGGGAAGATTGTATGTGCCTACTGAAAATGGTTTAAGGAAAACATTATTGAAGGAAGATTGTCAATGACCCTTCTCGCTTCATCCAAGAAGTGTTAAATTGTATCGTGATTTGAGAAGTATGTATTGGTGGCCTGGAATGAGGAAAGAAATAATAGAGTACGTCTCTAGTTGTCTGACATGCAGTAGATTAAAGCTGAACATTAGGTTCCCTCAAGCAAGTTGTACCCTTTAGAAATACCTCAGTGGAAGTGGGATAAGATCACAATTAATTTTGTTTCTGGTATTCTTATCAGCCATTCGAAGAAGAAATTAGTCTGGGTAATTATAGATTAGCTTACCAAGTCAGCCCATTTCTTGCCTGCGCGCACAAATTACTCGTAGGAAAAGTTGGCTGAGCTCTATGTTTCTAAAATTGTATGCTTGCATGGAATTTCAACATCCATAGTTTTATATTGAGACCCAAGATTTATGTCGAGATTTTGGAGACAGTTGCAAGAACCGTTGGGAACGAAGTTATGATTCAGTACTGTCTTTCATCCCTAGTCAGATGGGCAGTCTGAAAGAGAAATTCAAGTTCTGGAAGACATGCTCAGAAGCTGTGTTACAGATTTTGGAATGAATTGGGAAATATATCTTTCTTTGGCAGAGTTTGCATATAATAATAATCATTATGCCAGTCTAGGAATGCAACCCTTTGAAGCTTTGTATGGAAGAAGGTGCAGATCTCCCACTTGTTGGATGGAGCTCAGTGAAAGAAAAATGGTTGGTCCTGATTTAGTACGATAAACAGAGGAGAAATTTTCTATCATTCAAAATCATCTGAAAGCAACTCAAGACCACCGGAAAGCTTATGCTGATCTAAAAAAGAAAGAAATCTCATTCAAAGTGGGTGACAAGGTATTTCTAAAGGTTTCTTCTTAGAAAACCACATCACCGAATGGTTTATTTTCATTTCCAGGCTTTAAAATAGCTCAAAAATATAAACTCATTCTTCCGATCGTTTCTGAGTAATCCATGTACATTTGCACACGAATCATTTCTCATTTCCATTTCCATTTTGAAAAACCACATTAATTTTCAAATGACCCCATTTCTCCATTTTGGAGAAAACTATAATCATTTCTGAATGTTTTCCATTTCTTTATTTCTATTCATATTGTTCATTTTGATTCAAACACACAATTTATTTCTAGTTTCAACGAGCTAGCGAAGGGATCAATTGGACAAATGTTATTAGGGCTCAAATGATTTATAATTAAGTTCTAACTTTTAGCCTATTAATATAAACTCATTTAGTCACGACATCGTTCCACTATAGTATCATGACTGAGCTCTCCCTAACGACATACCATTACGAAAGCATCTATTCAGTGCTCATCCAATCACCTTGTCATAAGTGTGTTACCCTTATAGGATAGGATATCCATAATATATTTGGGATAATATCCGCTCTCCCAATATAATCCTATTTTGTCTCATGGTAATCATTACATCTTCCTTCATTAAAAGTCAATTACTATCAAATAGTGATTAGGTCATCCATCACAAAGACGAACGACCCATGGCCATGTTTACTTTTCATCAACCATGTAATTCCAATGAGAGAATATCATTTACCGATGTCTTGGGCTATGAATTTCACTATTCTGAATGACACTACATACTACAAAAGTCATACACCCAATGCACCACCTTTCGGTTCTTTATCTTTTCGAACTTAGGCTTTAACTTACATCAAAGTGTATGAGTCACGCATACATAGTTTGCCATCCACTTAGGAGTTACGTATGCCACACTATGAATGTCACAAGTGAATAGATACATAATCAGATTCAAGATCTATTCTACTTGGGTCATATCCGATGTACTGTCAGTTCAGTCAACCACATCTATGTTTCTATCTTCTAGGAGTCATCCGCTTCAATTCCCAAGAGAAAGCATCTCCCCAATTGGACTTGATAGATAACATTAGGGGTGAGCATTCGATCGAATCGAATCGAAAATTTTCGAGTTAATCGAGTTTTCGAATCGTATTTTATCATCCTAACTTAATTTGAAATTTTCTCGAATCGAGTCGAGTGAGACGAAATTCGAATCGAATCGAATCGAATATATTTGTTCGAGTTAAATTTTAAAAAAAAAACTTTAGTGTTGTTTATTTTTATGTAATTTTTCAAAAAAATAATTTTCTTTAAAGTTTTTAAACATGATCATACAACAAAAAATTGAAGTAAATAAGTGAATAAATAAAAGCAACACAACATCAACCTAAATAAACAATATGGGTCCAAATAAACAACAAAAACAATACAACAAGATTATAATAAAAAACATAAGTAAAAATCCAAGTAAATAACATGAGTCCAAGTAAACAATATGAGTCGATGTAAACAACAACAACATTATAATAAAAAAAAAACATAAGTAAAAATTCAAGTAAACAACATGAGTCGATGTAAACAACAACATTATAATAAAAAAATATATAAGTAAAAGTCCAAAATGTAATAGAAACCTACACCAGTCCAAACAAACAAAAAAAAGAACACAATAAAAGTCCAATTAACCAACAACAATAACAAACCAAACCAAACTAATAACAATAACACATCAGTTCAAAATCCATTATAGAATAGTTTAAGTTGGCGACAGATACTTTGATTGATGTCATCAATGTTCGGCCGAAGTGGTAGGGGCCCATATTATATGGCCTTTGAGCCTTTTTTTCTACTGCCTATGCCTCTAATTATGAACAGCAGCAATATAAAGAACAACAATATTCATTTTAGACCTAGAAACATTCACATAAATTTGCAACAAATCAAAAGACCATATTACATGAAAAGCCCCCACAACAACAACATGAAGAATTTGCAGAAAGAACATGGTCATATTTAATTTAGACCATGCTATTTCCTTGTATCAACAAACAGCTAGAACAAAAGACAGGCACCCGAGTTAATGATATTTTGGGAACCCCTAGAAGAAAAAATGAACAGGGAAAATACAGAACAAGCATTTCAATGGAAATTAATAGAAGCACAAACTTAATTGATGACTGCAATGCATATAATAGTAAGATTATGGGTTCAAATTTCTGCTATTCACTATACGTAACCAAAGCATGCGTGCCATTGGAGCTTTATGCAGGTGTTGCAAAGCAATTAAATGATTAATATAAAAGAAGAGAGAAATTTATACACATTTTCTAATGCCCGGTGATAAAGGTTAGGTAAGTTTGATCTTATCTGTATTTGCTTGTAACATTTCCTATAGTCTTTGATAAAATCATATTAATTATCTGAGTCAATTTGGGCCTTAAGTGCTCATTTTCTGTAAAGTAAAAAATCTGCAGTCAAAATCAATGGATTTCATCATTGGAATATTAAATAGTGGAACGGTAAGATAACTTCTTATCTTAGCAAAATATTGAATCATTCCATAACTTAAGGTATATTTCCACTACTTTTGGAGATAAGTGTTATGTTTAGATGATATGAAGAAGTAAAACAGATTACCCTGTTTTCAACATGCAAGTATCTAAGGTGTCGTATGGATGAAGTTGAGAGGCTTGGGTCAGTCAAGAAACTAAAAAAATAAATCTACAAAGGTCCCCGTCCCAACAAGAATAATCTGAAACTAAAAAAATAAATCAAGAAACTAAAAAAATAAACAAAGAATCGAGTTCTAACAGTAACAATGTAAAAAATAAGCAGAAAGAATCTGGAAAGCATTGTCATCACATTGTGTTTCAATCCGAAAGTAAAAGCAGGAAGAAGAGAAACTCGGAATTGAAGAGTAGAAAAAGTCAAAAAGAGATTAGACAACTTACCACTTACCAGAGAAAGGTGCAGCTGCTGAGAGTCAGAATAGAGAAGAAAAAAATTAAATTGGGGGATTGGAGAAGAAGAATCTGCAGCAATGCACGATTGGAGAAGATGAGAAGTAAAGCTAGGGAAGAATCTGCAGTGCACGATTGGAGAAGACGAGAAGTAAAGCTAGGGCTTGGGGGTTTGATTTGGGGGGAGGAATCGAGTTGGGAACTTGGGATTTGGGAAAAAAAATTGGGGCTGAGTGTGATGGGCTTGGGGGGAAATGGGTCGGTAAAAGCCTATAATTTTTAAAAAAAATAAAAAATTATATAATTTATATTCGGTTTATTCGAATTATTCGAGTTATTCGAATTCGAAAATTCAACTCGATTCGAACTCGAAATTCGAAACTCAAAATTCGAGTTGATTCGATTAACTCGATTCGAATAATTCGAAATTCGAATTTTTTTTGATTTTTTCGAATCGAATTGAGTTTTGCTCACCCCTAGATAACATATTAGTCTTTCAATTGGTTTACTCATTTCCAATTAGACTAAAGACATGTTTAGGTTCGTTTACTAATACAAGTTGTCTTTCAATATTACGATCCAACCACGTAATACCACTTAGTATTAGTTAAACATTAAACAACCAGTGAGCAACATTTTCTTCCATTTTGCTTTGCATGAAAAAACCATTTGAGGAAAATAATACAAAGTATATTAATTTTAATCAATGAATTTGTTTTATTAACCAATCTATTCGAAAAAATTACAAGTTTACAAACTAAAATACTACACTCAGGGCACCAGATCCAACAAGAACTCGAACCACCACTTGTCTCCACCTTAAAGGAGCCACCCTTCGCAAAAACCAATTTATTAGGCTCCATATTTTCCTTAAAAGAGATAGAAGATTGTTTATTAGGGTTAGGGATTCCTTCAATCATCAACCTTAAAATCTCGACCAAACCTTCGAAAGTTGGATTAAAATGCGATATAGTGGCAACAGTGGTTCCAAAAGGGTTTACAATTCCAACAACAGAGCATTTCTCGGCTTGATGATAATATGATTCGTCATTCAAAATTGCAATTGGGTTAGCTTGTTTGGGACTCTCCTAGCCCTTCACAGACTCGCCCATGTTACACAGTCTCACCATGTATTTGTTGATAGTCGAGCCAGTCTGGATACCACCCAAGCTACCCTATTCACTTGTTTGCAGTTTTATTCTGAAGAGGCCTCTTCCCAAATGGCCCATAACCCTAGTGATGTTTTCCTTTAATTCCTTACCTTTATTTATAACCTCCATTTACTTCTTAAAAACTGAAACCAGCTCACCGGTCTTTGTATCCAAAGAAACTAACGTATTAAATCGTGATCCCAAAAAAGTCTCTTCCTGATTTTTTTGCCCCTGTTTTTTGGAGTCCTATGATTTCCTCCACGATTTCCCCTCGGCCAACATCCAAGGCTCATAAGCATCTTCCCTCTCTGCCATGCCAGGTTCCGTCGACGGCCTGTTATTCGAAAAAACCTCACTACCTTGTTGATTTGATATTATGGGAACCCTTGGACACAACTCCTTCAAGTGTCCATAACGTCTGCAAGATAAATACACCATTGGTAACGATTCATACTCAATACGTTGAGTGATGCCATTTATCAAAAATTGAGATATGGGGGGTTTGTCTAGATTAACATACACCGCCATACGAACGAAGCGCCCCCTCATTCTATTATGAATTTTATAGTCAAGTTTGATCACCTTCCCCACCATATCTCCAATTTCTTCAACTATCTTTCGCTTATACATGTATCCCAAAAGACCCAAAAAACGAATCCAGGCCATTACGATGCTCGAATAAGGCTGAGATGGCCTGAAATCAATAGTCCAAGGCTACACCGTCAAGTATTGCCCATAGATGACCCATTGTCCTTGAGACAACACCTTCTCGTAATCCTTTTTGTTTTGAAATTTTGCCAAAAAATAATCATTTTCAGTATCTATCAATTGGAAAGGCATAGAGGGTTGCTATAGGTTATATGTTCTACTTTTAAGGGCAACATATCTAATTTTTCGCCCCAACAATTTTAGAACCATCGATGTATCCATGTCTTTGATCAAGAGTTGATGCACCCTATCAGAGAACTCGATCGAGGGGATCCCGTTAATAATCAACCTTGTGACATCCCTTTCTAAAAGTTCGAAATCATCATTATCCTTAAGCCCGTTCGGGTTAATCGACTTCCTAGATCCGACAATACCTTTCCCCATTAACCTATCTTTCCACGATAGCATTACTTTAGTCGGCACGTCGACGGCTATATCCATTGTCATTACTACCCTATTATCCTTGAACCGTACTTTCTTGGTCCCTCGATTTTCATTAGAATATGGCTCGACTCCATTACCATCAGAAGAAAAATTTTCCATATTGACTAGTCTTTTACATGTTTTAAGAATGTTTATTTCACACAGTATAAACTTATAGATTTTTTTTTAAAAATAATATCATAATATTATATCATCTCATTATCAATTAATCTTCGATCACTCCCCAATGTCGTTGTTGTTCAAATATGATTTGATATTGCCCTTTCGAAAAACCATGACTTTAATTATTCATTCTTTTTTTATATAATTTTAACTTATTAGTGCTAAAATCTCATTTTTTTACTAGCAATTTTTCTTAAATGCTACTTGATTTAATATGCCTAATTACCAAATGTTATTTATAAAGCTAAACTTAATTTTTAATCCGTATATAACTCTAATATAATTAAGTGATAATTAAGATGTTTAAAGTTCTATTCAAATAATAATTTTATTTTACATCAATAAGCACAATTTTCTTTTAAAAATAAAAGTAAAACTCTTTTAAATTAAATTAAATTATTTTAAAATTAAATTAATAATACGATGAAAAAATAAAAGATATTTCAAAACTTGTGCATATATATATTATAGGTATAGATTCTAAATTTATTGATTATTATTATAGATAATCACCAATATTCCTTCTATTTCGTTTTATAAATTTAACAAATTTTCTTTCTTTCACTCAAATAAGAAACATAGACTTAAACCATACTAGAATGGTTTCCCGCATTCGTTGGGTCTAAGATTTTTTAATTAAATATTCTTTTAAATTTCAATATATTAATAAAATTATACATTAAATATATGATGATTAAAAGAAAATCCTAATTTTTTTTCTTTTATATCCCACAAAGTCAAACAGAAAACCTATTTGGGTTGTTTTTAATTATAGGTATAGATTTGCATCTTTTAAAAAAAATTATTGATTTAATTTTAACCAGTAACTACACAAAACAATTTATATATTGTTAAGAATCCTTTTTTTCTCTTCCACCCATATGGTGGGGGTCTCAATTTTAGTATTATATAAAAAAAGTTATAGGACATAAATATTCTTAACATATTTAAATTTGACTTTATGGTTTATTTAATTTTATCAATTTAGTTCTTGTACTGAGTTGATATTATATCAACTCAGCGCCAAGTTTAATAATAGTATAGACGGTACAAAGTGAATTACGGTTCCATTGCATAAAACCAGAAGCAATACACTGTGTTTCATGCGTGGATGTCGTTTTACTACTTAGTATCTTTCTTATTTTGAGTCAGCCTATTTTTCAAGTTCCATCCTTGAATACCACATCTAATTTCTAACCCTTTCTTCTTTTCTATTAAATGTATGTTATTTGATCTTTTTAAAGATGCAAAGTGCTAGGGAATCTGTGTGTGGCACCACAATGAAGCTTTAAAGACTAGGTCTTTGATCAACAGGTTAGTTTCTCATTCTATTTTTGTTTTGTTCTTTTTCATGTCCCTTCTAATTCTATTTTTGTTTTGTTCTTTTTCATGTCCCTTCTAATTTATCTGTACCAGAAAATCCAAGTTTGTTTGTGTCGAAAATCCGAGTTTCGTTTTGTAGGTATTGGATTTATTTGTTTGTAGAATGCATTTCATTTCCAGAGCATATTCAAACATTTACAAAGAGCTTGGGGGATCTTTTTTAACTGATTTGTGTTTCATTTTGTGGATGCACAGGAGAGGATGAGATTGAAGGAGGGCATCCAGCTACCTCTAGACTTAACTGTTGTAGCAATAGAATGAGCAATAATTCGCTGCCCAATCGGTCTCCCATTACATCTACCACGTCCACGACCTCTAGCAGGCGTAGAAGTAGGTGCCGAAATCTGAATCTGCGAACCCTCAAATCTATTTAGGCAATCCTTAAGAAAATGTTCTTTCAAACCACACTTAAAACATCCACCTGTCAACTTACGACACTCTCCAGGATGCCTATGCTCACAATGTGAACAAAGCGACCATCTAGATCCATCCTTCGAACCACCAATACTAACTACAACACTATCTTGCTGTTTAGATTGACTTGGTCGAATCTCACGTTGTGCACTCCGATCAGAACCCTGAGTATCACGCCTTCTTTTAGGCGATCGATTAGATACACCATCGGAAGTTCTCTTACCAGTTTCAGTAACTACAGAATGAGGCGGTTCAACCAAAATCTCCTAAACACCTTTGGCTTTCTCAACTAACTCATCAAACATCTCCACATTCTGAGCTACCAAATAAACCTGAATCTCTTGATTAAGCCCAAATCAGAACCTCTTACACTAGTCCCTCTAAAAAAGAACCATCTCAGGAGCATAATGACTAAGACGCACAAACTCAGCCTCATAGTCAGCCACTGACAAATTACCTTGAACAAGATCTAGAAATTTTCGCTTATGACCTTCTATATACTGCTCGCCCATAAAATTTTTGTTAAAAACCTCAAGAAGTATGCCTAAGTAAAACGTTTAGCAGTAGTACATCTCTTAACAGTATTCCACCAACGATAAGCCTCACCGTCAAGTAAGGACACAACACAACCCAACTTTTCCTCGTCAGAACAAGACATCTGTTCGAGGATCCTTTCAACTCCTTCCAACTAATACTCAGCTACAGTCAGATCAGTACCCTTCACTCCAGAAAACTCTTTACCACCCAATGCCCAAAGACGTTCAACCTATAACCCACGACCAACGGGTGTAGGATTGGCAGGTGCAGGAGCAGGGTTAGCACCAACAATCCGTTGAAATGCTCCAATTATTGCTTCCATTAGAGGGCTTACACCCTCATCCGGTATATTCACTCTACGCGGCCGTATAAGATGTGTAGAAGATGTACCATCTTGTAACACCCCAAACCAGGCCCATGCTTTACGACCGGATCTGACATGTCACATAAGGGAAAACATATAAAAACCTTGTGATTCGTACTAAAATAGGTATTATTTGGTTATGGTTAAGAAAACGAGTTTGATTAGAAATACTACTAATCCTGAGAGGTTTAATTGAAGAATCGATATTCAAATTTGTGATATTAAAACTGTGACTTTTGGAAATATTGTTGATAATTTGAAAGATATTCCAAGTTAAATTATTTATAAATATGTTATAAAATCCTTTTGTTAATCAACCTTGGAAAAAAAACCGTTATTTATGATTTTAGAAAAATCCCCTTTTTAAACAATTTAAGTGAAATAATAAAAACATCCCAAACACAAAGCAAAATAAAAATAGTCCAGAGGCCTTATTACAACTTTAAAATCCAAAATAGTAAAAGTAACGAGATAAACGAAAAAGGGAATTTACTAAAGTTCGAAACACCATTTCTAAAGTATGGCTTCCACCGAGTCATCCATGGCCCAAGTCCACATTACTGAGCATTACCTGCAAAGGTTAAGGAAAAGGGGTGAGTTACTAGAACTCAGTGCATAATCCCCTTACCGACATCCACTGGGCCTGAATCCATTTAGCAATAACTTGGGCTTAAGCCCATTTACATAACAATATTAAAATGATATGAATGTAACCCAACCCATCCATCCATCACACCCCCGACTAGCCAATCACACCTATGGGGATCAAGTCAACCCACCCGCATAGCACACACAATTCGCAAGCAAGTTGCCATTTATAATATATTTGTTTATTGTGGCCAAGCCACTGAAATCATAAGTGATATTTTTGTGGCAATGCCACCAGGCTACATTGCTCTTCATACAATTTTTCCCAACCCATGCAATATGTAACATGCAACATACATAATAAAGCATAATAACCACATATATGTACAACCACTATTAATCCAATAATTTATTACAGTGCATCGGCCCATTATAGCACTTTGTAATTCGGCCCATTAAGGCATTCTAGTAAATTGGCCCATAGGGGCATTTTCGTAAATCAGCCCATAGGGGCATTTTCGTAAATCGGCCTATAGGGGCATTTTTGTAATTTTAACAATTTTAATACCGATTTTGACAAGTTTATAGTAATAATTTAATTTAAGCAAATTTCTCGATTTGTGCCATATTATGATTTTTAGCCATATAAATAATAACGATCTATTTTCCAACGTGATATCTAATTATGAATTTACGGGATTTCGGTGTGAGATTACACACCTGATTACGGTAAAGATTAGTCCTTCTTGATCGTCGACACCTATGACAACATAATACTCAATTAACTAACATAAGAAGTTTTTCTTAATCCAAATCTAAATCAACGATCTAAAATACTTACTCTCAATATCGTGAACGACCACGATTTGTCTATTTTCACCGGATGATGGTCCACAACTCGGTGGAAAATCCCAAACCGCCGATACCGCTCTACGCTTGAACTTAGGAGTAGGAATAGCAAATCCACTCCTTTTGTGTTCTCTAATCGCTTTTCCTTTCAAATCGGTTCCACTTGCCTCCATAGGAAAAATCTCGATTAGAAAACTACTATGAGAGAAAGTAGTTGTTTTAGTGATAGGAGTAGGCTTACCACTATTTCCGAAGGATCCACGAGTGAATAAAAATGAATGATTTAGACCCTAAAATAACCGTTTAGTCCAAAATATTATTCCGTTTAGCAACTAATCAAATAATGAGCGATATCAAATAATCCATAAAGAAACTCCTTACCTTAACGATATTGAATCGATTTCCTCTGATTGACTTAAGGCTAGAATTGAATCGGTTAGGATGATATTCGGCCACCCACTTAGAATACTACGAAAAAGAGGATGATTAAGATGTGAAGGAGTAGGAGGAAACACCATTTCGATTTAGAAACAAGATACACAACCGAATAGTGATAGACACTTATTCGGCTAGAAAGAAAGGAAAAATGAAAAGAGAAAAAGAAACCACTTACCGATTTGATCGAAGAAGAGGGTGTCAACACAAATGAGAAAGAAATTGTGAAGGAGAGATTAAGGGTTGAAAGGTTCGGCTATGGAGAAAAGAAAATGAACAAGAAGATTCAGTTATGAGAATATGGGTTAAAGAAGAAGAAAGAAAGGTTGAAGAATTTGTGAAAAAGAAAAGAAAGGATGGAGAAAGAGTGCTTAACTAGTTTCGGCTATCAAAAGGGGAAATAAGCAAAATAAATTGGACACAATGGCTAGATGGTTTCGGCAAAACAAAGGAAAAAAGAGATGCTCACTTTTGGCTTTGGAGTTTCGACAATGAGGGAAGAAATTGGAGAAAGAGAACACAAAAAAAAGCTAAAAGAAACAAGCCATACAAGCACCCAAAATTTGCCAAAAGACTAATGCAAAATTCGGCTACCAAGACCCCTCCCAAAATCGTGTATCCTTTTACCAAAATGATCAAAATTGACCAAAAACTCTTTCCAAAACATCTTCCACATTATAGGCCAACATGTTCCATTCTCTTTACTTTTCTTTCATTTCTTTCCTTCTTTTCCCTTATCTTCCTCCTTACCATATTCCTTAGCCTCCTTTCCATCAATAAAAAGTCTCCTTACCATAAATAGGACCATGGCGACACTTGGGATAGGAGTACAAAAAAATAAATCCAAAATTTGCAAAAGATGGGTTTTGAACCCCTTCCCTCCATGCTCTCCACTTGACGCCATAACCTCTTTGCCATATGCTCACTTATGCTAGCAAAATACACACTTATTTCCTTAAGCATTGATGCCACTTACCTTCTCTCCTTAAAGTGCTCAAACACAAAAATTATGCTAAGGCCCAACTCAATCCCGTGCCTTCTAAGGACCCCTAATCATACACAATTAACATTTTTAACTAGCCTAAAGCATGATATACTTCAAAACGTAAAATTCTGAATTTCAGGATGTTACAATTCTACCCCCTTAAAGAAATTTCGGCCTCAAAATTTACTGATTAGAAGAGATGAGGATATTGTTGCCGAATTGTGCCCTCTGGCTCCCATGTAGCTTCCTGTCCCGTGATTACGCCATAAAACTTTGACTAACTGAACAGACTTCCTTCTTAGCACCTTAACATTCCGATCTAAAATCGACGGCTCCTCTTCAAAAGACAAGTCGGTCTTATATCGACTTCCTCTGAGCACAATATGAGATGGATCCGAGCGATAACGCCTTAACATCGAGACATGAAATACACTATGTATCGACTTAACTCGGAGGTAACTCGGTGATAAGCCACCGCCCAACACGCTTCAAGATTACGGTATGGTCCGATGAACCTGGGGCTTAACTTGCCCTTCCGTCCAAATCTTAAGATCTTCTTCCAAGGTGAGACCTTCAGAAAGACTTGATCTCCCACCGCAAACTCTATATCCTTACGCTTCAGATCCGTGTACGATTTACATGCATCGAAGCTTCTTTTAAACGAGCCCAAATTACCTTAACTTTTTCCTCCGTCTCTGAGATCAACTCAGGACCCAATAATTGTCGCTCTCCTAGCTCAGTCCAGCAAGTAGGAGTAGGACACCTACGACCATACAAAGCCTCGTAGGGTGCCATATAGATACTGGATTGATTGCTGTTGTTGTATGCAAACTCTGCCAATGGTAGAAAATCTTCCCAATTACCCATGAAATCGATCACACAGCCCCTTAACATGTCTTCTAAAATCTGGATAACCCTCTCCGACTGACCATCAGTCACTGATGAAACGCCGTGCTGAAATTTAGCCTTGTACCCAAAGCTTCATGTAAAGCCTTCCAGAACCGTGATGTGAACCTAGGATCCCTGTTTGATATGATAGACACTGGTACCCCATGTAACCTCACGATCTCTGCTACATACAACTTGACCAACTTCTGCAACGAATAATCCGTACGAACAGGTAGGAAATGAGCAATCTTCGTTAACCGATCCACTATAACCCATACTGAATCTTTCTTAATAGGCGTTAAGGGTAACCCACTAACAGAATCCATCATTATCCTTTCCCATTTCCATAATTGAATTTTCACCGATTGTAGCAACCCTGACGGCAGTTGATGTTCCGCCTTCACCTGCTGACATGTCAAGCACTTGCTCACGAAGTTGGTAACCTCCCGTTTTAACCCTGGCCACCAATACTGCTCACGGAGGTCTCGGTACATTTTGTTTCCCCCAGGGTGTATAGCATATGGGCTACTATGCACCTCACGCAGAATTATTTGTCTTAATTCCGATTCCTTGGGTATACAAACTCTTCCGCGGAAACACAATACTCCATCACTATTCAATCCAAAATCCTCTATCTCACCACCTTCCACTTGTAGAAGTCGAGAACCCAATGCTTCATCAATCAACTGCTTTTCCTTAATCTGGCTTACCCATGCAGGCTTCACCTGAAGTTCGGCTAACAGGCTACCATATTCATACAGGCTGAGATGAGCGAACATCGCTCTCAAATCTGATATCACCTTACGACTTAACGCATCTGCCACCACGTTAGCCTTTCTTGGATGATACTCGATTGAGAAGTCATAATCTTTCAACAGTTCTATCCACCTCCGCTGTCTTAAGTTTAACTCCTTCTGGGTAAGGAGGTACTTCAGACTCTTATGATCCGTATAGATAATCGACTTCCTACCGTACAGATAGTGTCTCCAAATCTTCAGAGCAAACACCATTGCAGCTAACTCCAAATCATGAGTGGGATAATTCACCTCATGCGGCCTTAATTGACGAGATGCATAAGCCACCACTTTTCCCCCTTGCATCAACACACATCCCAAGCCCGTGTGTGACGCATCACAATAAATAATAAACTCCTTACCAGCCTCAGGTTGAATCAATACTAGTGCGTCTGTCAGAATCTTCTTCAATTTCTCAAAGCTCTCTTGCTGCTTATCTGACCACAAAAATGGTACTCCTTTACGCAACAACTTAGTTAGGGGTGCAGCAATCAACGAAAACCCCTCAACGAAATGCCTGTAATACCCAGCCAAACCTAGAAAACTCGAATTTACGCCCGCGACTTGGTGGCTTCGATCCAACACGACCCGACCTTTCGAGGATCAACTCTAATTCCTTCGGCAGACACAACATGCCCCAAAAAGGTTACTTCCCTCAGCCAAAATTCACACTTACTGAATTTGGCATACAATTGCTTCTCCCTTAATATCTGCAATACGACTCGTAAATGCGAATCATGCTCCTCTTCAGTCTTTGAGTACACCAAGATGTCATCTATGAACACCACCACAAACCGGTCTAGATAGGGTTAGAAGACTCGGTTCATCATGTCCATAAATGCAGCTGGTGCATTAGTTAACCCAAACGGCATCACCAAAAAATCATAATGCCCATAACGAGTTCAAAATGCAGTCTTATGAATATCCGCCTCCTTGACCTTAAGCTGGTGATATCCCGATCTCAAGTCTATCTTCGAGAAAATCAAAGCTCCTCGCAGCTGATCAAACAGATCATCGATCCTCGGTAACGGATACTTGTTCTTGATCGTCAACTTATTCAATTGTCTATAATCGATGCACATACGCATCGATCCATCCTTTTTCTTAACGAACAAGACCGGCGCTCGCCACGGTGATACACTTGGTCGAATAAATCCGCGATCCAACAAATCCTGAATTTGAGCCTTAAGCTCCGCTAACTCCTTCGGCGCCATTCTATAAGGAGCAAAAGACACCGGAGCCGTCCCTGGCAACAGCTCAATGCCAAACTCCACCTCCCGATTCTGAGGTAATCCTGGAAGCTCCTCGAGAAAAATGCCTAAAAACTCTTTCACTGTTCTAACACTCTCAACCGATAACTCTTTGGCATCCAAAGCACTGATAAAGGCTAAGAACGCTCCACACTTCTTTCGCACCACCTTTTCTGCCTTTAAAGCTAATACCACATTAGACAGATAGTTTCTTCTTTCACCTATCATCATCACTTCCTTATCCTCTGAAGTTCTTAGTACCATCTGCTTTGCAGCACAGTTCAAATTCGTACGATGCTTAACCAACCAGTCCATGCCCAAAATAAGATCGAACTCGCCAAATGGCAGTTCCATCAGATATGCTAGAAATATTCCCCCTGAACTTCTAAGGGCACATCCTTAAATATCTTATTTACTACCACCGACTGTCCTAAAGGGCTAATCACAGTTGTTTCTCTAGCAATAATCTCAGATCTAATATTCAGAGTTCCAGACACAACACAAGCAACATACGAATGGGTGGATCCAATATCTATCAAAGTAGTGACAGGTACATCAGCTATGAAGAACGTACCGGTTATGACGTCTGGTGCGTCGCCATCCTCTCGACGTTTGACCGCATAGACCAAACCTGGCTGTCTCACCTTCGTGTTACCCCTGTTACCGGTACCTCTACCTGGTGCACCTTGACCTCGTCCTATACCATTACCACCTTGAACTGGCCTACGGCCTCTCGGCCGCTTTGGCGCCTCTCCGGCCATTTGCGCAAATCTGTTATGAATCGCCGAGTTTGATCAAAGCTTTCGAGGGCGATCCTTAAACCGATGGTCCTTGGATCCACACCTGAAACAACCACCAGTTCTCTTCCAGCATTCTCCCGAGTGAAGTTTCCCACAATCCACGCAAGGCTGTAACTGATTAGTAGTAGCTTAGACTCTTACTCGAGCTGGCTCCTCGTTCTGGGCCTTTCTCGAAACCTTCTAGCGGGACACGAGTACCTGAGTCTCTCTTGATCCGCCCTATCCTTATCTCGGTTTTTCCGTTCCGAATGCTTAACCTCCTCAGCTATTTTAGCTTTTTCCATAAGTGTGGCAAAATTCCTCTCCTTCTGTGGGGCAATCAGTACCTGTAACTCATCACGCAACCCGTCCTCAAAATGGACACAGCGTTCATAATCAGTCAGCACTATTCCTCGGGCATACCGACTCAGACGCAGAAACTCCGCCTCATATACTGCCACAGATTTACCTCCTTGGACCAGATTCAGGAATTCCTTCTTTCGGGCATCCACATAGCTAGCCCCGACATACTTCCCTGGAATGTTTGTCTTGAAGAATTCCCTGTAATACGATCACTGAGTGCCTTCCCGACGGTGATCCACCAACGATACGCCTCGTCTCTTAACAATGACACAGCTCCTTTCAACTTCTGCTTAGCGGTGCAATCCAGGTCATCCATAATCCGCTCCACTGCCTCAAGCCAGTACTCCACTACACTAGGGGCTACACCCGAAATACCCCTAAAAACTTTAGCCCCATTCGATCTGAGTCGTTCAGATACCGACCCACGAGCTACCGACCCAGTTCTTGCCCCAGCAACCCTTTCTAGAACTCGCAACATTGCTTGGGACAAAGCGTCATCCTCTCTTATTCGTTCGTGTGACCCAGCTTCAGTCACAGGTGACGCAGGGGCGTCCATTTCCGGTATATGTCTCGATGCCTCAGATACAACTCTAGCACCTCGGCCTCTACCACGGCCACATCTACCGCGTCCACGTCCTCTAGCGCTCATGTTTACTAAATCGATTTAATCTGATTACAAGTCTTATGAATCAGTATATTATTCAATGTTTATTAAACAATATTTTATGAAGTATAGGAAGTAAAGTCGTTTTCGCAAAATGTATCCTAAGGTCTCAATCTATATACTTTCAGCTCCTAAAGCTAAAAGTTCTAGAGTATTTCTACAGTCATACCACAATAATCATAAAATGAAAACATAAACTTACTTGACTTGGTGCCGGATACCCGTGGTGCCATACTTCCTTTAGATCATGCATTTATAATTTAAAATTTTAAATAGCTTTGGAAAACGCTTTTGAACCTAAACCACAGCCGAGTTTTGCAACCGGGCTCTGATACCATAAAATGTAACACCCCAAACTCGACCCATGCGTTACGACCGGATCTGACATGTCACATAAGGGAAAACGTATAAAAACCTTGTGATTCGTACTAAAATAGGTATTATTTGGTTATGGTTAAGAAAACGAGTTTGATTAGAAATACTACTAATCCCGAGAGGTTTAATTGAAGAATCGATATTCAAATTTGTGATATTAAAACCGTGACTTTTGAAAATATTGTTGATAATTTGAAAGATATTCCAAGTTAAATTATTTATAAATATATTATAAAATCCTTTTGTTAATCAACTTTGGAAAAAAACCCGTTATTTATGATTTTAGAAAAATCCCCTTTTTAAACAATTTAAGTGAAATAATAAAAACATCCCAAACACAAAGCAAAATAAAAATAGTCCAGAGGCCTTATTACAACTTTAAAATCCAAAATAGTAAAAGTAACGAGATAAACGGAAAAGGGAATTCACTAAAGTTCGAAACACCATTTCTAAAGTATGGCCTCCACCGAGTCATCCATGGCCCAAGTCCACATTACTGAGCATTACCTGCAAAGGTTAAGGAAAATGGGTGAGTTACTAGAACTCAGTGCATAATCCCCTTACCGACATCCACTGGGCCTGAATCCATTTAGCAATAACTTGGGCTTAAGCCCATTTACATAACAATATTAAAATGATATGAATGTAACCCAACCCATCCATCCATCACACCCCGACCACCAATCACACTGTAGGGATCAAGTCAAACCACCCCCGCCGCTCACACCACCCGCGCAGCAAGTTGCCATTTATAATATATTTGTTTATTGTGGCCAAGCCACTGAAATCATAAGTGATATTTTTGTGGCAATGCCACCAAAGCTACACTCGCTCTTCATACAATTTTTCCCAACCCATGCAATATGTAACATGCAACATACATAATAAAGCATAATAACCACATATATGTACAACCATTATTAATCTAATAATTTATTACAGTGCATCGGCCCATTATAGCACTTTGTAATTCGGCCCATTAAGGCATTCTAGTAAATCGGCCCATAGGGGCATTTTAAATAAATCGGCCCATAGGGCATTTTCGTAATTTTAACAATTTTAATATCGATTTTGACAAGTTTATAGTAATAATGTAATTTAAGCAAATTTCTCGATTTGTGCCATATTACGATTTTTAGTCATATAAATAATAACGATCTATTTCCAACGTGATATCTAATTATGAATCTACGGGATTTCGGTGTGAGATTACACACCTGATTACGGTAAAGATTAGTCCCTCTTGATCGTCAACACCTATGACAACAGAATACTCGATTAACTAACATAAGAGGTTTTTCTTAATCCAAATCTAAATCAACGATCTAAAATACTTACTCTCAATATCGTGAATGACCACGATTTGTCTATTTTCACCGGATGATGGTCCACAACCCAGTGGAAAATCCCAAACCGTCGATACTGCTCTACGCTTGAACTTAGGAGTAGGAATAGCAAATCCACTCCTTTTTTGTTCTCCAATCGCTTTTCCTTTCAAATCGGTTCCACTTGCCTCCATAGGAAAAATCTCGATTAGAAAACTACTATGAGAGAAAGTAGTTGTTTTAGTGATAGGAGTAGGCTTACCACTATTTCTGAAGGATCCACGAGTGAATAAGAACGAATGATTTAGACCCTAAAATAACCGTTTAGTCCAAACTATTATTCCGTTTAGCAACTAATCGAATAATAAGCGATATCAAATAATCCATAAAGAAACTCCTTACCTTAACGATATTGAATTCGATTTCCTTTGATTGACTTAAGGCTAGAATTGAATTGGCTAGGATGATATTCGACCACCCACTTAGAATACTACGAAAAAGAGGATGATTAAGATGTGAAGGAGTAGGAGGAAACACCATTTCGGTTTAGAAACAAGATACAAAACCGAATAGTGATAGACACTTATTTGGCTAGAAAGAAAGGAAAAATAAAAAGAGAAAAAGAAACCACTTACTGATTTGATCGAAGAAGAGGGTGTCAACACAAATGAGAAAAAAATTGTGAATGAGAGATTAAGGGTTGAAAGGTTCGGCTATGGAGAAAAGAAAATGAACAAGAAGATTCGGCTATGAGAATATGGGTTAAAGAAGAAGAAAGAAAGGTTGAAGAATTTGTGAACAAGAAAAGAAAGGATGGAGAAAGAGTGCTTAACTAGTTTTGGCTATCAAAAGGGGAAATGAGAAAAATAAATTGGACACAAGGGCTAGATGGTTTCAGCAAAACAAAGGAAAAAGAGATGCTCACTTTTGGCTTTGGAGTTTCGGCAATGAGGGAAGAAATTGGAGAAAGAGAACACCAAAAAAAATGCTAAATGAAACAAGCCATACAAGCACCCAAAATTTGCCAAAAGACTAATGCAAAATTCGGCTACCAAGACCCCTCCCAAAATCGTGTATCCTTTTACCAAAATGATCAAAATTGACCAAAAACTCTTTCCAAAACATCTTCCACATTATAGGCCAACATGTTCCCTTCTCTTTACTTTTCTTTCATTTCTTTCCTTCTTTTTCCCTTATCTTCCTCCTTACCATATTCCTTAGCCTCCTTTCCATCAATAAAAAGTCTCCCTTACCATAAATAGGACCATGGCCGACACATGGGATAGGAGTACAAAAAAAATAAATCCAAAATTTGTAAAAGATGGGTTTTGAACCCCTTCCCTCCATGCTCTCCACTTGATGCCATAACCTCCTTGCCATATGCTCACTTATGCTAGCAAAGTACACACTTATTTCCTTAAGCATTGATGCCACTTACCTTCTCTCCTTAAAGTGCTCAAACACAAAAATTTTGCTAAGGCCCAACTCAATCCCGTGCCTTCTGAGGACCCCTAATCATACACAATTAACATTTTTAACTAGCCTAAAGCATGATATACTTCAAAACGTAAAATTCCAAATTTTAGGATGTTACACATCTTCTTGAGCACTAGCTCTCACGTTAACACGTCTAGGAGACATATCGAATCTAATCTAATACATCTAAACAAACAAATAAACAAATAAACAAACAAACGATGTGGGTGGCGAGGAGATGATCCAGTCTCTTCGTGCAAGCAAAATTTAGGATTAAAGGCAATGTGTTCCTGTTCCTACCCTATATGCAATTTAATGAGAACATTTCAAACAATCACATGCAGTTCAAACAGAGTTATATCAATAATTCCATGAAAATAGGGAAATTTAAACTCATGAGTTTCGAAACTACAAACACACAATAGTCACCTAGGTCCAAGAGTTATTAAATCTAGAGCTCTGGTACCACCAAATGTAACACCCCATACCCGACCTAGACGCCAAGCTGAATATTGAGATGCCACACCACCGTCTCACTATTTGTTCATCTAAAATGACATGTTATTTCTCATACATCTTTCTTTTTTTTTTTTCCGATTAAAAATAACATAGAATTATCATGAATTATAAACCACACATTCAATTTTGTTGATAAACCATGCCAAGGGTTCATAAAATAACATAACATAGGTATTAATCATGCATTAGGATCACTTATCAAAATTTTCCAAAAATGTTACGTAGGTATCGATACCGCATCTATGGTGTCGATATTTCCTTTAAATGATATCGATACCAATTGGAAAATCGATACTAAACCATCATTCAATTTCTCGCCAAATTTCAAAACATCAGAAAATATCGGTACCTTTCGCAAGGTATCGATACTCGGGCCAAGGTAATGATACAAAATTGGTATTCTAACTCCCTGCACTTTCAAAAATACAGAGGTATCATTTTAAAAGCCCTAATATCGATACCTCTGCTTCAGTTTACAAAAATTCAACATATAAGAGCATTTAAATCATTCAAGCTTTATTCCCTAAACATCATGTTTCATTCACCTAGTCACATAAGCACCAAAGTGTCTAAATAATAAATCAAACACCATGTCCCAGTTCACGTGCTTCCGAACATACACAATATGCAAATAATCCCAAATATATCTTAACAAAACTGATATAAATGTCCACCACATTGCCTTTTATTCCCTAGAACTAAAATAAGCGAAACACCTACTACAATGAATAAAGAATGGCTTGGATCAATCCCTCGACGACCACACTACTCACACCGGGAACGCAACTACTCTACAAAGGATAAAATGGAGTGGGTGAGCTTAACAAGCTCAGCGAATGCCTAGAACAACCGCTACGCAAACAAGTCATCATGCATCAACCAAACAACACACAGCATATTCCCGAACGTCATTAACTAAGTGCCATAATATACATATTTAGTCATATTCCATGCATTCTTTTACACATTATTTATACGAATGTTTAGGCATATATATATTTTGACACGTATCAATCACATATAAGCACATATAATTACATTTAGTCATAGTGTATGATAATTTTGTAGGGATGCGGGATAGAGTTCGAATCTCATACGAACATAATGCAACAAAAAATAAAATTGATATTCCATAAACTACCTAGGATCTCATGCAATACATACAAATTGAAAAGGGAATAACGAAAATTACCTTGTTTCATTAAACTTCCAGATACTAACACTTGATTTGAATCAGATATCCAAAGGTGTTGCCTTGTTGGAAGACGACCTCCCTCTACAAGTATCCACACACGAACGAACGATAAACGTTCAAATGGAATGCTAGTTCCAACTTAGTTTTCTCAAAACGTTTTTGATTTATTCTCTCAAACGACTGATAGCCAAAAACTTGTGTTACTGGAGAAGTGTACATATATCACATATTTATAGGGTTGGGTAAAATTAGATTTGAGGTTGTATATATGTTTAAAACTCTTTTAAATAATTTAAAATCTCTTTCCTTATCGGATAAGGAATATCAGATTTTATCTTGAATTTTAAAAACTCTTTTAAATAATAATTTAAATTCTATTTAATTATCTTTTGTTTAAAACTCTTTTAAATAATAACAATTAAATTCTATTTTAATTATTATTTATCTAAAACTCTTTTTAAGAATAATTAATTTCTATTTCCTTATCTGATATGGAATATATCAATTTATCTAAAACTCCTTTAAATAATAATTAAATTCTATTTCCTTATCTGATAAGGAATATATCAAATCCCCTTTTTATCTCGTTTATTCTTATTTTTGAATTTAACAAGAAATAGTAACAAAATTACTATTTGTTATCATATTTCTTATCATTTTGACCACGAATTTAAATTTCCAAAAATTAAATTCGAATCAAAATAAGAACTAATTATTACTCGTAATTTAAAAAATATTATCATTTTAAATTACTTAAAGAGAGCGATAAACTTAACCATTCTTGTTCATTCTTAATGTGTGACCCTATAGGTTCAATTAACGTTGGCAGTAAGTCCAAATCATATTTGGTCCTACAAGTCATAAGTGGCCTCTAGCAAGACATTACGACTACCCAAGTTAAATGAAAGCTCATGATCTGAGACAACTTAAATACATTTCATGACATAATCCTTTTGTCTCACAATATCTAGATAGAGTATAAGGCATGGATAAAGTCAACCTTATATCGTTCTATTTTTAATTTCTCGATACCCAATTAGACTGACAAAATGAATGACATTGATCTCCATCAATTCATTCGAGCACGACCATGCATTTTTTAGTCTCAATTGTCGAGGGGCCCAGAGATATCACTTTTATAATAAGAGGGACAAATTCCATCTTAATCACTCACATCTCACTACATGATTCTAATTATGTTCAAGCATAAATTTTATAGCTTGTTCAGTTAAAGACAACGTTTTATTATGTCAAAACATAAAATTCCTCATGTTGAGAACTATAGTGATTTCAGGTCAAAAGATTTAATGGCACAACTGTTTAGAGATTTAATTTATGACTTTGATCCATGTATTAATCTCAAAACGGGTCGGTCCAATATTCATTCCCAACAAATACATATGAATATGATTTGTTTCTCAAACACATATTCATCACATGAATATCTGTCATAGTCCATACAAATCTTATGTAACACCCCTCACCCGTAGTCAACGTCAGAATAGGGTTATGGAGCATTACCGGACTTATAACACTTTTAAACATATAATTCACATACAATTTCTCAAATCATATACAATTCATTCATAATCAATCATTTTGTCCCTAATACGAGCCTACAAGGCCCAAAATATGTGTTAGGAGTGGTTCGAGACTAAACCGATAACTTTAGAAACTTTTTGAACATTTAAGAAATTTTCACAAAAACAGGGGACACACGCCCGTGTGTCTTACACGGCCAAAGACACGCCAGTGTCATAGGCCGTGTGAACATTCGAAATGGAAGCACATGGTCATGTCTCAGCCCGTGTCCGACCCCGTGTAACTCTCTGACTTGGGTCACACGGCCAACATACACGCCCTTGTGCCCTACAAATGGCCATACACGCCCGTGTGCCAAGCCGTGTGCTAGGCTGTGTCAAACCTGTAGGGTATATTGACTTATGCCACACGGCCAAGTCACACGCCCGTGTGTGAGGCCGTGTGGAGCATACTGACTTGGTTTTATTTTCAACACCAGGGGACACATGGCCGTGTACATGACCATGTATCACACACGGCTGAGACACACACTCGTGTCTCTGCCCGTGTGGACAAAAATAGGCTATTTACCAAGCCATTTTGCCACCCAACTTGCACAAACCTATACCAAATCAAATTGCACAATTCATGGCTTAAAATAGGCATCTAAATCAACCAATACAAACATATTTCATGCACATTCTATACTCCTATTCTCCATACACACAAATCAAAAAACATACCATACCATTTAGACCAACATTACATATACAATTTGTAACAACCCTTACTCGTATCCGATGCCGGAACCGGGTATGAGGCATTACCGAACTTAACTTGCTCAAACATACAACATCGAGACAGAAAAATTTCATTTCGACTTAAAAATTTTCATTCGAGATCATAACGTCCCTATTATAGGTCCACCATACCCTAAACATACATACGGAATGGTTCGGGACTAAACCGGAAACTTTTGAACACTTAGAAAATTTTTGCTTAAAACAGGGTGATCGTATCCAAACTAACTATGACAACGAATAAGGCAAGCGCACCTATCGTTCGGTAGTATAGCTATGGCAAGACCGGAAATATCGTATCCTCAAGGACCAAGAGTACTAGTAGTTACTATCTTTTTATTATCTAGCCTAAGTATTAAGGGAATCGATGTTTAATTAACTAATTACTAAACTAAGGATGCTAAGACACAGAGAGTGAATTGGGAAAATACTTTTGGGAAAACTAGTTGATTAAGACAATACCCGAGGAAGAATCTACCTATACTTCACTTATTACTTAACTCTGAACCAGACGATTTATTCACTTGACTTGATCCGTAGGATTCCCTAATTTATATTATTATCCCTTTCGAGACTAACAACGTCTAACCCTAGGTTGATTAATTGAAATCTCTTTCTAATTAAAACCCCTAGTGTTGCATTAACTCGATCTATGGACTCTCATATTAGGTTTGACCCTCATCAAATGAGATTTTCGTCATCCTATCTCTAGGGTTGCGATCAACTCCGCTTAACTATGCTAGATCTACTCTTAAAGCAGGACTTTTGCTCCATTTGCTAAGCACATCAATACTTGAATCAATATCCTAAAATATTAAAACAAGAATTAAGAACACATAATTAAGAACAAATCAAGTATTTATCATACAGTTTAGAAAACAATAACAAGATCCGTCTTAGGTTTCATCCCCCTCAGGTATTTGAGGGGTTTAGTTCATGTTTAATAAAGAAAACATCTCAAAAGAAAGTAAATAACAAAATATAAGAAAAACCCTAAAACCCCCTGAAGGAAATTGAAAGGAAGATCTTCTGTCTTGAGTGTGATTTCGGCTTCTGGGATGACTCAACTGGCTGTCTTCGAGTAATTTCCTGTGTTCAGCCCTCTTTGGCTCCGCTCTTCGTCAAAAGCCCTAACAGAAGGCTTCTGCCGACTCCCCCTTTAGGTTGCCCTCTAGGGTGTTTATATAGGCTTTCGGGATGCCTTACTTGGCCCACAAGTATCCTATTCCGAGTGGAATTAAAATGGGTCACGGCAGGGACACGCCCGTGTGAATCGAGCCCAGGGCCGTGTTCGAGTCTGCTAAAGTGGCATGGCCGTGTGGTGAACTCCAGGCCGTGTTGATTTCTTACTTTGGCCCATTTTCTCCGTTTTTGACCCATTTCTCGTTCTTTTCGACTCCCTAAGCTCTCCTGAGTATAAAACATGAAATTAAGAGATTAAGAGCATCGAATTCATCAAATTCAATGAGAAATCATCCAAAATTAAGCCAAGCATGGGGTTAAAATATGTGTAAATTATGGTTTATCAAATACCCCCACACTTAAGCCTTTGCTTGTCCTCAAGCAAAATCCTCAACTCACAATTAAAATTAACTTCCTCAATTCATAATTTTCATCAATAATGTCTCATCATAATTCATAGATAATTCATACATTGATAATTTAACTCAAAGAGTCCTAAAGATTCAAACAATTTAAGTCATAATTTTTTATAGCACGAAAATATAGGTGTTTCCCCTTACCTAAATAATTACCTCTGATTCAAAACCGACAAGTATTGACATCCTCACTAAAGATTCTGTAACACCTAAAACCCGGTCAATACGCCACGACCGAATTTGGTATGTCACAGGGGAAAACGTTTTGAGGAAAAACGAGTTACCGATTAAATTTTAGTGAAAAACTCTTTGTTGTTCTAAGTTCGTAGAAATCAGGTGTATAATAAATTAAAAGCGATAATTTACTTTGAAATCCGAAAATAAATCTTTAAAACTTAGTTGCGACTTAGATTTGTAAACCTTTTATAAATTGAAAAGAAACTAAAGCGATTAGGTTGAAAACCGTATCTAATAGAAATTTGGAAACTGGAGTTTTGGAAAATAGTATGAGTTATCAAAAACACTTAAGTTGTTAAATACTATCAATTGATTTATGTTACCCGATGGTAACGTTTTAAAAACCATCGCGTTTAGTAGTTTAGAAAACTTGGTGCTCAAATTATTATATCAACCATGTAATTTATAAGCCATATTTAAAACAAATCCAAAGCATATAAATAATCCAAAAAATATAATTAAAGAGGCCTTATTACAAATCCATAAAAAGATGAAAATGAATTAAAATAAAGTACCCAAATGGAAGTTCATGTAAAACCAAATTTTATTGCATGGCCTCCTCGAGTTCATCCGGCTCCTCATCCGCGATTTTAAGAATCACCTGAAAAAAATAAGGGAGAAGGTGAGTCACCAAGACTCAGTGCATAATCCCTCTCCCGGGTAATTGCCACATACTTACACAAATTAGAACTAAGCAATATATATATATATATAATGCACCCAACCTAGCCATCCAAAACTCCTTTTCTACCCCGTGTGGTACCAAACCACTGGTGGTGCCAAACCACTGGTGACCCAAAGTCACGATATCCAATAATGTGATGCCAAATCACTGGTGACCCAAAGTCACGAATAATCAAGTTGTGGGGCCAACCCACGTGTGATACCAAATCACTGGCGACGATCCCAATACATCAAATGTGGGGCCAACCCACGGTGGTGTGAAACCACTGGGATGAGTCGCTATGAGGTGCCAAACCTCTGGTGTCCCAAAGACACGAAATATGTGGTACCAAACCACTGGAGGTGCCAAACCTCTGGTGTCCCAAAGACACGGATATCAATCTTCCCCCTCCTCTCATATCGCCCATACCAATGCAAAAGATAACAAATCATGTCATTATACTTTGATATAAACATATAACCAATATATATCGTAGATCGTGATATTAACAACATATATCAACATCATATCGAAACGGACTTACCCGTATCCTTGCTCATACCCATCAAGGTATCATTTCAAGATCTCATAGTTTTCGGCTTTAACAACATGAATAGTTATTAACACACACATATATATATATACCGAGTTATAAAGTGTGTAAGGTACACACCTTTCACTAACGCAAATACTAACTTACGAAGATCCGATCTACGCACTAGATCACCTTGTCCTACATTCGGCCATACCACAAAACTATAAGCAAAAATCCACTCGGCCAACATCACATCTTAATCCCAATAGCCTTAGTCTTTATCCTCAAAAAGAATAATGAATCGACATGAATCTTACCACTTGACTTACCAACTTCGATTGCTAATGGAATGGCTTAGATCGATTGCTTCCAACGTCCCAAAGAGCCTAAAAGAAAAATCGGTTCCTAAATAATGGTTAGAACCTTGCAAACAAATGCCCAAGGATTCAGCCTTTGTCCACAAGAAAACGACTTAGAAAGGAGAAGGAAATAATGTAAATACGACCATGAACACTTACCTATCTTCCAAAACCGATTGAAGAAAACCCAAAGATTATCTACCCTTGATGATATTCGGCCAATATAACACCAAAAGAGAGAAAGAAGATTAGGCTATGGTGGAGTAAAAAGAAAGGAAAAATAAAAGTGAAAGTGAAAATAGAGAAGGATGATTCGAAAATGGAAGAAAGAAGAAAATAGAAAATGAAAATAGAATGGTAATGGATGTTTTTAACTTTGAAAAAAATGAAAGAGATGGGATTTGGGAAGGAGGAAGATTCGGCCAAGAGGAAGTGAAAAGGAAATGTGGTTTTTGAGCAAGTATCAAAAGAAAGAAAAGAGAGAGATGGGAGAAAGAGGTTCGGCCAAACACCTAGTTTACCGAAAAGAAAAGTGCACAAAAATGCAAATTATGGTTTCGGTTTCAAAAGGGAAATGACAGGAAGAAATTAGATTTTGGTTCAAACACAAATGAGAGCTAAATCAAAAGCAAAATTGCACCAAAATGCCTAAGATACATTCGGCCAAAGAGGGAGTTTTTGGAGAGGAAGAGAAAAATTCCAAATGATGCACAAAAATGCTAAAGTTGGCCAACTATTCCCCCCCAAACTTCCTATCAACATTCGGCCACCCCCTAGCCACACATGCCGTCCACATTCATGCACTAATGGCCATAGGAGAGTTTCCAAAACAACACCCTTAAGCCAAGCCTTGAAATCCTCTACATTCCCAAAGTTGAAGAAATTTTATCCCCAAAATCTAGCAATTCTATCCCTTATTTCATGCTTACCATAACCTTAAGTCTTCTTGCCATAAAAGAAAATTGTCCATCTTATCCATATGAATAGTTGACTCGACACTTAATGCTAGGATGCATAAAAAAATAAAATCCTTAATATGCCTTCCATGCTACTCGAACCACTTCCCTCAAGCAACCTTTCATGCGCCTTATCCACTATGCCACTAACTCCTCTTGTGTTAGAATTTAACACTTAAATTAATTTAAGTGTCAAGTTCATCTAATCCACTTCACTATATTTTCAATACTAAAAATCATTCTAGCTTAGCTAATAATTCCAAGCCTTCATAAAACTATTCTAAGGACATAATAATAATCATACTCGAGCTAACACAAGTAACAAGATGATACTCAATTTTTTTAGGATATTACAGATTCTCTCAAATCACTCAAAGTGCCTAAGGTTCAAAAATTAAGCACTCAAAAGTCAAACATGAAAAGTTAATCCCATAGGCTTGCATGAAAATCAAATCTCCACCACTATAAAATGAGATGATACACAAATCAAAAGGTCTTTTAAAGGGTTGTAATGGGCTTGGGTTAAAGGTGTGGATAAAGGCTGAATTAGAGGGTTAGTATCGAGATTGAATTGATAAATTACCTAACTGGAAAAATAACTAAAACTTAAATAATTACAACAATTAAGAATTCATCACTAATAACACGAGCTTCTTCTCAAAGTGTGAAATTAACGCATAAGCTCAAATAACATGGAACTAATAATGAATATACTTCATTTTTTTTAGAACAAATCAATAATAATAAGATAGAATTTAACAACTAAAATAAAGAAAATAGTTAAGCAATCGATCAAATCAAATCTCGATATAAGGGTAGTCAAGAGAAATGGTGATAACAAATACAAAGTGGGTTTTGGGTTAATATTAATGGGTGAGTCAAGAAATGGTTTATTAGACTCAAAGGGGTTCACTAGGGTTAATTATGAATGTAGGCTTTTTATGGAGTAAGTGGGTTAAAACCTAGGTGCCTTTATCATCTCAAGATATCAAATCATAGGTGTGGTCTCGACATGTATAATCGAAGCAAGTTCTAGAATAACAAATCAATGTTGACACACTCATAATTAATAAAGTGAGCAGGAAAAGAATATGCTCTCTAAAGGCTCAAAACCTCACAAAAATTATGGTTTGTGATGTCAACCTTGCAAATTTCAAACTTCAAAGTAATATTTAAATTTAGGAAAACAACCTAGAAATTTTAATTACGGAAAATAGACTTATCATGCTTGATTCTCTAATATCTTAAAGTTTAAATCATCAATGCATAATTAACTATGACTTAATCCAAAACATATCAATGGAAATCATAAATCAAAAGAAATTTCATTCTAATGATGATATGAGAAAATTACTTAAGAATAAGACATAATTCAAGGATTTTCAAATATCGTAGTTAACCCCTACACTTAAGATGTACATTGTCCTCAATATACAAAGATAGATAATAGCAATATAGTAATAAAATCATAAGATAGGAGAGAAGTGAAACTTCTTGAATTTTTGATGGAGTTAATGAAAAGAAACGGTAAAGTTGGAGAGAGGTGAAGGTGGGGGAGGATACTCCAGGTGGTGGTGTGGTCGTTCGTTAACAGCCCCTTGAACCTAAATTAAAGAAATCAAAATATAATAATATAAATTAAAGATGAGAAAGATAAAAGAAAAGAAATTAAAAATGAAAATAAGATAAAAAGAAAAAAATAAATGGGCGCAAAGGTCCCACGGGCGCTTGATGTGTGTAGATTTTCGCCGACCACACGATCCGAATCGCGCGGCGATGGCGTTTATCGCAGCCCGTGTTTTGGGATAAGTTTTGTCCTATTTCTATACGGCCACGGCCACGACCGCGGCCACGCCCGTGTGCAAGGCCGTGTGGGTAGGGAAACCTGCTCCTAAAAAATTGGTTAGTTTTTAGTTAGGTGCTAAAAATTGAAAATATGAAAATTAATGGGGTTAGTGCTCGGGTTGCCTCCTGAGAAGCGCTCATTTAAAGTCTTGAGCTAGACTTACCTGTTATTTGCATAATGGTTGTTTAAGGAGCATATTATAGGGCATGACATTAATACTTGCCCCTAAATCAGCCAAAGCATGGTTAACATTTAAACTACCAATTAAACAAGGAATAGTAAAAGTCCCTCGATCTTTCAATTTTGTTGGTAGCTTATTTTGGAGAATAGCTGAGCATTCCTCGTTAAGTTCCACTGTTGATAGCTCTTCAAACTTCCTTTTATTTGTTAAAAGCTCTTTTAAGAATTTTGCGTACGTAGGCATCTGAGAAATAGCTTCAACAAAAGGTACGTTAATATGTAATTGTTCAAAGAGTTCGAGAAACTTACCGAATTGTGTGTCCATGCGGTCTTTCTTCAACTTTGCTGGATATGGGATCGGTGGGTTATACTCTTTAGGTTTCGGTATTACATTCTCATTCACTTCCTCACCTTTTTCCTTATTAATTTCTCGTGGCATCTTCTTTTCAGCTTCAACCAACCCCTTTCCACTCCTTAGTGTAACTGCCTTCACATGTTCTTTTGGGTTGGTGTTACTATGTAAGTTACCTGGTTGCCTTTTGGAAACTATCTTGACTAATTGTCCAATTTGATTCTCAATCCTTTGAATCGATTCTTGTTGAGTTTTCAACATCGTTTCGGTATTTTGGGAATGAGTCTCTGACACCGAGATGAATTTTTCCAATATCTCCTCAAGGTTTGGTTTCTTTTCCTATCGGTAAGGTGGTTGCTGAAATCCCGGAGGGGGTGGTGGTCTTTGATTTCCTGGATTTCCTTGACCTCCCCATGAGAAATTGATTCCTCCAACCTGCATTGTAAGTGTTACTATAAGGATTATTTTGAGGTCGAGGATTATTACCCATATAGTGAACTTGTTCGTTTTCAGTATTTCGAGTTGAAAAGTGGATATTCTGTATTGCTCATCCTCCTAGATTTGAGTCACATTGCATTATTGGGTGTACTGCGTGAGAACCATACAAACCATCAATTTTTTTATTTAAAAGTTGTACTGGTTAGATAACATGGTGACCGCGTCTAGGTTGAAAAAATACCTAATTTTGTTTTATCGGGCTTTGTCCTCATGACTTGCCATCGATTATTATTCGATGACATCTCTTCGATTTGAGCGGTATGTTCTATTTCATGTCAAAAATCAAGGGTCCTGACGGGTTTCTTCTAGCCATAAACTAGAGATACCTATCGAAACAAATAAGAGAAAAATTAGCAAAGTTAAAAATAAAAATATAAAAATGGCTAAAGTAATAAAAATTAGCGCTCCTAATATCTTAGTCCCCAAAGAACGGCGCCAAAAACTTGATCGTGTCCAAACTAACTATGACAACGAATAAGGCAAGCGCACCTATCGTTCGGTAGTATAGCTATGGCAAGACCAGAAATATCGCATCCTCAAGGACCAAGAGTACTAGTAGTTACTATCTTTTTATTATCTACCTAAGTATTAAGGGAATCGATGTTTAATTAACTAATTACTAAACTAAGGATGCTAAGACACAGAGAGAGTGAATTGGGAAAATACTTTTGGGGAAAACCGGTTGATTAAGACAATACCCGAGGAAGAATCCACCTATACTTCACTTATTACTTAACTCGAACTGGACGATTTATTTACTTGACTTGATCCGTAGGATTCCCTAATTTATATTATTATCCCTTTCGAGACTATAACGTCTAACCCTAGGTTGATTAATTGAAATCTCTTTCTAATTAAAACCCCTAGTGTTGCATTAACTCGATCTATGGACTCCCATATTAGGTTTGACCCTAATCAAAGCAGATTTTCGTCATCCTATCTCTAGGGTTGCGATCAACTCCGCTTAACTATACTAGATCTACTCTTAAACAGGACTTTTGCTCCACTTCGCCTAAGCACATCAATACTTGAATCAATATCCTGAAATATTAAAACAAGAATTAAGAACACATAATTAAGAACAAATCAAGTATTTGTCATACAGTTCAGAAAACAATAACAAGATCCGTCTTAGGTTTCATCCCCCTAAGGTATTTGAGGGGTTTAGTTCATGTTTAATAAAGAAAACATCTCAGAAGAAAGTAAATAACAAAACATAAGAAAAACCTTAAAACCCCCTGAAGGAAATTGAAGGGAAGATCTTCTGTCTTGAGTGTGATTTCGGCTTCTGGGATGACTCAATTGGCTGTCTTCGAGTAATTTCCTGTGTTCAGCCCTCTTTGGCTCCTCTCTTCGTCAAAAGCCCTAACAGAAGGCTTCTGTCGACTCCCCCATTAGGTTGCCCTCTAGGGTGTTTATATAGGCTTTCAGGATGCCTTATTTGGCCCACAAGCATCCTATTCTGAGTGGAATTAAAACGGGTCACGGTAGGGACACGCCCGTGTGAAACACCCGTATGAATCGAGCCCAGGGCTGTGTTCGAGTCTGCTAAAGTGGCACGGCCGTGTGGTGAACTCCAGGCTATGCTGCTTTCTTACTTTGGCCCATTTTCTCCGTTTTTGGCCCGTTTCTCGTTCTTTTCGACTCCCTAAGCTCTCCTGAGTATAAAACATGAAATTAAGAGATTAAGAGCATCGAATTCATCAAATTCAATGGGAAATCATCCAAAATTAAGCCAAGCATGGGGTTAAAATATGTGTAAATTATGGTTTATCAAATACCCCCACACTTAAGCCTTTGCTTGTCCTCAAGCAAAATCCTCAACTCACAATTAAAATTAACTTCCTCAATTCATAATTTTCATCAATAATGTCTCATCATAATTCATAGATAATTCATACATTGATAATTTAACTCAAAGAGTCCTAAAGATTCAAACAATTTAAGTCATAAATTTTTATAGCACGAAAATATAGGTGTTTCCCCTTACCTAAATAATTACCTCTGATTCAAAACCGACAAGTATTGACATCCTCACTAAAGATTCTCTCAAATCACTCAAAGTGTCTAAGGTTAAAAAATTAAGCACTCAAAAGTTAAACATGAAAAGTTAATCCCATAGGCTTGCATGAAAATCAAATCTCCACCACTATAAAATGAGATGATACACAAATCAAAAGGTCTTTTAAAGGGTTGTAATGGGCTTGGGTTAAAGGTGTGGATAAAGGCTGAATTAGAGGGTTAGTATCGAGATTGAATTGATAAATTACCTAACTGGAAAAATAACTAAAACTTAAATAATTACAACAATTAAGAATTCATCACTAATAACACGAGCTTCTTCTCAAAATGTGAAATTAACGCATAAGCTCAAATAACATAGAACTAATAATGAATATACTTCGTTTTTTTAGAACAAATCAATAATAATAAGATAGAATTTAACAACTAAAATAAAGAAAATAGTTAAGCAATCGATCAAATCAAATCTCGATATAAGGGTAGTCAAGAGAAATGGTGATAACAAATACAAAGTGGGTTTTGGGTTAATATTAATGGGTGAGTCAAGAAATGGTTTATTAGACTCAAAGGGGTTCACTAGGGGTTAATTATGAAGGTAGGCTTTTTATGGAGTAAGTGGGTTAAAACCTAGGTGCCTTTATCATCTCAGTATATCAAATCATAGGTGTGGTCTCGACATGTATAATCGAAGCAAGTTCTAGAATAACAAATCAATGTTGACACACTCATAATTAATAAAGTGAGCAGGAAAAGAATATGCTCTAAAAGGCTCAAAATCTCACAAAAATTATGGTTTGTGATGTCAACCTTGCAAATTTCAAACTTCAAAGTAATATTTAAATTTAGGAAAACAACCTAGAAATTTTAATTACGGAAAATAGACTTATCATGCTTGATTCTCTAATATCTTAAAGTTTAAATCATCAATGCACAATTAACTATGACTTAATCCAAAACATATCAATGGAAATCATAAATCAAAAGAAATTTCATTCTAACAGTGATATGAGAAAATTACTTAAGAATAAGACATAATTCAAGGATTTTCAAATAATACTGTAGTTAACCCCCCACACTTAAGATGTACATTGTCCTCAATGTACAAAGATAGATAATAGCAATATAGTAATAAAATCATAAGATAGGGAGAGAAGTGAAACTTCTTGAATTTTGGATGGAGTTAATGAAAAGAAACGATAAAGTTGGAGAGAGGTAAAGGTGGGGAGGATACTCCAGTGGTGGTGTGGTCGTTCGTTAACAGCCCCTTGAACCTAAATTAAAGAAATCAAAATATAATAATATAAATTAAAGATGAGAAAGATAAAAGAAAAGAAATTAAAAATGAAAATAAGAGAAAAAGGAAAAAAAATAAATGGACTCAAAGGTCCCACGGGCGTTTCGCACGCCCGTGTAGATTTCTCAATTTCGACCACAGCCGAATCGCACGGCCGTGGCATTTTATCGCTGCCCGTGTTTTGGGATAAATTTTGTCCTATTTCCATACGGCCACGGCCACGGCCACGGCCACGGCCGCGGCCACGCCCGTGTGCAAGGCCGTGTGGGTAGGGAAACCTGCGCCTAAAAATTTGGTTAGTTTTTAGTTAGGTGCTAAAAATTGAAAATATGAAAATTAATAGGGTTAGTGCTCGGGTTGCCTCCTGAGAAGCGCTCATTTAAAGTCTTGAGCTAGACTTACCTGTTATTTGCATAATGGTTGTTTAAGGAGCATATTACAGGGCATGACATTAATACTTGCCCCTAAATCAGCCAAAGCATGGTTAACATTTAAACTACCAATTAAACAAGGAATAGTAAAAGTCCCTCGATCTTTCAATTTTGTTGGTAGCTTATTTTGGAGAATAGCTGAGCATTCCTCGTTAAGTTCCACTGTTGATAGCTCTTCAAACTTCTTTTTATTTGTTAAAAGCTCTTTTAAGAATTTTACGTACGTAGGCATCTGATAAATAGCTTCAACAAAAGGTACGTTAATATGTAATTGTTCAAAGAGTTCGAGAAACTTACCGAATTGTGTGTCCATGCGGTCTTTCTTCAACTTTGCTGGATATGGGATCGGTGGGTTATACTCTTTAGGTTCTGGTATTACATTCTCGTTCACTTCCTCACCTTTTTCCTTATTAATTTCTCGTGGCATCTTCTTTTCAGCTTCAACCAACCCCTTTCCACTCCTTAGTGTAACTGTCTTCACATGTTCTTTTGGGTTAGTGTTACTATGTAAGTTACCTGGTTGCCTTTTGGAAACTATCTTGACTAATTGTCCAATTTGATTCTCAATCCTTTGAATCGATTCTTGTTGAGTTTTCAACATCGTTTCGGTATTCTGGGAATGAGTCTCTGACACCGAGATGAATTTTTCCAATATCTCCTCAAGGTTTGGTTTCTTTTCCTGTCGGTAAGGTGGTTGCTGAAATCCCGGAAGGGGTGGTGGTCTTTGATTTCTTGGATTTCCTTGACCTCCCCATGAGAAATTGGGATGATTCCTCCAACCTGCATTGTAAGTGTTACTATAAGGATTATTTTGAGGTCGAAGATTATTACCCATATAGTGAACTTGTTCATTTTCAGGGCTCGGGTTGAAAAGTGGATATTCTGTATTGCTCATCCCTCCTAGATTTGAGTCACATTGCATTATTGGGTGTACCTACGTAGAACCATACAAACCATCAATTTTTTTATTTAAAAGTCAGACTGGTTAGATAACATGGTGACCGCGTCTAGGTTGAAAACACCTGGCGCGCTTTATTAGGCTTTGTCCTCATGACTTGCCACCGATTATTATTGGTGACATCTCTTCTGGTTTGAGTTTGTATGTTCTATTTCATTGTAAAAATCAAGGGTCTGACGGGTTTCTTCTAGTCATAAACTAGAGATACCTATCGTAGAAACAAATAAGAGAAAAATTAGCAAAGTTAAAAATAAAAATATAAAAATGGCTAAAGTAATAAAAATTAGCGTTCCTAATATCTTAGTCCCCAAAGAACGGCACCAAAAACTTGATCGTGTCCAAACTAACTATGACAACGAATAAGGCAAGCGCACCTATCGCTCGGTAGTATAGCTATGGCAAGACGGAAATATCGTATCCTTAAGGACCAAGAGTACTAGTAGTTACTATCTTTTTATTATCTAGCCTAAGTATTAAGGGAATCGATGTTTAATTAACTAATTACTAAACTAAGGATGCTAAGACACGAGAGAGTGAATTGGGAAAATACTTTTGGGAAAACCAGTTGATTAAGACAATACTGAGGAAGAATCCCCTAGACTTCACTTATTACTTAACTCAAACGCAACGATTTATTCACTTGACTTGATCCGTAGGATTCCCTAATTTATATTATTATCCCTTTCGAGACTAATAACGTCTAACCCTAGGTTGATTAATTGAAATCTCTTTCTAATTAAAAACCCTAGTGTTGCATTAACTCGATCTATGGACTCCCATATTAGGTTTGACCCTAATCGTGATTTTCATCATCCTATCTCTAGGGTTGTGATCAACTCCGCTTAACTATGCTAAATCTACTCTTAAACAGGACTTTTTCTCCACCGCCTAAGCACATCAATACTTGAATCAATATCCTCAAATATTAAAACAAGAATTAAGAACACATAATTAAGAACAAATCAAGTATTTATCATACGATTGAGTAAAACAATAAAAGATCCGTCTTAGGTTTTATCCCCTCTGTATTTGAGGGTTTAGTTCATGTTTAATAAAGAAAACATCTCAGAAGAAAGTAAATAACAAAACGTAAGAAAAACCCTAAAACCCCCTGAAGGAAATTGAAGGGAAGATCTTCTGTCTTGAGTGTGATTTCGGCTTCTGGGATGACTCAACTAGCTGTCTTCGAGTAATTTCCTGTGTTCACCCTCTCCGCCGCTCTTCGTCAAAAGCCCCGGCGATGGAAGGCTTCTGTCGGCTCCCCCTTTATGTTGCCCTCTAGGGTGTTTATATAGGCTTTCAGGATGCCTTACTTGGCCCACAAGCATCCTATTCTGAGTGGAATTAAAACGGGTCACGGTAGGGACACGCCCGTGTGAAACACCCGTGTGAATCGAGCCCAGGGCTGTGTTCGAGTCTGCTAAAGTGGCACGGCCGTGTGGTGAACTCTAGGCCGTGCTGATTTCTTACTTTGGCCCATTTTCTCCGTTTTTGGCCCATTTCTCGTTGTTTTTGACTCCCTAAGCTCTCCTGAGTATAAAACATGAAATTAAGAGATTAGGAGCATCGAATTCATCAAATTCAATGGGAAATCATCCAAAATTAAGCCAAGCATGGGGTTAAAATATGTGTAAATTATGGTTTATCACAGGGCCACACGCCCGTGTGGAGAGGGACACGCCCGTGTGGACAGGCCATGTGGTCACACACGCCCATGTCCCTAGTCCGTGTGGATTTTATTTTTCACTTCGAACCTATAAGGGTTTTCACACGGTCGGACACACGCCCGTGTACATGGCCCGTGTCCCTCACACGGCCTAGACACGCCCGTGTCTTAGCCCGTGTGCAAAAACCTTGACATTTTATTTCTGGCGTCATCAACCTATTAAAGTCACACGGCCAAGGCACACGGTCGTGTCCTTAGACCATGTGGTGAATTAAATTCCTAAATTCAGGTGCAGACTTCACACGGCCTGAGCACACGCCCATGGGGCTGACCGTGTGCCACACACGGCCTAGACACATGCCCGTGTGCCTACCCGTGTGGACAACTATAAAGCTAACTACCAAGCCAATGGCCACCCTAAAAGCAACCACACTTATACCATTTCAATGCAACACACACAACATGACAATAAGGCACCTTTAGTGTCTCCAAAAAAAAAACATCCACACCTTATTATCAACCTACTGCATCACACACATACTTCATTCATAACTCATTCAATTGTACAATTTGTATTTCATGAATTTCATCATCATTGATTATAAAAAAAAAACTTAACAAGTATTGGCCAATTCCAATGGCCATTTACAATATGAATGAGTAGCAGTAATAGCCAACACATTGGCTAACAAATATGACATATCACAAAATAACCAAGTTCCTATACATGCCATACCCAAAATTAATCAACTTTACTATACCAAAAGAATAGTTGATAGTGTGAATCGAACTCCGACTTCCTTCGATCCCCGAGCTAGCTTGGCGATACTACAAGGAATAGGGAAAAGAGAGGGGTAAGCATAAAGCTTAGTAAGTTTGCATGAAATAAATAGCAACATAAAAGTTCATGATAACATCCATTCATCACACTAAATAATACACAAGTTCTCAAACATATCAACATAACTTACTCATGCTTACTCTTACCAAATCACATATCACAATTCGCATTCATTACTCGTAATTTACCCATGGGTACCTGTATCACTTCATCACATAACTTTAGCACTTTTATTCTCTTGAACATAGACTTAGCTCTTTGCTATCTTTAACATAAACTTAGTTATTTACCCGTTGAACTACTTGGAATATCGAAGGATACTCGATCTCATCATACATGTAACACGATACCAATGCCATATCCCAGATATTGTCTTACATGGGACCACATCTCGATGCCGATGCCATATCCCAGATATGGTCTTATACGGGATTTCATATCTCGATGTCGATGCCATATCCCAGACATGCTCTTATACGAGATCGTATATCGATGTCGATGCCATGTCCCAGACATGGTCTTACACGAGATCTCCACTCGGTGTCGAAGCCATGTCCTCAGACATGGTCTTATACGGGACCTTCTTTATCTTATATTGTGAAAATGGTATCCTTGCTATTCCTAATGTTCAACCGGGACTTCAACTTTACATAATTTCATTATACATACATCGAGGCATCATTAATCAATTTCATAGAAATAATATACATTTCTCGTGATATCGAGCAATTAAAAACATAATAGCATTATGTAGCTTTAATTTCACACAAACTTACCTCGATACCAAAATATGTATAGTTGTTCGATTTAGTCCACAATTTTGTCCTTTCCTCGGTTTCGGTCCGGACGTTGTGTTTCTTAATCTAAAATAACAATTTCACTTATTTAATAATCACATTAATTAAAATAACTCATGAATCATATTTTGGCAAAATTACCATTTTGCCTTTAGACTTTCACAAAATTACGGATTTGGCCCTAGGCTTGTAAATCGATTCTAATCAAATTTTCTCCTTTAACAAGCCTAGTTGAACATTTATTACTCTTATAGCATCTCACAATACCAATTATTTAACACATTTACCACCTATTTTACAACCTTTACAAAAAGGACCTTTTAGGTGTTTTCATGAAAAATCCTTTCACAAAAGTTATTCATTTAACAACCAAGATTCATTTTCTTTTATAAAAATTCAGAAAACAACACTGATGCTTTCATGGAAAAACCCTAGATTCTCAACCATCTTGCAAAATAGTCCCCTCATTAGCTAGCTTAAGCTACAAGGGTTCCAAAAACAAAAAAATCATTAAAAATGGCCATCAAAACACTTACTTGCAAGGAGAAATTATTGGCTGAAATTTTTGAGCTCTCAAACCCCTTATTTTGCTGGTATTTTCGGTGAAGAGAAGAAAATGAACAAGGATGATATCACTTTTTTCTTTATTTTATTATTACTAGTCAATTAAGTCACCGAAACTTCACCTACTCTTGAAAAATCTTATTTTCTTGTCTCTATGGCTGGCCTATACATCTTTAAGGGTCTAATTGCACATTAAAGACCTCTAATTTAATATTCTATAGCTATTTGACACCTTAAACTTGTAGAACAACACTTTCGCACTTTATGCGATTTAGTCTTTTTTCGCAATTAAGCATGAAATCGCTAAAATTAATGCACCAAAATTTTCATGCATTCATATAGTCATTCTATAACACATAAAATAATATTAAAACTAATTTCTCCAACCTCAGATTAGTGGTTCCAAAACCACTGTTCTGACTAGCCCCAAAATTGGGCTATTACAATTCTCCCCCTTAGGGATTTTCGTCCTTGAAAATCTTACCGATAAAAAGGTTGGGATATTGGTTTCTCATAGCCTCCTTGAGCTCCCATGTAGCCTCTTCTACCCCATGTATTTTCCATAGTACTTTCACAAGGGCTATACTTTTGTTTCTCAACTGTTTAACTTCTTGTGCCAAAATCTTAACCGGCTCTTCGCCGTAAGTCATGTCCGGTTGAATTTCTACCTCTGATGGTACAATCACATGTGAAGGGTCTGATCGGTAGCGACGTAACATAGATACGTGGAAAACACCATTAATCCTTTCTAACTCAGATGGCAAAGCCAAACGATAAGCTACTGGCCCTATCCTCTCGGTAATCTCATACGGTCTGATAAAGCGCGGACTCAATTTGCCTTTCCGGCCAAATCTGAGAACTTTCTTCCATGGTGACACTTTTAAAAATACCTTATCACCAACTTGAAACTCAATCTCTTTCCGTTTCAAATCCGCGTAGGACTTTTGTTTATCCAAAGTAGCTTTTAAACAATCATGAATCACCTTTACTTTCTCTTCAGTTTCTCTGACTAAGTCGACCCCGTGAATCTAATTTTCTCTAAGTCCAGTCCAATACAGGGGCGTTCTGCACTTACGCCCATATAATGCCTCATAAGGCGCCATTTTCAAGCTTGACTGAAAACTGTTATTATAGGAAAATTCTACTAATGGTAAGTACTTTTCCCAACTACCTTGAAACTCCAAAACACAACATTGGAGCATGTCTTCAAGAATCTGGATTACTCTTTCCGACTGACCGTCAGTCTGCGGATGAAAAGCTGTACTAAAACTCAACTTTGTGCCCAAGGCTTCTTGTAACTTTTTCCAAAATCATGATGTAAATCTCGGATCTTTATCCGATACAATCGATAAAGGCACTACGTGCAATCTCACAATTTCTAACACATACAACTCCGCCAACTTATCAAGCGAATAATCAATGCGTACCGGTATAAAATGGGCCAACTTTGTGAGTCTATCAACCACAACCCATACAACATCTTTCTTTTTCGGTGACAAGGGCAAACCTGTCACAAAATCTATAGTAATCCGGTCCCATTTCCACTCGGGAACCATAATAGGCTGAAGTAAACCTGAAGGTACTTAGTGTTCAGCCTTCACTTGCTGGCAAATTAAGCATCTCGATACAAACTCGGAAATATCTTTCTTCATACTCGGCCACCAATACCATTTCTTCAAGTCATTATACATTTTTGTGCTGCCTAGATGTACAGATAAACATCCACTATGTGCTTCATGTAAAATTTTCCTAATAAGTTCATCATTTCTCGGTACACAAACTCTATCTCGGAACATCAAACATCCTTCGGAATTAACCCAAAAGTTTGACTCAATATTCGACTCACATTGAACTCTTTTAGTTTGCAAATCGATGTCGCCTTTCTGAGCCTCACAGATCTCTTGGAGAAACATCGGTCTAGCTCTCAACTCGGCTAGAATAGAACCATTATCTGACAAAGCCATCTGTGTATTCATGGCTCTCAATGCAAACAAGGATTTCCTACTCAAAGCATCAGCGACCACGTTCGACTTTCCCGAATGGTAGTCAATCATTAACTCGTAATCCTTTATCAACTCTAACCATCTTCGTTGCCTTAGGTTCATCTCCTTTTGAGTCATCAAGTACTTTAGGCTTTTATGATCAGTGAATATCCGACATTTTTCACTATACAAATGCTGTCTCCATATCTTTAGTGCAAAAACAATAGCGGCTAACTCCAAATCGTGGGTCGGGTAATTCTTCTCGTGCATCTTTAACTGTCTAGAGGCATAAGCTATCACTTTGCCTTCTTGCATGAGTACACAACCCAATCCATTCAAGGATGCATCACTAAAGACCACAAATTCTTTTCCTGGTTTGGGTTGTACTAGAATTGGAGCCTCGCTTAACAATGCCTTCAATTTCTCAAAACTTTGTTGGCACTTTTCTGTCCATTCAAACTTCACATCCTTCTGTAATAGCCTCGTCATTGGAGTAGCTACCATAGAAAATCCCTTGACAAACCATCTGTAATAACCATCCAGACCCAAAAAACTTCTAATCTCAGATACATTCCTTGGCGGTTTCCAATTAACAATTGCTGAGATCTTACTCGGGTCAACTCTAATTCCATCTCCCGAGACAATGTGCCCCCAAAAGCTGACTTCTTTAAGCCAAAATTCACTTTTACTAAACTTGGCATATAACTGATTTTCTCGTAAAATTTGCAAAATCGTCCTCAAGTGCTTAACGTGCTCTTTCTCATCGCGAGAGTAAATCAGTATATCATCAATAAAACCACAAAAAATTTATCCAAATACAGCCGAAAGATGCTATTCATCAAATCCATAAACACAGCAGGGGCATTTGTTAAACCAAAAGGCATGACTAAAAATTTGTAGTGACCATACCTTGTCCGAAATGCTGTTTTCGGCACATACGAGTCTTTGAGCCTCAACTGGTAATAGCCAGACCTCAAGTCTATCTTGGAAAACACAGTAGCTCCCTTCAATTGGTCAAACAAATCATCGATCCTTGGCAACGGGTATTTGATCTTCACGGTTACCTTATTAAGCTGCCGATAATCTATACATAACCTCATGGAACCATCTTTATTTTTCACAAATAATACGGGAGCACCCCACGGAGAATAACTTGGTCTTGCAAAGCTTTTGTCCGTCAACTCTTGTAGCTGTGCCTTCAGTTCTTTTAACTCGGTTGGAGCCATTCTGTACGGAGTAATCGATATAGGCGCAGTACCAGGGGCTAACTCAATGCCAAATTCAATCTCTCTAATCGGAGGCAACCCTGGCAATTCTTCTGGGAAAACATCTGGATACTCGCATACTATGGGCACCGATTCAATTTTTAACTCAGTCTCTTTGGCATGCATCACAAAAGCAAGATAAGCTTCATATCCTTTTCTAACAAATTTTTGAGTAGACATATGAGAAATCACTACAGGCAATTTGTCTTGATCATCTGATGCAACACGAAGAATATCCCCATTTTCACTTTTTAACTCAGTAAATTTCCTTCCATAATTTACTATCACATCATGAGTAGTTAACCAATCCATACCAAGAATTACATCGAATTCATCAATTCGCAATAGTATGAGATTTTTCGAAAAATAATGACCTTTAATCATTAAAGGGCAACCTTTGCATACTTTATCAACACACACACATTTGCCTAGGGGGTTTGACACCTTTATTACAAATTCTGTAGACTCTACAGATATGTTCATGCTAGAGACTAATTTCATGCAAATATACGAGTTGGTAGATACCAGATCAATTAAAGCAACAACATGAGTTTCATAGAGAGAAAATGTACCTGTAATTACATCAGGGGATGACGCCTCTTCGCGAGCGCGAATGGCATAAGTCCTTGCAGGCGCTCTACCCTCAGATCTTGCAGCTTGCTCTCTAGACATATTCTTACTACTCCTTCCATTTCCCGGGTTTCTTTGTGGCCTCCCTCGAGCAGTACTTCCTGGTCTTACACTCTGAGATTTCTCTTTTTCAACCATCTCGGGGCAATCTCTAATAAAATGGTCTAGGGATCCATGTAACAGCCCGATTTAGGGTCTAGTCGGATTAGTGGTGCGAGACCACAAATTCAAGTTAGTAAAATGAGCTTTTAAGGTATTTGAAATGTTTGCATGATATTATGAAAGTTTCATGTGGAAATTTTATAAAAATTTCCATTAAAGGGTCCATTAAGACTAAATTGCAAAAGTTGCAAGATATGAATTTCTAGAAGCTTTTTGTATAAAATAGCTTTGGATTGGTAAATAGAAGTCCTTAAGTAGCAATTTGCCCAAATTATAATTTTTGGACAAAAATGGACATGAGTTAGTAATATTTGAAAGTTTAGTAAAAAGGGCATTTTGGTCATTTGGCTTTTTATTGATTAAAAAGGATGAAATAAGTCAAAAATTATATTCATCTTCTTCAATCTTGGCCGAAACTTTGAATAACTCCATATCTAGGGTTTATTCAATTTTTCAAGCTCATAGTAAGTGCATCCTAGCATCGTTTTTAATATTCGTCGTATTTTTGGAGTTCTCGTAACATGAATTAGCTATTTTTAGCTATAAGATGAGCTAAGATGCATGTTCAAAAATCTACCCATGTATGGTATGTTTGTAAAATGATGTTTTATGGAAGATTATGAGAGTTTGATGTTAGATAAACATCTTTTTCTAAGTGAATTTCATGAGAAATGCTAGTAGGGACTAGTTTGTAAAATTTAAGAAATTTGTCATACATGGTAGAAATTGTAAGAATTTGATATTGTAATAGTTGAGACTATTAATCAGCTAAGCATGAAGTATTAGAAAGTTGAATGAAAATCACTTTACGAGCCTTGGGGCAAAAGTGTAATTAAGAGAAAGTTTAGGGGCAAAATAGTAATTTTGCCAAAGTATGTGTTAAGAGTCAATTTAGTCAATATGAGTATTAAATGAGTTAAATTATTGTTATAGATCAAGAAAAATGAAGCTCAGAGCGAAACCGAGGCAAGAATAAAGTCGAGGACTAAATTGCATATCTACCTATATTTTGTACATTGAGGTAAGTTTGTATGATTTCTAAGCTTTATGATTAATATCATTGAATTGCTTAATATAATGTACAATATTACCATGAAAATGTTTAATGATATGTTAACAAAGAAATCAATGAGATTAAGCATGAGAAAGTCCCGATTGAAGTTGAATTACTTAGGATACTCGATCAATCACATGAGACAAGAAAGTCCGTATAAGACCAAGCCAAGGCATGGCAGCGAAAATTAAGCAAGTTATCATGTAAGACCAACACAAGTCTTGGAATTGAAGAGTTATTATGAGATGAAGACCCATATAAGCCCAAGCCAAGGTATGGCATTGGTGAGTCTCCAAGCAAAGATGTCATGTAAGTCTAAGACAAGTCTTGGCATTGAAAAGTTATCATGAGAAAGAGATTTCATTTAAGTCTAAGCCAAGGCTCGGCATTAACCAGTTCACGAGTAAAGATACCAAATAAGACCATGTCCAGACATGGAAATGGTAAGTTCCCAAGGGAACATATAAGTAAGACTTTGTGTAAGTCCATGTCAAGGCATGGCATCGATACCAAGATGAGAGATCCCATGTAAGACCATATCTAGGATCTGACTTTGGCATCGAGTTATATGTGAGATGAGATTCAAGATCCTCGGTTATTCATAGTAATTCATCGGGCAAAATAAGTAAAGCTATTATCAAGTTGAAAATGAGTATTATTCATGTTATGAATGATGAATTAGAGATTATGATTATTATAGTAAAGTATACCGATCTATGCGATCAAGTGATACAGTACCTTGTTTACCTCACGAGCATGAGACTAGTAAGAATCAAGAGATATGTAATAATCAAGAAGAGTAAGTAAGCTTTTTAAAAGCCGAAATTTATGATGCCAAATGGTTTATGTTGCGAGTATGTTTCTATGTGCATTATTTGGAAACTTACTAAGCTAAATGCTTACGTCTTTATTTCTTTCTTTCCATGTAGTCCCGCTAAGCTAATCTCGTGGATCATCGTCATCTGAGCTCAAGCACACTATCAATCGCTATTTTGGTATAGCCAAGTTGTTCATATTAAGTATGGCATGTATAGGAAACATTTCATTTTGAGAGTATGTCTTAAATAGGGGCAATAGTATGGGCTATCAAGTTCATTATTCTTTTGTATATGGCTAAGCAATTTGCCAAGATTGACTAAGTATGTATGTTTATTGATATCAATGAATCATGTAGTGTTGTTCATGAAAGATGTAGTAATTTGAGTTGTTGAAATGAGTATGAGATTGATCATGATTCAGGGTGGCAATTGGCTTGGTAAATAGCCAACATGTGCCCATACGAATGGACACACGGGTGTGTGTCTAGGCCGTGCGTCCCCTGCACCTTAGTACCTTAAGTCAGAATAGGCTACGGGTTAGTCCCACGGCCGTATATTTAGGTCGTGTGTGACACACGGTTAGCACATGGGCATGTGCCCTGGCCGTGTGAAGTCTGCACCTTGCACTTGTAATTTGGATTGCCACACGGCTAAATTACACGGGTGTGTGTATGGACCGTGTGGATAAGTCAGAATGCCAAAGTTTAGCACACAGGCCAAAGCCACGGACGTGTCAAGACCGTGTGAAATTGGTCAGTTTCGACCACGGGTGGAAGGCACGGGCATGTCTTAGGGGTACACGGGCGTGTCCCAAGTCACATGGGCGTGTGACCCCTGTTTCAAGGAAAAGTTCCCAATTGAGTTTTGAATGTTTTGGATAGATGTTTAAGGCCTCGTAGGCCCATGAAACGTATGTTTTGATTAAGAAAGATGAGTTTCTGTTTTGAAACAAAATTTTTACATCCCTTAAGTACATGTTTCCTTAAGATCAAGTATGGTAATGTCTCGTATCCAGTCTCAGTCTCAGACGTGGGTATAGGGTGTTACATTTAGTGGTATCAGAGCTACAGTTTAGTCGGTTCTAGGACTAACGTAGCACGAGCACGAGTCTAGCTATACATGCCATACGTAAGAATGTTTTTATAATGATAATGTGACGACTCCTGACGACTTAAATTATGTTCATACATATAGTAAATGGATCCCGAAAGAGCTGTAGTAGATGACGTAGAAAGTAACGCACCGGCTCCCGCTGAAGTGACGGTGCCTAACGAGAATGAGAATAGACCCACTACGGTGAGTCAGAGGGGATGAGAAGGGGCTAGAGAAGCCTTCCTCCATATGATGAACACGTGGTATCGAGTTCGTTTCAAGACGAACTCGAATGCTCAAACCCCTCCACACTCGCCTATTCCTCAACCTATCCCAGTAGCCTCTCAAGTAGTAGAGGTGGTAAGAGGAGAGAAGCCACCGGTTGATAGGATCAGGAAACATGGGGTAGAAGAATTTTGGGCCAGAAAGGATGATGATTCAGAAAAGGCCGAGTTCTGGTTGGAAAATACCATCAAGGTATTTAATGAATTGTCATGCACGTCTGAGGAATGCATGAAGTGTATAGTCTCTCTTTTAAGAGATCTTGCTTACCAATGGTGGAACACCTTAGTGTCAGTGGTACCACGAGAAAAGATTACGTGGGAGTTCTTTCAAGAAGAGTTCAAAAAGAAGTATATCAGTCAAAGATTTATCGATCAAAAGAGAAAGGAATTTCTAGAACTGAAGCAAGGCAAGATGTCCGTAACTGATTATGAACGTGAGTTTGTACGACTCAGTAAATACGCTCGAGAGTGTGTATCCACCGAGGCCATCATGAGTAAGAGATTCGAAGATGGGCTAAATGAGGACATCAAATTGTTTGTTGCTGTCCTAGAACTGAAGGAATTCGTTGTGCTAGTAGAGAGGGCTTGTAAAGCCGAAGAACTAGTAAAAGAGAAAAAGAAGGTTGAGATTGAGTCTTGTGACTCGAAGAAGAGACAGTGGAATAAGTCATTCCAATCTTCTTCCAAGAAGCCAAGAGATTTTTCCCCCTGATCAGCTTCATCTACCGGGTTTTCAAGTAGAAACAAGAGTAAATCATATTCGAGAAACAAGGCACAGACTACTTCAGTTGCTAGTGTGGGGAACATCCGATCGGATAGACCCGAATGCCCACAGTGTTATAGACGTCATATTAGCGAATACCGAGCGCATGAAAATGCATGTTTTAGATGTGGTGCCCAAGACCACTACATAAAAGATTATCCTAAGACGACAAAAGAAGAGAGAACTCAGAACCCAAGATCCGAGAATATGGTCAGAGGAAGACCGCAGAGAAACCCTGGAAGTGGGGCAAGAGGAAGAGGTAACCCTAGAGAACAGGCCGCGAGACCTGAGGGTAGGGCGCCTGCAAGGACTTATGCCATTCGCGCTCACGAAGAGGCATCTTCCCCGGATGTTATTACAGGTACCTTTTCTCTTCATGATATTAAAGTTATTACTTTAATAGATCCTGGATCCACACACTCTTATGTTTGTATGAAACTAGTATCCAGTATGAGTATGCCTATAAAGTTTACAGAATTTGTGATTAAGGTGTCTAATCCTTTAGGGAAAAGTGTTTTAGTTGATAAAGTGTGTAATGATTGCCCATTGATGATTAGAGGTTATTATTTTAAAGCAAACCTTATGTTGTTACCATTTGATGAGTTTGACATCATTCTTGGTATGGACTGGTTGACCACCCATGATGTAATAGTTAATTGTGGGAAGAAATACATTGAGATGAGATGTGAGAATGGGGACATTCTCCATGTAGAATCAGATGATCAAGGTAGATCGTCGGTAATGATTTCTCATATGACGGCACAAAAATACATAAGAAAAGAGTATGAGGCATATCTAGCCTTTGTGATGAATCATAGAGAAATATAATTAAAGATTGAGTCAGTACAGATAGTATGTGAGTACCTGGATGTTTTTCTCGAGGAATTACCAGGATTACCACCAGTTAGAGAGGTTGAATTCAACATTGAGCTAGCTCTGCATCGCACCAATATCTATTACTCCTTATGAATGGCTCCAACAGAGTTGAGAGAGTTGAAGTCACGGTTGCAAGAGTTAACGAATAATGGCTTTGCAAGATCAAGTTGTTCTCCATGGGGTGCTCCAATTTTATTTGTGAAAAAGAAAGATGGCACTATGAGATTGTGCATAGATTACCGTCAGCTTAATAAAGCAACAGTAAAGAACAAGTACCCCTTGCCTAGAATCGATGACTTATTCGATCAATTGAAGGGAGCTAATGTGTTCTCCAAAATAGATTTGAGATCAGGGTACTACCAGTTGAGAGTAAAAGATTCAGATGTATCTAAGACCGCTTTTCGAACAAGGTATGGGCATTACGAGTTCTTAGTCATGCCCTTTGGATTGACTAATGCTCCTGCGGTATTCATGGACTTAATGAACCGCATCTTTAGACCATACCTCGACAAGTTTGTAGTCGTTTTTATTGAAAACATATTGATTTATTCCCGAGATGAGAATGAGCATGCTGAGCATCTAAGCTTTATGATTAATATCATTGAATTGCTTAATATAATGTACAATATTACCATGAAAATGTTTAATGATATGTTAACAAAGAAATCAATGAGATTAAGCATGAGAAAGTCCCGATTGAAGTTGAATTACTTAGGATACTCGATCTATCACATGAGACAAGAAAGTCCGTATAAGACCAAGCCAAGGCATGGCATCGACAATCAAGCAAGTTATCATGTAAGACCAAGACAAGTCTTGGCATTGAAGAGTTATTATGAGATGAAGACCCATATAAGCCCAAGCCAAGGCATGGCATTGGTGAGTCTCCAAGCAAAGATGTCATGTAAGTCCAAGACAAGTCTTGGCATTGAAAAGTTATCATGAGAAAGAGATTTCATGTAAGTCCAAGCCAAGGCTCGACATTGACCAGTTCATGAGTAAAGATACCAAATAAGACCATGTCAAGAAATGGCAATGGTAAGTTCCCTAGGGAACATATAAGTAAGACTTTGTGTAAGTCCATGTCAAGGCATGGCATCGATACCAAGATGAGAGATCCCATGTAAGACCATATCTAGGATACGGCTTTGGCATCGAGTTATATGTGAGATGAGATTCAGTATCCTCGGTTATTCATAGTAATTCATCGGGCAAAATAAGTAAAGCTATTATCAAGTTGAAAATGAGTATTATTCATGTTATGAATGATGAATTAGAGATTATGATTATTATAGTAAAGTATACTAATCTATGCGATCAAGTGATACAGGTACCTTGTTTACCTCACGAGCATGAGACTAGTAAGAATAAGGAGATATTTAATAATCAGTAAGAGTAAGTAAGCTTTAAAAGCTAAAATTTATGATGCCAAATGGTTTATGTTAAGCGAGTATGTTTCTATGTACATTATTTGCAAACTTACTAAGCTAAATGCTTACGTCTTTATTTCTTTCTTTCCATGTAGTCCCGCCAAGCTAATCTCGTGGATCATCGTCATCGGAGCTCGAAGCACACTATCAATCGCTATTTTGGTATAGCCAAGTTGTTCATATTAAGTATGGCATGTATAGGAAACATTTCATTTTGAGAGTATGTCTTAAATAGGGGCAATAGTATGGGCTATCAAGTTCATTATTCTTTTGTATATGGCTAAGAAATTTGCCAAGATTGACTAAGTATGTATGTTTATTGATATCAATGAATCATGTAGTGTTGTTCATGAAAGATGTAGTAATTTGAGTTGTTGAATTGAGTATGAGATTGGTCATGATTCAGGATGGCAATTGGCTTGGTAAATAGCCCACATGTGCCCACACAAATGGACACACGGGCGTGTGTCTAGGCCGTGCGTCCCCTGTACCTTAGTACCTTAAGTCAGAATAGGCTACGGGTTAGTCCCACGGCCGTATGTTTAGGCCGTGTGTGACACACGATTAGCACATGGGCATGTGCCCTGGCCGTGTGAAGTCTGCACCTTGCACTTGTAATTTGGATTGCCACACGGCTAAAGTACACGGGCGTGTGTATGGACCGTGTGGATAAGTCAGAATGCCAAAGTTTAGCACACGGGCCAAAGCCACGGGTGTGTCAAGACCATGTGAATTTGGTCAGTGTCGACCACGGGTGGAAGACACGGGCATGTCTTAGGGTACACGGGCGTGTCCCAAGTCACATGGGCGTGTGACTCCTGTTTCAAGGAAAAGTTCCTGATTGAGTTACGAATGTTTCCAGATAGATGTTTAAGGCCTCGTAGGCCCATGAAACGTATGTTTTGATTAAGAAAGAGGAGTTTCTGTTTCGAAACAAAATTTTTACAGCCCGTAAGTACATGTTTCCTTAAGATCAAGTATGGTAATGTCTCATATCCAGTCTCAGTCTCGGACGTGGGTATGGGGTGTTACAATCCACACTTGAAACAACCTCTCTCATTTGCTCGGAACTCACCGGGGTGACGCCTGCCACACTGTGGGTATTTCGGTTTACTTGGTCGAGCATTACCAACACTAGCAACTGAAGTGGTCTGAGCTTTAGACCCCGAGTACTGTTTACCCTTACCTCTATTTGAAAACCTAGCTGATGTGGCCGATCGAGAAGTAAAATCTCTTGATTTCTTGGATTAGGATTGAAAAGACTTACTCAATTGTCTCTTCCTCGAGTCACGGGACTCAATCTCATCATTTCTTTTCTCATTGGCCAACTACTCGGCCTTACAAGCTCTATCTACTAACACAACAAATTCTTTTAATTCTAGGACACCAACAAACAAGTGAATGTCCTCATTTAACCCGTCCTCAAACCTTTTACACATAATGGCCTCAGTGGATACGCACTCTCGAGCGTATTTACTAAGCCTTACAAATTCACGCTCATATTCGGTTATTATCATTCGACCTTGTTTTAACTCGAGGAATTCCTTTCTCTTCTGATCAATAAATCTTTGGCTAATGTACTTCTTTCGAAACTCTTCTTGGAAAAAATCCTAATTAACCTTCTCCCTTGGTACGACCGACACAAGGGTGTTCCACCACTGATAAGCCGAATCTCTCAAGAGAGATACCACATGTAATAGCCCGATTCTGACCCTAATCAGAATAGTGGTTTCGAGACCACAAATATGAGTCAATAGAATATTTTTATATTATATTTGGTGTCTATGATCTATGAGTGAGCATGTGCAAAAATTTCGTGAACTAATTTGCCCGTTTGTGTGTTTAATTTAAGGAAAAGGACTAAATCGCATAAGTGGTAAAAGTAGTCTTCTATTTAATTGAGTGGTTTAATTAACTTGTCTCCTTTTATATGTGGACTTAGGTTGTAAATTAACCAATTAGCATGTTAGTGGTCGGCATTTGGCTTTAATTTTATATTAATATGTTTTTATATACATAAATTATAAGTTAAAATGTTATATTATAATATAAGTTAATAATATTAAAATAAAGAAGCATGTTCTTCATCATTATTTTATTTCTTCATCACCGAAACTAAAGAAGAAAGAAGAACTTTAGCTCTCAAAACATTCGACCCTTGCATGCTTGATTAAGGTATGTAATTGAGTTCGGTTTTTGATAATTTTTACGTTTTTGAAATTGTTGCTTCGAATACTATCCGACCCATGTTAGAATTTCTGATTTTGATGCATGTGTGGTGTTCGGCCATTGATGAAAACTTTTTTTTTGTGATGTTTGATGATTATATATTAAAGATATGTTTTAGATTAACATGTTTTATATTGAAAATTTTGATGGTTTTGAGTAATTAGGACTAAATTGTGAAATTTGTAAATTGAAGGGTCAAAATGTGAAATAAATAGATTGTATGGACTTGTATGGACATGAGTAACATTCGGCCCTAAAGGAGTGTGTGCAAATTTTGAGTATTTTGTGTTTTGTGCAATAGGGACTAAATTGTAAAAATTATAAATGTCAGGGGTAAAATAGTAATTTGCCCATTTATGTGTTTTTGTATTAAAATGAATGAAAATATATTTGAATAAGCTTAATTTGAAATTATTTAGATCAAGAACAAAAAGAATCAGGGTTGGATCGGGGAAAAGCAAAGTTGAACGAATAGCCGGGAAACCTAATCCGTCGACTTCAGAGGTAAGTTTTTAAGCAATTGGGGTGAATTGAATTTTAATCTATTTTAAGGTGTATATGTTAAATAGAAATAAGCATATTAAATTACGTAAGGCCGAATGTGACATTTGATAAGTTATGTGCTAGCCGAATATAAGATTGATTTATATATAAGCCTTGATTTATTTGAGTTGAATGAGTACATATAGATTAAGAGGTAGTTAAATGTGGAATTTGTAATGGGTGATGGATGTATTTGAATATGTGAGTATACATGTTTATTGAGTATGGCCGAATGTGATGGTAATTTATAGGAAGAATAAGTTGTTTTGAACATGTACATATATGTGTATATACGAATGAAAATGAAATCATATGTGTTTATATGAATGAAGAAAAGATCGGTTAATGGGCACTATGTGTGCAAGCTTAAATACCGAGCACTGTGTGTGCAAAATTGGTTGTCTGGCACTAAGTGTGCGGAAAATAAGTAATGGCACTAAGTGTGCGATACATTACAAGTAATGGCACTAAGTGTGTGATACATTACAAGTAGATGGCACTACGTGTGCACTTTATCAAAGTAACGGCACTAAGTGTGCGATACGTTACATGGTTTGCACTAAGTGTGCGGGTTTACGGATCCTCCAAGGATATCAACTAGTGAATTGTGATAAATGAGATGAAATAAACGGGTAAGTGATTCATGATAGTTGGATAAATTTAGTACTAAAGAGGTAAGTTATTCTTGTTTAAGAAACTAAAGAAATGAGATGTGATTATAAATTTTTGAGTTTGTTTGAGATGGAATAATGATGCATAGGTATTCGGTATTGAGATTACTAAATATGATGGTTAATGAAAGGTGACATGATTCATACTTATGTTTATGAGTTTCGTTGATAATCATATTAAATTGATTTAAATTGTATAATGTTAAATTGTATGTTTTGCAATTGCTTATAACTTACTAAGCTATGTTAGCTTACTGTGTGTGTTCATTTGACTATTTTATAGATTTTGAAGTCTACGTTCGAGCTCGGGGATCATCGTCAAAGTCAATCACACTATCAACTATCTTTGGTACCCTTTTTATAAGTTGAACTTTTGGAACTATGGCATGTATAGGCTATTTTACTCTTTTGAGTTTATTTTGAATATGATGTATAAAGGCCATACGAAAATGGCTATACTTCTATGCTTGAATATGGTTTAGTCATGCTTGATTATGGTGTTATTAATTGTGCATATTCGGATATATTATAAACTTATCATGAAAGTTTATTTCATATTATGTTATGTGTGAAATATTAATGATCAAATTATAGTATAATTACTTGTAATATTCGGCCATGGCATTGACTTAGTTTGGAGTTTATATTCTTCATTGGATGTTCATATGTTTTCGGACATGAGGTTTGAATGGTTAAATTATTGTTGTGAACATTTAGTGATGGTGCGCATGTGATTAAATAAATATAGTTATATGATTGGTATAAATTGAACAAGGGTAGATGTACATATTCGGCTATTGTATTCAAAATGACCAAATGAATAGTATTTTTACTATTTGATTTAGATTTGTTTTTATATGATACTAATGATATTATTTGTGATAAGTTTGTTAACGCTTTAAATTTTAAAAAAATGAAAGTACATGTTTAATCGTGATAGCATAGATTAATTATGTATTAATTAATGTAATAATATTTTTATGAGTGTGCTGACTGGTGATTTGATGAGTAATGCCTCGTAACCCTAATCCGGTGACAGATACGGGTTAGGGGTGTTACATTTGATTGGTATCAGAGCTATAGTTTAGTCGATTCTCAGACTAACGTAGCGCGTGTGAGTCTAGCTATACATGCCATAATTTATAATGTGATAGTGTGATGACTTCTGACAATGAAATGTGTTTTCTTCATTCATAGAGTAAATGGATCCTGATTCCGAGCGAGCTGTAACACCCTAAACCCGGCCTAAACGTTACAACAGATCTGATATGTTACAGGTGAAGAAAAACTATTTTTTATGGATTTAGGAAAATACCGTAAGTTTGAAAACTTTTCGTTTGAGGTGAAGTCTTGAAAATAGTGGTATGTAGATTAAGAAAGATTCCCAATTTATGATAGTCGAACATTCGTAATACTTGTTGGCACTTTAAGGAAAAATGATTATTTTATGTTGCTCGTATTTTGAAAACTCCATTTCCACTTTAGTGATTAAATTGTCATAGCATCGAGTTTGAAATAAACAAATAAGAACAAAAACCAAAGATTAACTTAGAAAGGCCTTATTACATAACAAAAATCCCCAATTAGAAAAAATAAAGTAAAGCAGTAATCAAGTTTACGAAAAAAAAAAATTTATGGCCTCCACGAGTCCGCCTCGGCTCCCACATCCACGATCTACTGATTACTTGAAAGGTTAAGCACGGGGTGAGTCACCGAGACTCAGTGTGTAAATCCCCTATAACACATAAACGGCTCGAGGCCCACAATCGCATATTGGGCTTTAGCCCACTCAAGATGACATAGAAATTAATGAATGCATCATGTCCCAGCCTAGCCTAATTTTTCCATCCTCTACACGCCAACCCGTACCAGCCTATCACACCGTGGGGATTTCTACAATCAACCCTCCATCCGCTACATGCCTCATATGTGGCTTAGCCACCGATCACTATGTGACCAAAGATAATATAACGTGGCTTAGCCACCGATCACTATGTGACCAAAATAATATAACATGGCTTAGCCACCGATCACTATTTGACCAAAATAATATAACGTGGCTTAGCCACCGATCACCATGTGACCAAAAAATCAGGCACTTCCCCTTCATATCATATTCATATCCCATGCATAACACACATGTCATAATGAATGCAACATGCTATCAACAAAGTAAAATATTACCACATACATCCTTACACCTAAGGAAAACAATATAGTCACGTACCTGGCATCCCTAGCCTTACTCACAAGGATATTACGATTGTCTACACAGCCTTTTCCGACTTTTCAGCTCATACAATTAATATTACAGTTAAAATAAAGTGTACGAGGTTTTACACACCTGATAACATGCAAAATAATACTCTCTACGTCGACACTATCGATAGCAGAAATGATTGCTATTTGGCTACTACTCTGTTCTGAAGCCGGTCCACAACCCGGTGGCCAATCTCGAACAGCAGACACCGCGCGCTTCTTGAACTTAGGGGCTGGGACTACGGGTCTAACCCCTTCCTTTGCTTGGCTAGATCGATAAATCCCAGAGATTATAAGACTTGGATTAAGGCACCGATTGAATACCTAAGTCAACTAAAAGTGAACGTCCCTTAACACCCTTCAATCACAGATCAGATGCCGAAAGAACGCGAAGACAAAGCCCCTCCTTCAATCGATCAAGAAGAAATATAGAAATAATAAGAACAATGGATGCTTCGGCTTTGGAAAAAACCTGTGAGAAGGTGAGGGATATGTTTCGGCAAATGAAGAACAAGAAGAGAGGCTTAAGAGATTTGGCTAAAGCAAGATGAAATCAAAGAGATGAATGAGAGTAATGGAGGATTCGGTCAAGAAGAAGAAAAGAAGAATGAGGTTTCGGCTTTAGGTAACACAAATGAGAAGAAAGAAATGAGAAGTAGAGAGGATGATAGGAGTTTCGGCTAAACAAAGAAAAGGTTCTGAAGTTGTCAAAAAGAAGAACACCAAATGCCGAAAGGGAAAAGAGCTATCAAAGTCGGCTACTAGACACCTCCAAAATAATTCGGCACCTACAACCCCAAAACCGAAAATGCACCTTTGAGAACTAAAATGCCTATGACCATAATTGCAATTTGGCACACCCTAAACAAGCTAGAACCGATTCCTACACTCCCTCCCAAGCATTCAAAATTCGGCCACTACCTTCACCACATGCTAATCCCTTACTTTTCTCCTTAATTCACTCCTGATCACTCATTTGAAATAGTTTGAATGATTCAAACTCTTCTTTCTTCTCTAAGCCACATATTTGAATTATTTGACTCAATCAACTCTCCCCTCTTGAAGTATCCTAGCCGAACTCCACCTTTGCTCCCCTTGACGCCAAAAAGAATTCCAAAATGAGCACCATGCGACTTGAACCTGCTCCCTCTCTGCTCCCTTGTGGCATCACCTACCTGAACCTTAAGTGGCACCTCCTAGCCTCTTTCCCACTAAATTTCTTATGTCCTCAAACACAAGTAATATCCCTTAAGTCCTATCCCAACTAGCTCTCCACTAAAGTGCCCAAACAGAGAATTTTGGCCAAGGCTTCGACTTAACCCCGAGCCTTTCCTGGACCCCTAAACACCCTAAACTAACACATTAAGCATAGCATACACACAGGAGTACATCAAATGCAAAGCCCCCCAATTCAGGATGTTACACGAGCTATAGTTGACGATGTCGAGAGTGTGGCACCTGCTCCCGCGCAAGGGACTGCGCCGGATGAATCTCGACCAGCTGCGAGTAATCATGATGAGGGGGCTAAACAAGCCTTCTTTAGCATAATGAATGATTGGTTCAACCAATACATCTGAACCAATCCGGCTGTTCAACAATCCCCAAATCTGAATACTCCACCTGTAGCACCGGTGGTACGCCCGACCATTAATCTTAAGAGAATAAATAAGCCTCCGGTCGACAGAATCCGAAAATACAGGGCTCAAGAGTTTAGAGCCGAAGGTAATGATGATGCTGAACGAGCTGAATTTTGGCTCGATAATACAATTCGTGTTTTTGATAAACTCTCCTGTACACCTGATGAGTGCCTGAGATGTGCTATATCTTTATTACGGGATTCTGCCTACTATTGGTGGAACACTCTCGTATCGGTTGTTCCAAAGGAACGAGTTACTTGGGACTTCTTTCAGATAGAGTTTCGCAAGAAATACATCATCCAACGATTCATAGATTTGAAACGCAAGAAATTTCTCGAGCTTAAACAGGGTCGTATGACCGTATCTGAGTATGAGCGCAAGTTTGTGAGACTTAGCTGATATGCCCGTGAGTGTGTTTCATCCGAGGTTGCTATATGTGAGTAAGATTTGAAGAAGGGTTAAATGAAGATATAAAACTACTGGTTGGCATACTTGAATTAAATGAGTTCGTGGTACTTGTTGAGCGAGCTTGTAAAGCCGAAGAGTTGGGGAAAGAAAAACGAAAAGCTGAGTTTGAAGCTAGAGATTTCTGTAAGAGATCAGCGGGTAAATTTTCTCAATCGTCATCAAAGAAGTTCAAAAATGACAGTAGCCGATCCATAGCTAATACAGAGATCTCTATACGAGAATGACCACCAGTGAGTTCACGAGCTACCTCGATTGCTAGTGTCGACAATACTCGACTGTATAAGCCCGAGTGTCAACAGTGTGGTAGACAACATCTTTGTGAATGTTGGGGCAATTCTAACAACCGAGCTTGCTACAAGTGTGGTTCGCAAGATCACTTCATTCAGGATTGCCCGAAGTTAGCTGAAAAGGATAATGCTCAGAGTACAAGACCGAGTGGTACTGTAGCTAGAGGTAGACCACCCAGAAATGCGGGAGGTAGGAGCGGCACTCAGAGAGGGACTTCAGACATAGATATTCGATCAGAGGCTCGTGTGCCAGCTAGAGCCTATGCCATTCGTGCCAGAGAGGAGGCTTTATCTCCAGATGTCATCATCGGTATATTTACTCTCTTTAATACTAGTGTAATTGCTCTGATTGATCCCGGTTCAAACCATTCCTATGTGTGTGAAACATTAGTATCCAGCAAGACTCTACCTGTTGAGTCTATTGAGTTTGTGATTCGGGTTTCGAACCCCCTGGGCCGGTGTGTGCTAGTTGATAGAGTGTGCAAGAATTGCCCTTTAATTATTCGAGATTCATGTTTTCCGGCTGATTTGATGTTGCTACTATTTGATGAGTTTGATATTATCCTCGATATGGATTGGCTAACCGTGCACGATGCGGTAGTGAATTGCAGACGAAAGACTATTGATCTGTGGTGTCAGAATAATGAGATAATTTGAATTGAATCTGTAGATTTGAATGGGTTACCAGCAGTGATATCTTCGATGTTGGCTTGACAGTATTTGAGAAAGGGTTGCGAAGCTTACTTTGCTTATGTGATCGATAGTAAAGTGACCGAAAGGAAGATTGAATCTGTACCAGTTGTATGTGAGTATCCGGATGTGTTCCCAGAGGAATTGTCGGGATTGCCACCTGTTCGGGAGGTAGAGTTTGGTATTGAGTTAGTGCCAGGGACGACCCCGATCTCGATAGCTCCGTATAGAATGGCACCAGCTGAATTAAAAGAGTTGAAAGCTCAGTTGCAAGAATTGACAGATAGAGGTTTTGCTCGACCTAGTTTCTCTCCCTGGGGTGTGCTAGTTCTTTTTGTGAAAAAGAAAGATGGAACTTTGAGAATGTGCATCGACTACCGATAACTCAATAAAGTGACCATAAAGAATAAATATCTGTTGCCACGTATCGATGATTTATTTGATCAGCTAAAGGAAACCTCAGTATTTTCGAAGATCGATCTGAGATCAGGTTATTATCAGCTACGAGTTAGAGACTCAGATGTACCTAAGACCGCTTTTCGGACGAGATACGACCATTACAAGTTTTTGGTGATGCCATTCGGACTCACTAATGCCCATGCTATTTTTATGGATTTGATGAATCGAATATTTAGATCGTATCTGGATCAGTTTGTGGTTGTATTTACAGATGATATTTTGATCTATTCGCGTGACGAAACCGAACATGCCGAACACTTAAGACTTGTGTTACAGATTTTGCGTGATAAACAGTTGTACACGAAATTCAGCAAATGTGAGTTTTGGTCACGTGAAGTGAGTTTTCTGGGGCATGTTGTTTCAGCATCAGGCATTCGGGTTGACCCGAGTAAAATCTCGGCTATACTTGATTGGAAACCCCCGCAAAATGTTTCTAAAGTTCAGAGTTTTCTGGGGCATGTTGTTTCAGCATCAGGCATTCGGGTTGACCCGAGTAAAATCTCGACTATACTTGATTGGAAACCCCCACTAAATGTTTCTGAAGTTTAGAGTTTTCTGGGGCTTTCCGGGTACTATAGACGCTTTGTGAAAGGGTTTTCTATGATTGCAGCTCCGATGACAAAGTTGTTACAGAAAGATGTTAAGTTCGAGTGGTCAGAGAGGTGCCAGAAGAGTTTTGATCAGCTAAAAACCTTGTTAACGGAAGCTCCAGTGCTTGTTCAGCCAGAATCGGTTAAAGAGTTCATTATCTTCAGCGATACATCCTTAAATGGTTTGGGCTGTGTTTTGATACAGGAGGGTAAAGTTGTAGCCTACGCCTCGAGATAGTTGAAGCCGCACGAAAAGAACTATCCGACACACGATCTCGAGTTGGCTGCCATAGTTTTTGCTTTGAAAATATGGCGTCACTATCTATTTGGTGAAAAATGTCATGTCTATTATGATCACAAGAGTCTAAAATACTTAATGACTCAGAAGGATCTAAATTTGAGACAGCGACGATGGTTGGAATTGTTAAAAGATTATGAACTCGTGACTGATTATCACCCGGGGAAAGCTAATGTGGTTGCTGATGCACTAAGCCAAAAATCACTATTTGCTCTACGTGCAATGAATGCATATATAGTTATGACTGATGACAGTGCAATTATTGCATAGTTGAAAGCGAGACCGTTATTCGTTCAACAGATTTGCGAAGCTCAAAAGGTTGATAATGATTTATTAGTAAAAAGGAATCATTGTGGTTCGAATACTGATTCAGAATTTCAGATTGATGCTGAAGGATGTCTACGGTTCAGAAACTGAATATGTGTGCCAAAGAATCCTGAGTTGATTCAAATGATTTGTAATGAAGCTCATAATAGTAGATTGTCAATCCACCCGGATAGTACAAAGATGTATAATGATTTGATACAGCATTACTGGTGGCACGGTATGAAACGAGATATTTCAGACTATGTGTCGAAGTGTTTAATATGTCAACAAGTAAAAGCCTAGCATCAGGTACCATCGGGATTACTTTAACCGATTATGATACCTGAGTGGAAATGGGATCGAGTCACGATGGATTTCGTATCTGGGTTGCCGTTGACACTGAGTAAGAAAGACGCAATCTGGGTTATTGTCGATAGATTGACGAAATCGGCTCATTTTATTCCAGTACGTACGGATTTCTCGCTTGATAAGTTAGCTGAATTGTACATTTCTCATATTGTACGATTACACGGAGTACCTATTTCTATTGTTTCAGATAGAGATCCGAGGTTTACATCACGGTTTTGGAAGAAACTGCAAGATGCTCTAGGTACTAAATTGCATTTCAGTACTGCTTTTCACCCTCAAACGGATGGTCAATCTGAGCGTATTATTCAAATACTCGAGGATATGTTAAGATGTTGTGTTCTTGAGTTCGAGGGCACGTGGGAATGATACTTGCCTTTGATTGAATTTGCGTACAATAACAGCTTTCAATCGAGTATCAAAATGGCACCTTATGAAGCTTTGTACGGTCGTAAATGTCGTACATCTTTATGTTGGACCGAGCTAAGTGAAAGCAAGATACACAGGGTTGATTTAATTAAAGAGACTGAACAGAAAGTAAAAGTGATCTGAGAAAGTTTGAAAGCCGCGTCAGATCGTCAGAAATCATATGCGAACTTGAAACGTAAAGATATAGAGTTTCAGGTGGGTGACCGAGTATTTTTGAAAGCCTCGCCGTGGAAGAAGATACTTAGATTTGGTCGTAAAGGAAAGCTGAGTCCGAGATTTATTGGGCCGTACGAGGTTATTGAGCGTATCGGGCCAGTTGCGTAAAGGCTGATGTTGCCATCTGAGTTAGACAAGATCCACAATGTTTTTCATGTATCGATGCTTCGACGATATAGATCCGATCCTTCTCATGTGATTAGCCCGTCAGAGATTGAGATTCAGCCTGACCTGACTTATGAGGAAGAATCGATTCGCATTTTGGCTCGTGAAGTGAAAGAGTTACGGAATAAGAAAATCTCGTTGGTTAAAGTTATGTGGCATAAGCACGGGGTTGAGGAAGCAACCTGGGAACTTGAAGATTCAATGAAAGAACGCTACCCACATTTATTCATCAGTAAGATTTTTGGGGACGAAAATCCCTTAAGGGAGGAGAGTTGTAACAGCCCGATTCTGACCCTAATCGGAACAGTGGTTTCGAGACCACAAATCTGAGTCAATAGAATATTTTTATATTATATTTGGTGTCTATGATCTATGAGTGAGCATGTGTAAAAATTTCGTGAACTAATTTGCCCGTTTGTGTGTTTAATTTAAGGAAAAGGACTAAATCGCATAAGTGGTAAAAGTAGTCTTCTATTTAATTGAGTGGTTTAATTAACTTGTCTCCTTTTATATGTGGACTTAGGTTGTAAATTAACCAATTAGCATGTTAGTGGTCGGCATTTGGCTTTAATTTTATATTAATATGTTTTTATATACATAAATTATAAGTTAAAATGTTATATTATAATATAAGTTAATAATATTAAAATAAAGAAACATGTTATTCATCATCATTTTATTTCTTCATCACCGAAACTAAAGAAGAAAGAAGAACTTAAGCTCTCAAAACATTCGGCCCTTGCATGCTTGATTAAGGTATGTAATTGAGTTCGAATTTTGATAATTTTTACGTTTTTGAAATCGTTGCTTCGATACTATCCGACCCATGTTAGAATTTCTGATTTTGATGCATGTGTGGTGTTCAGCCATTGATGAAGACTTGTGTTTTGTGATGTTTGATGATTATATATTAAAGATATGTTTTAGATTAACATGTTTTATATTGAAAATTTTGATGATTTTGAGTAATTAGGACTAAATTGTGAAATTTGTAAATTGAAGGGTCAAAATGTGAAATAAATGGATTGTATGGACTTGTATGGACATGAGTAACATTCGGCCCTAAAGGAGTGTGTGCAAATTTTGAGTATTTTGTGTCTTGTGCAATAGGGACTAAATTGTAAAAATTTTAAATGTCAGGGGTAAAATAGTAATTTGCCCATTTATGTGTTTTTGTATTAAATTGAATGAAAATATATTTGAATAAGCTTAATTTGAAATTATTTAGATCAAGAACAAAAAGAATCAGGATTGGATCGGGGAAAAGCAAAGTTGAACGAATAGCCAGGAAACCTAATCCGTCAATTTCAGAGGTAAGTTTTTAAGCAATTGGGGTGAATTGAATTTTAATCTATTTTAAGGTGTATATGTTAAATAGAAATAAGCATATTAAATTACTTAAGGCCGAATGTGACATTTGATAAGTTATGTGCTAGCCGAATATAAGATTGATTTATATATAAGCCTTGATTTATTTGAGCTGAATGAGTACATATAGATTAAGAGGTAGTTAAATGTGGAATTTGTAATGGGTGATGGATGTATTTGAATATGTGAGTATACATGTTTATTGAGTATGGCCGAATGTGATGGTAATTTATAGGAAGAATAAGTTGTTTTGAACATGTACATATATGTGTATATACGAATGAAAATGAAATCATATGTGTTTATATGAATGAAGAAAAGATCGGTTAATGGGCACTATGTGTGCGAGCTTAAATACTGAGCACTGTGTGTGCAAAATCGGTCGTCTGGCACTAAGTGTGCGGAAAATAAGTAATGGCACTAAGTGTACGATACATTACAAGTAGATGGCACTACGTGTGCACTTTATCAAAGTAACGGCACTAAGTGTGCGATACGTTACATGGTTTGCACTAAGTGTGCAGGTTTACGGATCCTCCAAGGATATCAACTAGTGAATTGTGATAAATGAGATGAAATAAACGGGTAAGTGATTCATGATAGTTGGATAAATTTAGTACTAAAGAGGTAAGTTATTCTTGTTTAAGAAACTAAAGAAATGAGATGTGATTATAAATTTTTGAGTTTGTTTGAGATGGAATAATGATGCATAGGTATTCGGTATTGAGATTACTAAATATGATAGTTAATGAAAGGTGACATGATTCATACTTATGTTTATGAGTTTCGTTGATAATCATATTAAATTGATTTAAATTGTATAATGTTAAATTGTATGTTTTACAATTGCTTATAACTTACTAAGCTATGTTAGCTTACTGTGTGTGTTCATTTGACTATTTTATAGATTTTGAAGTCTACGTTCGAGCTCGGGGATCATTGTCAAAGTCAATCACACTATCAACTATCTTTGGTACCCTTTTTATAAGTTGAACTTTTGGAACTATGGCATGTATAGGCTATTTTACTCTTTTGAGTTTATTTTGAATATGATGTATAAAGGCCATACGAAAATGGCTATACTTCTGTGCTTGAATATGGTTTAGTCATGCTTGATTATGGTGTTATTAATTGTGCATGTTCGGATATATTATAAACTTATCATGAAAGTTTATTTAATATTATGTTATGTGTGAAATATTAATGATCAAATTATAGTATACTTACTTGTAATATTCGGCCATGGCATTGACTTAGTTTGGAGTTTATATTCTTCATTGGATGTTCATATGTATTCGGACATGAGGTTTGAATGGTTAAATTATTGTTGTGAACATTTAGTGATGGTGCGCATGTGATTAAATAAATATAGTTATATGATTGGTATAAATTGAACAAGGGTAGATGTACATATTCGGCTATTGTATTCAAAATGACCAAATGAATAGTATTTTTACTATTTGATTTAGATTTTTTTTTATATGATACTAATGATATTATTTGTGATAAGTTTGTTAACGCTTTAAATTTTAAAAAAATGAAAGTACATGTTTAATCGTGATAGCATGGATTAATTATGTATTAATTAATGTAATAATATTTTTATGAGTGTGTTGACTAGTGATTTGACGAGTAATGCCTCGTAACCCTAATCCGACGACGGATATGGGTTAGGGGTGCTACACCACACATTTCATACACTCCTCGGGCGTGCAGGACAACTCATTAAATACTGAGATGGTATTTTCAAGCCAAAATTATGCTCTTTCTAGATCATCATATTTGTTGGCTCGAAATTTCTCAGCTCCTTGTTTTCGGATTCTATCAATAGGGGGCTTTTCCCTTCTTACTACCTCTACCACTTGGGGAGCTACATGAGTAGGCTGAGGAATAGGTGGGGGTGGAAGGGGTTGCGCATTCGGGTTCATTCGAACGAACTCCGTATACCATGCGTTCATCATATGGAGAAAGGCTTCCCTAGCCTTTTCTCCTCCTCTCTGACTTACAGTCGTTGGTCTATTTTCATTTTCATTTTCAGTTGGCACCGTCCCCTTGGTGGGGCGTGCGTTATTTTCTACATCGTCGCCACGGTATTTGTCGGGATCCATTTACTATATGAAAACATAATTTAAATCGTCAAGAGTCGTCACACTATCATTATATAAATACTCATATGTATGGCATGTATAGCTAGACTCGTGCATACGCTACGTTAGTCCGAGAATCGACTAAACTTAGCTCTGATACCACTAAATGTAACACCCCTTACTCGTATCCGACGCCGGAACCGGGTATGAGGCATTACCGAACTTAACTTGCTCAAACATATAACATCGAGACATAAAAATTTCATTTCGACTTAAAACTTTTCATTCAAGATCATAACGTCCCTGTTATAGGTCCACGAGACCCTAAACATACATACGGAATGGTTTGGGACTAAACCGGAAACTTTTGAACACTTAGAAATTTTTTGCTTAAAACAGGGCCACACGCCCGTGTGGGCAGGCCGTGTGGTCACACACGCCCATGTCCCTAGTTCGTATGGATTTTATTTTTCACTTCGAACCTACAGGGGTTTTCATACGGTCGGACACACGCCCGTGTCCATGGCCCGTGTCCCTCACATGGACTAGACACGCCCGTGTCTTAGCCCGTGTGCAAAAACCTTGACATTCTGTTTCTGACATCATCAACCTATTAAAGTCACACGGCCAAGGCACACGGCCGTGACCTTAGACCGTGTGGCGAATTAAATTCCTAAATTCAGGTGCAGACTTCACACGACCTGGGCACACGCCCATGGGGCTGACCGTGTGCCACACACGGCCTAGACACACGCCCGTGTGCCTACCCGTGTGGACCACTATAAGGCTAACTACCAAGCCAATTGCAACCCTAAAAGCAACCACACTTATACCATTTCAATGCAACACACAAAGCATGACAATAAGGCACATTTAGTGTCTCCAAAACAAAACATCCACACCTTATTATCAACCTACTTCATCATGCACATACTTCATTCATAACTCATTCAATTGTACAATTTGTATTTCATGAATTTCATCATCATTGATTATAAAAAAAAAAAACTTAACAAGTATTGGCCAATTCCAATGGCCATTTACAATATGAATGAGTAGCATTAATAGCCAACACATTGGCTAACAAATATGACATATCACAAAATAACCAAGTTCCTATACATGCCATACCCAAAATTAATCAACTTTACTATACCAAAAGAATAGTTGATAGTGTGAATTGAACTCCGACTTCCTTCGATCCCCGAGCTAGCTTGGCGATACTACAAGGAATAGGGAAAAGAGAGGGGTAAGCATAAAGCTTAGTAAGTTTGCATGAAATAAATAGCAACATAAAAGTTCATGATAACATCCATTCATCACACTAAATAATACACAAGTTCTCAAACACATCAACATAACTTACTCATGCTTACTCTTACCAAATCACATATCACAATTTGCATTCATTACTCGTAAGTTACCCATGGGTACCTGTATCACTTCATCACATAACTTTAGCACTTTTATTCTCTTGAACATAGACTTAGCTCTTTGCTATCTTTAACATAAACTTAGTTCTTTACTCGTTGAACTACTTGGAATATCGAAGGATACTTGATCGCTGTAAATCAGAGTTTTAAAATTTATAAAAGAATGATTAAACCTGGAAACTAACTCTGACAACGATTGAGGCAAGTGCACCTATCGAACAATAGTATAGTTTAGGCAAGACTGGATTATCAAACCCAAAGGAACTAAAAGTACTAATACTCACCGTCTTTTTATTATTTAGCCTTAATATAAAGTGATGGTTGTTAAACTAAAATTAATCTACTTACTAAGCTAAAACGCAAAGACAAAAAGAATGAATTCGGGAAATAACTTTTGGAAAAACTCAGTTGACTCAAGCGATACCCTTAGGAAAAATCCACATAAACTCCACTTGTTATCTAACCTTAAACCATATGATTTATTTACTTAGTTTGATCCGTGAGACTCCCTAACGTATATTAAACCCTCTCTCGAGGCGAATAACGTCTAACCCTAGGTTAATTAGTGGAACTCTCATTCTCTTATAATAACCCCCTAGAATAGTAGTAATTCGATCTGTGGACTCCCATATTAGGTTTCACCCTAATTCGGCAAAATCTCGTCACCCTATCTCTAGGCGTGCGATCAACTCCGCTTAATTATGTTGGATCTACTCTTAGGCAAGGTCTATTCCTCCTCCACCTAAGCACATTAGATTTGGATTAAGTTCACACAATTAAGAACAAACTAAGTTATTATCATATAATTCAAAAATAAAATAACAAGATTCATCATAGGTTTCATCTCTTCTGTATCCAGAAGGTTTAGTTCATAACAATAAAGGAAGACATCTCAAGAGAAAAGATAACACAAAACATAAGAAATCCCTAAAACCCCTGAAGGAATTGAAGAGAAGATCCTCCGTCTTGAGTAGAATTAGGCTTCTTGAGATGGATCAACTGGCTATCTTCAAGTGATTCCCACAAATCGACCTTTTCGGCTTGGCTTTTAGCCTAGCTTTCCGCCCCTTTTTCACCTGGTACCTAGGGTGTATTTATAGGCTTTTGAAACACGCGTTTCTTTCTCCCTAAGTATCCTTTCCCGAATGGAATTTCTCTTCTTCACGGCAGAGGCACAGCCATGGCACACGCCCGTGTAAATCGCGGCCAAGCCGTGTTCGAAACTGTTGAATGAGGCACGGTCGTGTAAGTCGTGGTAAGGCCGTGTTCTAGTAGGAATGGTGGCACGGCCGTGTGGCTTGGAGTCCAGGCCGTGCTAATTTCGTGGCTTGGCCCAACTTGGTCCGTTTTAAGCCCGTTTCTCGTTCTTTTCGTCATCGGGTGCTTTCCTGAGTATAAGACATGAAAAGAAAGGATTAAGAGCACCTTTTTACACAAATTAAGGCTTAAATCATCCAAAAGCATACTAAATGTGGGCTTAGAATATGTTACTTTTACGGTTTATCAATACTCGATCTCATCATACAAGTAACATGATGCCAATGCCATATCCCAGATATGGTCTTACATGGGATCACATCTCGATGCCGATGCCATATCCCAGATATGGTCTTACACGGGATTTCATATCTCGATGTCGATGCTATATCCCAGACATGGTCTCATACGAGATCGTATATCGATGTCGATGCCATGTCCCAGACATGGTCTTACACGAGATCTCCACTCGGTGCCGAAGCTATGTCCCAGGCATGGTCTTATACGGGACCTTTTTTATCTCATATTGTGACAATGGTATCCTTGCTATTCCTAATGTTCATCCAGGACTTCAACTTTACATAATTTCATTATACTTACATCGAGGCACCATTAATCAATTTCATAGAAATAATATACATTTCTCATGATATCGAGCAATTAAAAACATAATAGCATTATGTAGCTTTAATTTCACACAAACTTATCTCGATACCAAAATATGTATAGTTGTTCAATTTAGTCCACAATTTTGTCCTTTCCTCGGTTTTGGTCCGGACTTTGTGTTTCTTGATCTAAAATAACAATTTCACTTATTTAATAATCACATTGATTAAAATAACTCATGAATCATACTTTGGCAAAATTTCCATTTTGCCCTTAGACTTTCACAAAATTACGATTTTTCCTCTAGGCTCGTAAACCGATTCTAATCAAATTTTCTCCTTTAACAAGCCTAGTTGAACATTTATTACTCTTATAGCATCTCACAATACCAATTATTTCACACATTTACCACCTATTTTACAACCTTTACAAAAAGGACCTTTTAGGTGTTTTCATGAAAAATCCTTTCACAAAAGTTGTTTATTTAACAACCAAGATTCATTTTATTTCATAAAAATTCAGAAAACAACACTAATGCTTTCATGGCAAAACCCTAGACTCTCAACCATCTTGCAAAATAGTCCCCTCATTAGCTAGCTTAAGCTACAAGGGTTCCAAAAACACAAAAATCATTAAAAATGACCATTAAAACACTTACTTGCAAAGAGAAAAGCTTGGCTGAAATTTTTGAGCTCTCAAACCCCTTATTTTGCTAGTATTTTTGGTGAAGAGAAGAAATGAACAAGGATGATACCACTTTTTTCTTTATTTTATTATTACTAGTCAATTAAGTCACCAAAACTTCACCTACTCTTGAAAAATCTTATTTTCTTGTCTCTATGGCCGGCCTATACATCTCTAAGGGTCTAATTACACATTAGAGACCTCCAATTTAATTTTCTATAGCTATTTGACACCTTAAACTTGTAGAACAACACTTTCGCACTTTAAGTGATTTAGTCCTTTTTCGCAATTAAGCATGAAATCGATAAAATTAATGCACCAAAATTTTCATGCATTCATATAGTCATGCTATAACACATAAAATAATATTAAAACTAATTTCTGCAACCTCAGATTAGTGGTTCCAAAACCACTGTTCCGACTAGCCCCAAAATCGGGGTGTTACACAATTAAATTAAATGTACACCTCCAAATATACATCATTTAAACTAAAATTCACAAGCAAATCAATATCCACAAACAAACCATTTGGTACTCATCATGCCTATTACCATTAAGTATCCCACAACCATCATTCAACATATTCCACAAGCCATAGACACACATATATATACATGATTCAAACATACCAAAATAGCCTAAAATGAGCCATCACTCATGGCTATATATACATATCACAACATAAGCATTTACAAGCCAACTTAAGTGGCACAACACATTACAAAATATACCAAAATGACCAAAGTCCCTATACTATAAAAACACAAAAAATTAAATAAAGTAAGCTATATAGCTTAGTAAGCTCGTATGAAATAAACTCAATTAAATCATAAATATTCATATCAACCAATTGAATATAGCAACATTTAGATCATTTAACTAACAAACCTTTCATATGATTAATCATATGTTTATATGTGCACTTCACAACTTCTTCGATTTAAAGCTTAATCGGGAATTTTAATGCCGAATCATCGTCGAATCATTGTCGAATATGTCCATAATCTCTTATTCACAATTTATGCAATATCAAAGCATTGAAAACATAATTATAACAGAGCTTATTACATACGAACTTACCTCAGGTATAAAAACGGTGAAACTGATCGATTAGTCGATAACTTTATTTCACCCCGATCTAGATCCCATTTTCGCTGTTCTTGATCTATATATATCAAATTTAACTTATTTAATAATCTCTCTATTCAATTTAATCCAAAACATTCATTAAAGCACATTTACACTTTTGCCCCTAGTATTTCACAACTTTTACAATTTAGTCCTTATTTCATAAAATCACAAATTCATGCAATTTAACCACAACCCATGCTAGCCGAATTTCAATTACGACCCTAGCAACCCATATTTTCCATTTATTTCACATTTTAACCATGAATTTTAGACTTTTCACAAATTAATCCCTAATTTGCATTTTCACCAAAAAGCACTTAACAAAACTTGTATAACTATCATCAAACATTCAAAATCTATCATCAAACATCAAAATAAACATGTATTCATCAATGAAATCATTCAAAATCTTTAACAGTTTTGCAAAATAGTCCCTGGGCTAGCTAGACCTAGTTGCAACAATCTCAAAAACATAGAAATAATTAAAAACGGGATGAAAAGTCATACCAATGCAAGGTAAATTGCTTAATTAAACTTAGAAAATAAACATTAAAATCACATAACACATGTCCAATATTGTCCACTCACCATTACAATGGTCTAATTACAACATAAGTACCTTCACTTTAATATTCCATAGCTATTTAGTACCTTTAACTAATAGAACGTAAGTTTTACACTTTTCACAATTTAGCCATTTTTACCGAATTAAGCATTCAAACGATAAAATTTCTAAATGAAACTTTCACACAAACATATTATCATGCTGTAAGTATTAAAATAATAATAAAATAATAATTTTAACCTCAGATTTGTGCCCAAAACCACTGTTCCGGTTTAACTAAAAATGGGCTGTTACAACTCTCCTCCCCTTAGGGATTTTCGTCCACGAAAATCTTACCAGTGAATAGGTTAGGGTATTATTTTCTCATAGCTTCCGCGGGTTCCCACGTAGCCTCTTCGACCCCGTGACGTTGCCACAACACTTTCACCAAAGCTATACGTTTATTTCTCAACTCTTTAACCTTTCGAGCTAAGATTCTGATCGGTTTTTCATTATACGTCATGTCAGGTTGAATTTCAATATCTGACCGAGAAATCACATGTGATGGATCTGATCTATATCGATGCGTGAAACACGTTGTGGATCATTTCTAATTCTGACGGTAATCCTAACCAATATGCCACTGGACCTATTCTTTCAATGATTTCATACGGCTCGATAAATCGTGGACTCAACTTGCCTTTACGACCAAATCTAAGGATTTTCTTCCACGGTGATACTTTCAAAAATACTTTATCACCGATCTAAAATTCAATATCTTTTCGTTTCAAATCTACGTACAATTTCTGTTGATCTGAAGTGGCTTTTAGACTGTCGCGAATTACTTTCACTTTTTCTTCAGTCTCTCAAATCAAATCAACCCCGTGAATCTTTTTCTCACTCAGCTCAGTCTAGTACAACGAAGTTTGGCATTTGCGACCATACAAAGCCTCATACGGTGCCATCTTTATACTCGATTGAAAGTTGTTGTTATACGCGAATTCAACCAAACGACAAAAATTTCTCCCAGTTACCTTCGAATTCTAACATACAATAGTGAAACATATCTTCGAGAATCTGTATTACTCTCTCAGACTGACCGTCAGTTTGCGGATGAAATGTTGTACTAAAATTCAAGTTCGTACCAATAGCTTCTTGCAACTTTTTCCAAAATCGTGATGTAAACCTCGGATCTCTATCTGAAATAATAGAAACGGGCACCCCGTGCATCTAACTATCTCAGAAATGTACAATTCAGCTAATTTATCAAGTGAATAATCTGTACGTACCGAAATGAAATGTGTTGATTTCGTTAGTCGATCTACAACAACCTAGATAGTATCCTTCTTTTTCGGAGACAGAGGCAAACCCGATACAAAATCCAATATAACTCTATCCCATTTCCATTCTGGTATCATCACAGGCTGTAGTAATCCTGAAGGCACTTGATGTTCGGATTTGACTTGTTGACAAACTAAACATTTCTATACAAACTCTGAAATGTCTCGTTTCATTACAGACCACCAATACAATTGTTTCAAATCATTGTACATTTTAGATTTCCCCGGGTGAACAGATAGGCAACTACTGTGTGCTTCGTGTAAAATTTTCTGAATGAGCTCGGAATTCTTTAGTACACAGATTTTGTTTCAGAACATTAAACAATCATCGACTCTGATTTGATAGTCTGAATCACTATTCGACTCACATTGCACTCTTTTAGCTTGTAACTCGCTATCACACTTTTGTGCTTCACAAATTTGTTGAAGAAAAACCGGTTTAGCTTTTAACTCTACTAGAATAGAACCATCATCGGACAAAGTCAATCTTGTATTCATCGCTCTCAAAGCAAATAAAGATTTTCTACTCAAAGCATCTGCGACTACATTTGCTTTCCCTGGATGATAATCAATTACTAACTCATAATCTTTCAATAGCTCGAGCCATCTCCATTGTCGCAAATTCAAATCTTTCTAAGTCATTATATACTTCAAACTTTTGTGATCGGTTAAAATATGACACTTTTCACTGTACAAGTGATGTCACCAAATTTTCAATGCGAAAATAATAGCGGCCAACTATAAATCATGCGTCGGATAATTCTTTTCATGTGGCTTCAACTGTCTAGAGGCATAAGCTATAACTTTTCCTTCGTGCATCAAAACGCAACCCAAACCATTTAATGACGCGTCGCTATAAATCATGAATTCTTTACCCGACTCAGGTTGAACCAAAACTGGTGCCTCAGTTAACAATGCTTTCAACTGATCAAAACTCTGTTGACATTTCTCGAACCGCTCGAATTTTACATCTTTCTATAACAATTTGGTCATCAGTGTTGCAATCATTGAGAATTCTTTAACAAAACATCGATAATAACCAGCTAACCCATAAAACTTCTAACTTCGGATACATTCCTTGGTAGTTTCCAGTCAACAATTGCAGAAATCTTGCTCAGATCAACTCTAATACCTTCCGCTGAAACATTTTGCCCCAAAAATTTGACTTCTCTGAGCCAGAATTCACATTTGCTGAATTTAGCAAACAGTTGCTTATCTCTCAAAGTTTGTAACACAATTCTCAAATGGTCAGCGTGCTCAGACTCATCTCATGAAAGATTAGAATGTTGTCAATGAACACAACAACGAATCTGTCTAAATATGGTCTAAAAATTTGACTCATCAAATCCATAAAGACTGTAGGAGCATTAGTCAATCCGAAAGGCATAACAAGAAATTCATAATGTCTGTATCTCAATCTGAAAGTAGTTTTTGGCACATCTGAATCTTTAACTCACAACTGATAATAGCCAGATCTCAAATCAATCTACGAAAACACTGTTGCCCCTTTTAACTGATCAAACAAATCATCTATTCTCGGTAACGGATACTTATTATTTATCGTAACTTTATTGAGCTGTCGATAATCAATACACATTCTCATTGACCCTTTCAACTCTATCTGTTAATTCTTGCAACTGAGCTTTCAACTCTTTCAACTCTGTTGGAGCCATTCTGTACGGAGCTATCGATAACAGTGAAGTTCCCGGTACTAACTCAAAAGCAAAATCGACTTCTCTGATCGGTAGTAACCCAGGTAACTCTTCTAGAAATACATCTGGATATTCACAGAAAACTGGCATTGATTCAATCTTAGATTCAGACATTCTTGTATCTAAAACATAAGCAAGATAAGCTTCACAACCTTTTCTCACACATCTCTGAGCTGACATAGATGAAATCACTGCAGGCAATCCACTCGATTCATCTAATTCAACTTGAATGATTTCATTGTTTTGACATTTCAATTCAATAATCTTTCATCTACAAGTCACAACGGCATATGTAGTGTCAAACAATCCATACCCAGAATTACATCGAATTCATCAAAAGGTAGTAGAATCAAATCAGCCAGAAAAAAGTAACCCCTAGTCATTAAAGGACAGTTCTTGCAAACTTTATCAACTAGCACATACTTGCCTAAAGGGTTCAATACTTTAATCACAAACTCAGTAGACTCAACAGGTAAACTCTTACTAGACACTAAATTCTTACAAACATACGAATGAGTTGATCCAGGATTAATCAATGCAATAACATTAGTGTCGTAAAGAGAAAATGTATCGGTAATAACATCTGGTGATGACGTATCTTCGCGAGCGCGAATAGCCTAAGCTCTAGCAGGCTCTAGCTTCGGATCTTACTGTAGAATATCTCGTTGTACCACGATTACCACTCGCATTTCTCGCATTTCTTGATGGCCTCCCTCTAATGGCTATGTTACTCGTTCTTGCATTTTGAACATTATCTTTCTCAGCTAGCTCAGGACAATCCCGAATAAAATGATCTCGTGAACCATATTTGTAACAAACTCTATTATTATATTTCACCCAACATTCCCCAAAATGCCGTCTTCCACACTGTTGACACTCGGGTTTATTATTTCTCACATTGCCAACACTCGATTCTAATGTAACTTGAGCTTTAGAACTTGAGAATTGCTTTCCACAATCTCTGTTCGGATGCCTGATTGAAAATTTTGGATGAGTAAACGAATCTTTGAATTTCTTTGACAAGGATTGATATGGTTTATTCATCGGTCTTTTCCTCGAATCCCTAGCCTCTAAATCTGCTTTTCTCTTTTCTTTGCTAAGCTCCTCGGCTTTGAAAGCTCTATCAACCAGGACAACAAATTCTTTCAATTCTAAAATTCCAAATAGAAGTTTAATATCCTCATCCAACCCGTCAACAAACTGCTTGCACATGATTTCCTCAGTAGAAACATACTCCCGAGCATACTTGCTCAACCGTACAAATTCTCTTTCGTACTCAGTTACAGTCATTCTGCTCTATTTCAATTCTAGAAACTCTTTATGCTTTTGATCAAGAAACCGCTGAATTATATATTTCTTTCGAAACTCAATCTGAAAGAATTCCCAGGTAACCCTCTCTCTCGGTACTATAGACACTAAAGTATTCCACCATTGATATGCTGTGTCTCTCAATAAGGAAATGGCACACTTTAAACATTCAGCTGGCGTGCACGAAAGTTCATCGAATACTCGAATAGTATTTTCAAGCCAAAATTCAACTCTCTCGAGATCATCATCAACGGTAGCTCTGAACTCTTCAGACCCGTATTTACGAATTTTATCAATAGATGGCTTATTTACTCGTAGATGTTCCACACCTTGAGGAGTTACGGGAATAGGTTGGGGATTAGGTGGGGGTGGGGGTTGTTGAGCAGCCGGATTCATCCGGACATATTGTGTGAACCATTCCTTCATCATTTGGAAAAAGGCTTCTTTAGCCTCTCTTCCGTGACTACTCGATACATTTCTAGATTAGGAGGCGCTGCCCCTTGAGCGGGAGCTGGCACATTACTCTCCACATCATCAGCTACAGCTCGATTGGGATCCATTTACTATATGAAAACACAGTTTAAATTGTCAAGAGTCATCACACTATCACAGGTTATATATGGCATGTATAGCTAGACTCTCACACACGCTGTGTTAGTCTGAGAATCTACTAAACCGTAGCTCTGATACCAATAAATATAACACCCCTCACCCGTATTCAACGTCAGAATAGGGTTATGGAGCATTACCGAACTTGTAACACTTTTAAACATATAATTCGCATACAATTTCTAAATTCATATGCAATTCATTCATAATCAATCATTTTGTCCTTAATACGAGCCTACGAGGCCCAAAACATACGTTAGGAATGGTTCGGGACTAAACCGATAACTTTAGAAACTTTTTTAACATTTAAGAAATTTTCACTAAAACAGGGGACACACGCCCGTCTGTCTTACACGGCTAAAGACACGCCCGTGTCACAGGCCATGTGGACATTCAAAATTTGAGCACATGGCTGTGTCCCAGCCAGTGTCTGACCCCATGTAACACTCTAACTTGGGTCACACGGCCAACACACACGCCCTTGTGCCCTACAAATGGCCATACACGCTTGTGTGCCAAGCCGTGTGCTAGGCCGTGTCAAACCTGTAGGGTATACTGACTTATGCCACACGGCCAAGTCACACGCCCGTGTGTGAAGCCGTGTGGAGCATACTGACTTGGTTTTTTTTTCAACACCAGGGGACACGTGGTCGTGTATGTGACCGTGTATCACACACGGCTGAGACACACACCCGTGTCTCTGCCCGTGTGGACAAAAATAGGCTATTTGCCAAGCCATTTTGCCACCCAACTTGCACAAACTTATACCAAATCAAATTGCACAATTCATGGCTTAATAGGCATCTAAATCAACCAACTCAAACATATTTCATGCACATTCTATACTCCTATTCTCCATACACACAAATCACAAAACATACCATACCATTTAGACCAACATTACATATACAATTCAATTAAATGTACACCTCCAAATATGCATCATTTAACCTAAAATTCACAAGCAAATCCATATCCACAAATCAACCATTTGGTACTCATCATGCCTATTACCATTAAGTATCCCACAACAATCATTCAACACATTCCACAATACATAGACACACACATATATACTTGATTCAAACATACCAAAATAGCCTAAAATGAGCCATCACTCATGGCTATATATACAAATCACAACATAAGCATTTACAAGCCAACTTAAGTGGCACAACACATTACAAAATATACCAAAATGATTAAAGTCCCTATACATGCCATATACCAAAATACAAAAGATCAAAAGTACCAAGTGATAGTAGGATAGTGTGACGTAGCCTCCGACGATCCTCGAATCCGAGCTAGCTTGATTTCACTATAAAAACACGAAAAATTAAACAAAGTAAGCTATATAGCTTAGTAAGCTCGTATGAAATAAACTCAATTCAATCATAAATATTCATATCAACCAATTGAATATAGCAACATTTAGATCATTTAACTAACAAACCTTTCATATGTTTAATCATATGTTTATATGTGCACTTCACAACTTCTTCGATTTAAAGCTTATACGGTTCATGTACATACCTGTACTATCTCGTATCAATCTCATACTCAACCACGTCTTTCTTTACCCGTTGAACCATTCAGAATACTATCAGATACATGGGAAACTCACACACGAGGTGCCACATATATATAGCCAAAGCTATCTCGATTACATATCACATATATGCTCACTCTCGAGCTACCAACGGGCCTGCTCACATAAGTTGTGGGTCAAGACGTAGCTACACGGTGCTGCTCACACAAGATGTCAAGTAACCACAACACATGCCGGTATACTCAGCCACCGGTAGGACGTACAGGACCAGCACCCGGATCACATAATCACAAAAAGCCCCTAATGACATGTCACTAGTATCCAAATCTATTCCTAAGGTTTAATCGGGAATTTCAATACCGAATCATCATCGAATCATTGTCGAATATGTCCGTAATCTCGTATTCACAATTTATGCAATATCAAAGAATTAAAAACATAATTATAACAAAGCTTATTACATACGAACTTACCTCATGTATAAAAACGGCGAAACTGATCGATTAGTCGATAACTTTATTTCCCCCCAATCTAGATCCCATTTTCGCTGTTCTTGATCTATATATATCAAATTTAACTTATTTAAAAATATCTCTATCCAATTTAATCCAAAACATTCATTAAAGCACATTTACACTTTTGCCCCTAGTATTTCACAACTTTTACAATTCAGTCCTTATTTCATAAAATCACAAATTCATGCAATTTAACCACAACCCATGCTATTCGAATTTCAATTACATCCCTAGAAACCCATATTTTCCATTTATTTCACATTTTATCCATGAATTTTACACTTTTCACAAATTAATCCCTAATTTGCATTTTCACCAAAAAGCACTTAACAAAACTTGTATAACTATCATCAAACATTCAAAATCTATCATCAAACATCAAAATAAACATGTATTCATCAATGAAATCATTTAAAATCTTTAACAATTTTGCAAAATAGTCCCTGGGCTAGCTAGACCTAGTTGCAACGATCTCAAAAACATAGAAATCATTAAAAACGAGATGAAAAATCATACCAATGCAAGGTAAATAGCTTGGCCGAATGCCCTATCATGCTTCCATGGTTTTCTCCTTTAAATTTCGGTGAAAGAGATGATGAAGATGATAAAAAAATGGTTTTGTTTTATTTATTTTATGATTATTAACATTTTACTTAATTAACCTTAGTAAATATACATTAAAATCACATAATACATGTCCAATACTGTCCACTCACCATTATAATGGTCTAATTACAACATAAGTACCTTCACTTTAATATTCCATAGCTATTTAATACCTTTAACTAATAGAACGTAAGTTTTACACTTTACACGATTTAGTCTTTTTTACCGAATTGAGCATTCAAACGATAAAATTTCTAAATGAAACTTTCACAAAAACATATTATCATGCTGTAAATATTAAAATAATAATAAAACAATAATTTCAACCTCAGATTTTTGGTCTTGAAACCACTATTCTGATTTAACTAAAAACGGGTTGTTACAAATCTCCTCCCCTTAGGGATTTTCATCCCCGAAAATCTTACCAGTGAATAGGTTAGGGTACTATTTTCTCATAGCTTCCTCAGGTTCCCACGTATTCTCTTCAACCCCGTGACATTGCCACAACACTTTCACCAAAGCTATACGTTTATTTCTCAACTCTTTAACCTCTCGAGCTAAGATTTTGATCAGTTTTTCGTTATACGTCATGTCAGGTTGAATTTCAATATCTGACGGAGAAATCAAATGTGATGGATCTGATCTATATCGGCGCAACATCGACACATGAAACACATTGTTGATCTTTTCTAATTCTGACGGTAATGCTAGCTGATATGCCACTGGACCTATTCTTTCAATGATTTCGTACGGCCCGATAAATCGTGGACTCAAGTTTCCTTTTCGACCAAATATAAGAATTTTCTTCCAAGGAGATACTTTTAGAAATACTTTATCGCCGATCTGAAATTCAATATCTTTTAGTTTCAAATCTGCGTATGATTTCTGTCGATCTGAAGCTGCTTTTAGACTGTCGCAAATTACTTTCACTTTTTCTTCCGTCTCTCGAATCAAATCAACCCCGTGAATCTTTTTCTCACTCAGATCATTGTAGTAAAATGGAGTTCGGCATTTGTGACCATACAAAGCCTCATACAGTGCCATCTTTATACTCGATTGAAAGCTGTTGTTATACGTGTAACAGCCTAATTTTGGGTCTAGTCGGAACAGTGGTTTCGGGACCACGAATCTGACGCAGTAAAATTTGTTTTTAATATATTTTTATGGTCTAAAATTTTATGAATTGATTTTGTGAAAATTTCATTCGAAAATTTTGACGTTTGGGCACTCAATTTAGTTAAAAGGACTAAATTGCAAAAAAGTGCAAAATTTGAGTTCTATGTATTTAAGGTGTCCAATTGCTATGAGATTTTAAATTTAAGATCCTTAGATGGTAATTAGACCATTTGTTAAGTTAGTGGACAAAAATGGACATGGAGTAAGAGAATTTTTATGTTTTAAGTTAGGGGTATTTTAGTCATTTGGTAGTTAAATGAATTAAAAAGCAAAAATCAAGCCAAAATCTTGTCCATCTTATTCATGCTAGCCAAAAATTAGAGGAGGAAGCCATAGCTAGGGTTTGGCCACTTTCAAGCCCGATTATTAAGAAAAACGAAGTTCGGACCTAGATCGGGGGAAAATAAAGTGTTTGACGATTAGGTCCATTTTCACTATTTTTGTACCGAGGTAAGTTCGTATGTAAATGATGCAATGTTATATTTTTATTTTAATGTTTTGATATTGCATGAAATGTATGATTGATTTTATGAGCATATTCGACGAAGTTTCGGCAAGAGAGAAATCCCGGTTGAACCTTAGTAATAGATTAGGATACAAGTAACATGTCACTAGGAACCCATGTGATTATGTGATTTATGTGTCTCGAGTGGTGGTCCTGTACGTCCTAACGGTGGCTTGGTATACCGGCATAGGTTGCGGATACCTGACAGCTTGTATGAGCAGCACTGCGTGGCTATGTCTCGACTGACAGCTTGTGTAAGCAGGCCCGAGGATAGCTCGAGAGCGAGCTTATATGTGTTATGAGATTTGTGGTAGCATTGGCTACATATGTGGCATTTATGTGCAAAGATTTTCATGTATCTGATAGTATTCCAAGTGGTTCAACGGGTATGTCAAAGACGAGATAGCATGTGATTATGTTACGAGTTGGTACAAGTATGTACGAAAAACTCAAAAGAAATGAATTTGGTATATGACGAACTATTGGTAAGAATGTGAATGAGTATGTTATGTTTATGAGGTTTTAATGACATTAAGGTTAATATACGTATGTTACTTATATGGCAATTGTATGGTTAATGTTGTTTATTATTTGCATATAAACTTACTAAGCTATTTGGCTTACCCCATTTTCTTTCCATTGTCTTATAGTATCACCAAGCTAGCTCAAGATTGGAGACCGTCGGAGATCCATTCACACTATCAACTATTATTTTGGTACCAATGAATTCAACATTTTGAGTATAGGGGACTTGGTCATTTTGTTATGTGTCATAATTGATTTGACCAAATGTGTTGGCTTATATTGGTTAAAAGTTCATTTTGTATAAGGCCATTGAAAATTGGCTACAAGTGGTATGAGCAATTTATATGATGATACCTTTCATAGATGTGGGAATTTACATGATTTGAGATGATAAGCATGTGATGTTTGTGTATGATATGTGGTAGCATGTGAATTATGTGTTGATGTCTTGATTGTGGCGATTTGGTTATATGTAAATGCTTGGATTGGTACCATATGATAATATATATGTATGTACAAGTAAGGGTGGCAAAATGGCTTGGTAAATAGCCTTATTTTTGTCCACATGGGTAGACACGGGCGTGTGTCTAGGCCGTGTGTAACACACGGTCTGCCCCACGGGCTTGTGTTTCAGCCGTGTGTCCCTTGCACCTTAATTGTTGCAAAATAGAATGTCTAGAATATGGCATACAGGCAAAGACACGAGCGTGTGTCTCGGCCGTGTGTGCCACACGGCCTTGGACACAGATGTGTGTCTCGTCCGTGTGAAGTCTGCACCTATTTTATGAAAAATTATGAAAATTAAATCGACCACATGGCCTAGCACACGGTCGTGTGGTACGGCCGTGTGGCACAAGTCAGAGAGCAACCTATTTTGTACACGGCCTGTAGCACGGGCGTGTCTAAGGGTCACACGGGCATGTCCTTTAGACCACACGGGCGTGTGAGCCTTGTAACATGAAAATTTTTCTAAGTTTTGTAAAATTTTCTAAAGTTCTCGGTTTAGTCCTAAACCATTTCCAAAGCATGTATTGAGTTTCGTAGGCTCGTTTTAGGGATGATATGAATGTGTGTGAAAAGTTTTAATTTGAATGGAAATTTATGACTCGAAAATGTATGTTTGCTTCTGTTTATGTTCGGTAATGCCTTGTACCCTGTTCCAGCGTTGAATACGGGTAAGGGATGTTACATTTAGTGGTATCAGAGCTACAGTTTAGTCGATTCTCAAACTAACATAGTGTGTGTGAAAGTCTAGCTATACATTCCATAAATGAACTGTGATAGTGTGATGACTCCTGACAATTTAAATGTGTTTTCATATAGTAAATGGATCCCAATCGAGCTGAAGCTGATGACGTAGAAAGTAATGCCTCGGCTCCCACTCAAGGGGCAGCGCCGTCTGAAAGTAGACCTCCCACGGTTAGTTAGGGAGGAGGAGAAGGGGCTAGAGAAGCCTTCCTCTACATGATAAACGAGTGGTATACGGAGTTTGTTCGAACAAATCCGAATGCTTAACCCTCTCCACCCCCACCTATTCCTCAGCTGGTTCCCATAGCTCCACAAGGTATGGAATTCGTAAGAGTGAATAACCATCCAGTTGATAAGATTAGAAAGCATGGGGCTGAAGATTTTAGAGAAAATGTTGACAATGATCCCGAGAGGGCAGAATTTTGGCTTAAGAATTCTATCAGGGTATTCGATGAACTGTCTTGCACACCGGATGAATGTCTGAAATGTGCCGTATCACTTCTAAGAGACTCAGCATACTAGTGGTGGAAAACCCTTGTGTCAGTAGTACCAAGGGAGAGGGTTAATTGGGAATTCTTCCAAGATGAATTTAGGGCTGAAATAGGGCTGAATGTCTGTAACCGAGCATGAACGAGAGTTTGTTAGGATCAGTAAGTATGCTCAATAGTGTGTTTCCACCGAGGCAATCATGTGCAAAAGGTTCGAAGATGGGTTGAATGAGGATATTCGATTGTTAGTTGGAGTCTTTGAGTTGAAAGAATTTGTGGTGCTATTTGACCGAGCTTGTAAAACTGAAGAATTAAGCAAGGAGAAGAGAAAAGCCGAGTTTGAGGCTAGAAATGCAAGAAAAAGGCCGATGACTAAGTCATTTCAATCACAGTCTAAGAAATTGAGAGATTTGTATGCTCGATCGAGTGCTTCAGCTGGGTATCCTAACAGAGATCGTGGGAAGCAATACTCAGATTCTAAAGCCCAAACTACATCAGTAGCGAGAATTGGTAACGCTAAGTCTAGTAGGCCTGAATGTCTGCACTGTGGCAGACGACACCTCGACGAATGTAGAATGTATGATCGGGCTTGTTTTAAGTGTGGCTCTCATGACCACTTTATTAAAGATTGCCCGGAAATGGTTGAAAATGATAAGTTTCAGACTGCAAGATCGGGCAACACTGCCTCTAAAGGGAGACCACCAAGGAACACAGGAAATAAAGCTAGTAATAAAGGTGTGACAAAAGATACAGCTGTAAGATCTGAGGCCAGGGCACCTGCTAGAGCCTATGCTATAATACTAAAGTAGTTGCATTGATTGTTCCTGGATCGACTCATTCTTATGTTTGCATGAAATTGGTAGCTAGTAAGAACTTGCCTGTTGAGTTTACTGAATTTGTGATTAAAGTGTCAAACCCCTTAGGCAAATATGTGCTAGTTGATAAAGTTTGCAAGAATTGTCCATTGATGATTTGAGGTCACTGTTTTCCGGATGACCTAATGTTGCTGCCATTTGATGAGTTCGATGTTATTTTGGGTATGGATTGGTTGACACTGCATGATGTTGTAGTGAATTGTAGATGGAAAATTATTGAATTGAAATGTGAGAATGGTGAAAGTCTTCGAATTGATTCAGATAAGTCGGGTGAGTTAACGGCTGTGATTTCTTCAATGACTACCCAAAGATATGTGAGAAAGGGTTGTGAAGCTTATCTAGCTTATGTGTTTAATACAAGAGTGTATGAAATAAAGATTGAATTAGTACCGGTAGTTTGTGAATATCCGGATGTGTTTCCAGAAGAGTTACTATAAACGAAAAAATATATAGGATTTTTCTTATGTAATTTATCACATTTTTACTTAAATCCGTTGTTAAAACTAAGTAATTGTTTAATAAATTAATGAAATATGTGAAAAATATGAAATTAGGACATATAAATTATCAAAATGTGATTTTATGCTTTATTATATAGTTTTCATGCAATAAATGGCTTATTTTATATTAATTTGAATATATTATATTTTTTAAGACATAAAGTGGGCCATGCATGATTAAATTAAATAATAAAATATAAAATTATATTTAATAATTCATTTTAAAATATTTCATTAATAATTTGGGTTTTAATTAATTAATTAAATTGGATAAATTTTATTCTTTGGTCCTCTAACTTGTTGATTTATTCTGGACAGGTCTGATAGCTTTACTGGATTACAAAACCGTCCAAATTGGAGACCAAGTCAACCCAATATTCGGCTACACATGGCTGTCCATTTAAACCATTCTTTGTTTTAATTACACAAGGTCCTTGCAGTGTTGAAGAAATTAGAGATTTGCCCAAAGATTTACGATTGACCGAGTCTCAGTCCTGAGTTGTGTGGCATCCAAAATTGCTTAAAAATCAAGTCAAAAGCCACTAAGCATGGCCGACAAAAATTTAAGGAGATTTGAAGAGGTTAACATCCACTATTTTTAGCAACTATCCCCCTCTCCTCACCTATAAATAAAACCCTCTCATTCCCTCATTCATCATCCCTCAATCATTCCTCATTCATTCTCATCATTCATCATTCTCTCTTCTCTCCAAATTCTCTTTGCCTTTTCCATTCCCACGCCTAGCATCATCTCTTCATAGAGATTTTAGCAATTAAGCCTCTTAAAGAACCCTTGGTCGGCCACCTTGGAGAGCCATCAGCAAAGGAGCAAAGCAAAGGAACAGAAGGAGCCTCGTCGATCGAGTCATGGGTGTGACCACTCACGAATTGGGTTTAATCTTTCTTTTCTTTAATTTAATCTAAAGATGTTTGCTATGTGTTCTTTGTTCTTGTTTACAGCAATGTTAGCTTAATTTTATTTAAGCTAGGATGATTGCTTTGATTAAATAATATTTATTTGATTCATGCTTATAATGTTTGTGCCTCAATCGATCATGTTTTCAATTAAAATCAAGTCTGTATTTCGTTCATACGTGATTGAAATGCACCTGAATTAGCTGAGCAATCCTGACCAGACGACGGCTAATGGACACATTATTGAAATGTGCATGCTCAATTTATATCCAGACCCGATTAAATTGTAGGTTGCATAACAATTCGACCAAGCTCATTATTCGCATAGTTTTTAGATTTGTGTGATTAAACATTTTAAACCTGACAAGTCCCTGTTACCTCACACGAATTCTAAGAAACCCTTAGTAAATAAGGATCAGTAAAATGCATATTTACTAAGTAAAGGATTTCGAAAGGACCTAATGTGGTTTCCAAACTCATGAAAGATCGAGTTGCCATGGAATGTTTTTTCGAATGTTATTAAGCATGTTGATAATAAATTGAGTTTAATTAAAGTAATTGTCCTAGTTTATTTATGTTATAATTGTTGCAAATTGTGTTTAATTTTACTAAAATCTATTTCATTCATATAGTTTGCATACTTAGGATAATTTGCATTAGGGATCAATGCATTTTGTTTAATATATTTAATCACCACTTCTCAACTATATTGTGTTTTTTATTTACCAAATTGTTAATATAATTTTACAAATTAAGTGACTTAGCACAAATACAATCCCTATGGAGACGATAACTCGATACTTACTTATTACTTGATAACGATTGTGTACACTTGCACAAACCTACGCGTTACAAGTTTTTGGCGCCGTTGCCGGGGATTGTCAACTGTTTCCATAGTCATTTTTTTTCGTGAAATTATTTATTTTCAATTTGATTCTTTTTTAACATTACTAACTTATTCTTTTTAATTCTTGTGATTTTCTTTTCAGGTGTTTATGAGCATAGATCGAATTATCGATTTACTCCCTGTAGACCCTGTAATTGAGTGAACTTTCAGACAAAGAAGACATGAACGAACAGCTCAAAGACAAGTCGAGATGGACCTTGGAAATCAGAATCAAGACCAAGGTAATGAAGCCGATCATGTACGAAATCCCATCCTCATTGCCGATGATAGGGATCGATGCATCAGACAATATGCTGTGCCACTTTTCAGTGAGTTAAATCCAGGAATTAGAAGGCCAAATATTAAGGCAACCCAATTTGAATTTAAATCAGTGATGTTTCAAATGCTACAAATGGTGGGCCAATTTAGTGGTATTCCCACGGAAGATCCACATCTCCACCTTCAGTTGTTTATGGAGGTGAGTGATTCATTCAATATAGATGGTGTGGCTGAAGACGCACTGGGGTTGAAGTTGTTTCCGTACTCGTTGCAAGATCGAGCACGAGCATGGCTCAATTCATTGCCACCAAGTTCCATATCTATATGGAAAGAATTAGCAGAGATATTTTTGGTTAAGTATTTCCCACCTAGCAAAAACGCTAAGTTGAGGAACGAGATCACAACTTTCCAACAATTGGATGACGAGTCTTTGTATGAGGCTTGGGAGCGATTCAAGGAGTTACTTCGTAAGTGTCCTCATTGTATCCAGATGGAGACATTCTATAATGGTCTCAATGCATATACAAGATTGATGGTAGATGCTTTCGCGAATGGTTCAATTTTGTCTAAGTCTTATAATGAGGCTTATGAGATCATCGAGAGGATCGCGAGTAATAACTATCAATGGCCAACAAATCGAACAGCTTCAGGAAGACATGTAGCTGGATTTCATGAAGTTGACACCCTCACTTCGTTATCAGCTTAGGTATCGTCTATTTCCTCTATGTTAAAACAATTTACCGCTAATAGTGCTAATAATTTTGTAGCTCAGCCACCAAGTCTGTTTGAAGTAGTTTCCTGTGTGTACTGTGGGGAAGGTCATTCTTTTGAGAATTGTCCATCAAATCATGAGCCAGTGTACTATGTGGGGAACCAATATCAAAATAGGAGTGGACAAGGATGACAGTCTAGCTTCTACAATCCTTCATGGAGTAATCATCCTAACTTTTCTTGGAGCAACCAAGGAAGACCAAACAACAACTTATTGCAGCAAAGACCCAACAAATCTTAAGGGTTTAATCAGCAAGCTCCAAAACCACCTCAAGCTGAGGCATCAAATAGTTTGGAGAACTTGTTGAACGCGTACATGGCAAAGAATGATGCTTTGATCCAAAGCCAAGCAGCAACACTAAAAATTTTGGATAACCAAATGGGTCGATTAGCTACGGAGCTTCGTAATAGACCACAAGGAACCTTGCCGAGCGATACTGAGAATCCAAGAATTTTGGGTAAAAAACATATCAAGGCAATGGCATTACGAAGTGGTAAAATTCTGGAACCCCGATTGATTGATGTTGAATATAAGCCCGTTGAGAAGAATCAACCAGCTGTTGAAATTCCTACACCAAAGGAATCAGAATCTGCAAAGTCTGACAAGGTAAACCCTGACTTAGTGAATTTAGATATTTTAACATCTTCTTTGGATACAGATTTACCTACTTAGAAAATTTGTCCGATTCAACCGAAAGTTCCATCACCTCTATATTCGCAAAGATTGCAGAAACGCAATCAGAAACATGAGGTGTAATTCAAGAAGTTTTTGGATGTTCTGAAGCAGTTACACATCAATATTCCGTTGGTGGAGGCTTTAGAACAAATACCGAATTATGTGAAGTTTATGAAGGATATACTGTCCAAGAAGAAACGACTGAGTGAGTATGAGACTGTTGCCTTGACAAAAGAGTGCGGTGCGTTCTGCAGAACAAACCGCCATCAAATTGAAAGACCAGAAGCTTTACTATACCCTGTAACATTGGTGAATCTTACTGTGGTAAAGCTTTGTGTGACTTAGGAGCGAGTATAAACTTGATGCCTTAGTCTATTTTCAAGATGTTAGGGATAGGTGAAGTAAGACCTACAACTGTGACGCTTCAGCTAGCGGATCAATCTTTAGCATATCCTGAAAGAAAGATTGAGGATGTTTTGGTAAGAGTCGATAAATTTATTTTTCCTGCTGATTTCATTGTCTTAGATTTTGAAGTAGACAAGGAAGTGTCGATCATCCTTGGGAGACCTTTCTTAGCCACGGGAAGAACTTTAATTGATGTGCAAAAAGGTGAACTCACAATGCAAGTTCAAGACGATCAGGTAACCTTTAACATTCTTAAAGCGATGAAATTTCTCGATCCGACAGAAGAGTATTCAGTTATGGAAGAGATAGAAACCTTGGTTTCTATGGAAAACAATTTTGAAGAAGATCCATTGAAGAAAGCCTTAAATCTTGACCCTTTGGAGGATGAAGAAGGTGAAGAAAACATGGCTTTGGTGGAAGCCAATCCGAGAAATTTTATTCAATCCACACGGTTTGAACCGTTGGAGTTAAAAGTTAGAGAATTTGTGCAACCCAAGTTGTCAATTGAAGAACCACCTAAACTCGAACTAAAGGTACTTCCTTCCAATTTGAAATACGTTTATTTAGGTGACTGTTCTACTTTGCCTGTGATTTTTTTCAGCGAAACTGACGAAAGATCAAGAGGAGCAACTAATTGCTGTTCTAAAGAAATTTAAGAAAGCAATTGGTTGGACCATAGCTGATATTTGAGGTATAAGCCTTTCTTTTTGTATGCATAAAGTCATTTTAGAAGAAGGTGAAAGAGCTCGAATTGATGGGCAAAAGAGGCTCAATCCTATTATGAAAAAAGTTGTGAGAAAGGAAGTGATCAAATGGTTTGATGCAAGAATCATCTATCCTATTTCAGATAGTTCGTGGATAAGTCTGATGCAGTGTGTGCCGAAGAAAGGTGGAATCACGATTGTTGAAAATGAGCGTAACGAGTTAATTCCAACGAGAACTGTTACCGGTTGGAGAATCTGTATTGATTACAGAAAGTTGAACAAAGCCACTCGGAAGGACCATTTTCCGTTGCCTTTTATGGATCATATGTTAGATCGACTGGAAGGTAATGAATTCTATTATTTTATAGATGGCTATTCGGGATATAACCAAATAGTTGTAGCCCTGGAGGACCAATATAAAACAACCTTTACTTGTCCATACGGTACATTTGCTTTTAGGCGAATGCCTTTTGGTTTATGCAATGCACCTGCAACTTTTCAACGATGCATGATGGCAATATTTACTGATATGGTTGAAAATTTTGTTGAGGTTTTCATGGATGATTTTTCTGTTTTTGGTAACACTTATGATATCTGTTTGATTAATTTGGCTAAGGTACTAAAAAGATGCGAAGAGACGAATCTTGTCCTTAATTGGGAAAAATGCCATTTTATGGTCAAGGAAAGGATTGTATTAGGTCATAAGATCTCAAAAAAAGGAATTGAAGTCGATAAAGCAAAGGTGGACGTAATTGAAAGATTACCGGCCCCAATGAATGTGAAAAGAGTCAAAAGTTTCTTAGGCCATGCCAGTTTTTACCGAAGGTTTATCAAAGATTTCTCGAAAATTTCTAAACCGTTGTGTTTGCTGTTAGAGAAAGATACAGTGTTTGATTTCAACAAAGCATGTTTGGAAGCTTTTGAAGATCTAAAAAAATGATTAATCTCAGCCCCAATAATCATTACACCTGATTGGAACTCACCTTTTGAGTTGATGTGCGATGTAAGTGACTATGCCGTTGGAGCTGTGATGGGTCAAAGAAGAAACAAAGTGTTTCACCCTATTTACTATGCAAGTAGAACTTTTACGTGAGCCCAACTCAATTATACCAGAACTAGAAAGGAACTTTTCGCTATAGTTTTTGCTTTTGACAAATTTCGCTCATATCTTATAGGTACCAAAGTTACAGTATTTACTGACCATGCGGCCATTAAATAATTTCTCATGAAGAAAGATGCAAAACCAAGGCTAATTCGTTGGATACTTTTACTCCAAGAATTTGACCTTGAGGTCTAAGACAGAAAAGGTGTCGAAAATCAAATAGCTGATCATATGTCGAGGTTAGAGCAAGATGAGGTAACTCAGTCATGTATCAACGAGAATTTCCCAGATGAACACTTATTTGAGGTAAACTGAATTCATGAAATCACTTGGTTTGCTGATTTTGCCAATTATCTTGCACATGGAATAATTCCTCGAGAAATGACATACCAACAAAGGAAAAAATTCCTTCATGATAGTCGGTATTATCTTTGGGAGGATCCGTTTTTGTTTAAACAATGTGCAGATAATATAATCTGAAAGTGTGTAGCTGAAAGCGAGATTGCTAAGATCTTGTATCATTGTCATTCATCTCCAAGTGGGGGACACTTTGGTGGTTCACGTACTACAGCAAAGATTTTGCAAGCAGGTTTCTTTTGGCCTACACTATTTAAAGATGCTTATGCTTATGTGAAGAACTGTGATATGCTGCAGTGGACATCAAAGATACCAAAACTGAGGTAATTTTTAAAGTTAATGGTCAACGTTTAAAGCACCACTAGGGTGCTTATGTGGATCGAGACAAACAATCCATTGACATTCGAGATGTTTGAGCTCAAAATCTTTTCTATCTTTATTTTCTTTAGTTACTTTAATTTACTTTAATTTCATTTTTTTTACAGTTTTTCTCTTTAATTAATTAATATTATTTTCATTTTTGGTTATATTTTTATTATTATTAATGTACAGCTGTAGCAAGAATTGCGGGGAAAGAATGAAGGCGCAAGCTTGTTAGATGTAGTACCAATGGGTGTTTGCCCCAACATTTTGAAAGAGAATTATGCCATGACAAACTGGGTTATTAGATATTGAAGTAAGAGAAAATGAGGGTTAACAAGAAAGAACGGTTCAAGGAAGAGATTTTTGATAGTTGGGCGCATTCTGTCAATTAGGTAACCCATGAAGAAAATGCCAAACGTGTTGCTTTAGGACGAGGTCATTCTAGGGTTCCCTCCAAAACATTTTTATTTTTCCTCTTTCATTCCACAAAACTTACTCTACAAGCTTTTCTGAATTGTCAACACCATTACCCCTTTTCACTTCTCTTCAACTACCCATGCCTCTTTTGTTTTCCACAATTCCTTCGTATTTACCATTTCTTTTTCCTAAACCTCTCTAGCCTCTCCTCTTGAAATTTCAACTTCCTTTAACTTCTCTTAAGTAGTGTTATCTTCCCGTCTAACCTAGACCACATTGTTAAGGATTTGTCAACATTCTTCAATGGTAAGAGTAAAAACCACTTCCAAAGGTGCTGAATCTTCACAAGTACGTGCTACCTAACCTAAAAGCTTCTTCAACAGTGCTACTAGTGCGAAGTACAACAACAACATTTCCAAGCAACCATTTTGCTTTGAACTAGGTTTTCTGTTTAAAGATGAGCCTTATATGGGATATGATGAGTCAGTTTCCTCCATTGTTAAGAAGCATGGGTGGCAAATTTTTTACTTACATCCGGATAATGTTTTAGGTGAAGTCATTCACGAGTTCTATGCGTACATCACTTCTCCAAAAAAATCCTTTTATTTATGTTCGCGGAACCTCAGTCCCATTTGATGAAGACCGCATTAATGCTAAATTTGGGTTAATTGATGTTCAAGACGAACATACTCCATTCATTGAAACCATCACCACTGACGACTTAAATCAAGTATTAAAAGATTTGTGTGTTGTAAGCACTCGATGGACCATCTCTAGCTAAGAATGTCATACAATTGAGAGGGCTTCCCTAAAGCCCATAGGTAAAGTTTGGTACCACTTCCTCATAAGTCGACTAATGCCATCCACCCACAACACCACTGTATCAAAAGAATAAATGCTATTGTTGCATTCAATCATTGTGGGTCAAAAAATCAACATTGGCCGAGTTATTTTCCATGAAGTACATCGATGTGTAGAGAAGAATGCCAACAGCCTCAATTTCCCTTCCCTCATCACTGTTCTTTGCAAAATAGCTCAAGTACCTTTAAATGCCAATGAAGATGTCACACCAAACAAGGGAGGAATGTCCAAGGCTATATTTTCCAAAATCCAAGGATTGGACACATCAAACAACCTCAGCATAGTAAGGCACCCACCTCCTTTGCCATGCACTTTCCCACAGCAGAAGCCTCACCATCTCAGAGATCTTTTGAAAAAAAAGATTTGCAGTCATTAGAGCAACTGGAGCAGAGAATGTCCCTGTTTGAGATTCAGCAATTTCAACTTGCTGAAGAGATGACAAAAACCCAGGAACAGTAGGCATGCTACTGGTCCTATGTGAGGGACAGAGATGTGGCTCTAAAATGGTCATTGCAGAAGAACTTCACCAATCCTATGCCTGGCTTACCTGACTTCCCCAAAGCTTTTCTACCATTTTCCAAGGCTGAGGAGGAACATATTGAAATCCACTCTGACAAGGTTGAATCTGTGAACATGAAAGCTACTCCTGACACAGTGAAAGTAACTGATGAGGAGCTTGAGAAAACAAAATCTCTGAATATTGAGAGTGACGAAGATGAGAAAAATGAACCCACACCTACTATTAAAGCCACCGAGAATGGCAAAGAAACTGTTCCACCCATAACACCTGAAGCCATGACTGCCTAAGACCGTGAAATTGATCACTACATTAATGAGACCACTGAGTCTGATAAAGAAGGGGAGGGTGTGCCACTCCATTCAATGAAAAGGAAGTTGCGTTATAAGCTTAGTACACGCAAATCCACCCGTAGACAATGAAGAAACAATCACCAACATCCAAGTCAAGGGAGTTCTCTTCCCTTTTTATATACGTGCATTCATATATATATATATTTTATTATGACATTTTATGTATATATATTCCTGCATTCATGTTACATAGATGTTCATGCATTGAGGACAATGCATCACTTAGGTTTGGGGGTGTATTGAGCATTTAGGATGCATTATGTATTTAGTAAGTGTCGCGTGTGAAATGATATGAAAATTGTACAAGTATACAAGTCGAATAAAGTAATAAAGTGATAAGTGAGATAGTCTCCACAGGGATTGGTTAGGTATAAAATGGTTGAATTATTATAATAAAGTATGATTAATGTTATGACAAAAATAATGAATAGAATGTAGCAATAATTTGAATGAATAACTATGTGTGTAATATGAATAATTGATAAATAATGGAAAAATGTTGTGACAAAACAAGAATAAGAATATAATGGCAAATTCAAGAATAATCACGTGAATAATATGTAACCAAACAAGTAAACAACTAAAAATGCTATGGCAAAGATACTAAGGCAAAAGATAGAAGGTCTACGATGTTGATTTAGAAGGTCGGGATTACTAAGAATCTGCCCTTACTTACCGTAATGCCTCGACAAAATCATATTCAATCTACTGCTCAGAAGAGTTTTAAGATGGTTGATGTATCGTTGAGAGCACCAAAAATATCCTATCCCTATAAAATAATGAAAAGAATAGTATAAGGGAAGTAGGGTCAAATCCTCAGGGACTGGATTTGCACAAGTTCCTGTTCCTTGAGATCCCAGACAGAGTTGTGCCCCAGAAAACCTGCGTACCTGGAAAAAAATAAAAAACAGAATTAAAAGTTTGATTGAATTGAAATTGCAAAAATTAAAATTAAAATTGTAAAGATAAACAGAGTTGAGAAAAGAGAGTTTTTTTTTATGGAGAGATTCCAGCCTCTGGTTGTTTTGATCCTCATTGGGTTCAATCCTAGGCTTATAGGTGATCCTTCTCGAACAGAATAAGCCAATTAGAGTGGAAGAGGATGCCTACGACCACCAGCTCCACTTAGATTTTAGACTTACGATTTAGAGGAACCTGACTCTAGCCAACCGTTGCTTTTGTGGGACCGTCTTACACTAGATCATCACTTCTCAATGGCGAATGCCACGCCATTTTGTCTCTTGGGCTCGACAACCACTGACGTAGTAAGCTAACGAACCGACTACGCAACCTTCCCAAAACATACAAAACGGTCGTTCTTTGCACAAGTTGAAAAGATCACCTTTGAAGGGACATGGAAAAAAACATCAGTCTCGTAATGCGGAGAAACGATGAATAATCATTGAGAAGGCTAAGCGCGGATTCTTAGCCCCATGAAGCCTTTTTGGGGGATCTTGACAACCTTTGGCTAGATAAATTTAGTGGCTCATGCTTTTTGGGGAAAAAGAAATAAACTTAATGGAAACAGAATTTTATTGAATAATATGAAAGGAACAAAGGCTAAGCTTTTTAGGAGAGGGAGTGTTTACAAAAAAAATGAGTGAAATTTGTGTCATTCCATCCCCTATTTATAGTACTAGGAAACCTAGTCTATTCCTAATTAAATTCTAAAAGATAAATACAAATAAATAAAGATAAATAAAGATAAAATCTAAATAATAATCTTTAAAAATTATCCTAATATAATTAAAATTTAAATAGAGTCTTGTGTTTATAAAATCTCTTCTTTGCACTTTTGCCCCTAAGTCTTCCGCACTTTGCATTTTCGACACCACTTCTTTCCTATTTTTCATGCTGGCCCATTTTATCTTCAAATTCACACTTTTTGCCCCCAAATTTCCTAGTTGTCTTCAATTTAGTCCCTACAAGATAAAAACCATAAATAGCTCAAATTAGTAGGATCATACTCAAAATAAATATGTGATTAATACATAAAAATATGTCATTCCAGAGTATTATCAAATTTCCCCTACTTAGCCCATGATTGCCTTCAAGTATGATTCCTATCCATTGTGAAATTTAGATCTTGCCATGAAAGAAATATCACTCCAAAGGTTTATAAAAATTAGGCATAATGCATATGAAAAATAAAGAAAACATTTAGCTTGTTTAAGTAAAACTTAAAATGTATTCCAATTAATACACACAAAAATCAAAATCGACTTGGATTATTTCATGAAAATTAGGTAATTTACTAAACTTAACAAGACACCTTATTTGTTTCCACCTTTAGTCTCCAAATGCAATTTTATTATTAATACATCACTTCTCTTTTTTCTTTTCTTTCTTTTTTTTTAACTTAAGAATATATTGAACCTTTTGACGCCAAGAGAGATGACATCCAAGCACCCCACCCCGGTTACTCAGCCCAACATACTCCTAATTTATTATATTTATATAAGTCTTTTTTTTCTTTAAGAATATATTGAACATTTTGACGCGAAGAGAGATGACAGCTAAGCACCCCACCCGGTGAAAGAACAAAGTTATGGACTAAATCGAAGAGTTAGCCATATTTTGGTACCGAGGTAAGTTCGTGTGTAAATAATTCAACATTATGTTATTATGTATTTAATGCTTTGATATTGCATGAAATGTATATTTGTCTCTATGGATTTGATTAATGATGACTCGGTGACGATCCGACGAATATTTGGTACCTCAAAATCCCGGTTGAACCATAGGAATAGTTAGGATACAAATGTCATGACATTAAGGTTACGTGTGATCCCATGTAAGACCATGTCTGGAACATGGAATTGGCATCGATATGTGATCCCATGTAAGACCATATCTGGGATTTGGCATTGGCATCGATTTGTGATTTCGTGTAAGACCATGTCTAGGTCATGGCATCGATAAGAGACATCGTGTAAGACCATAGCTGGGCTATCGGCTTCGATTTGTGATCTCATGTAAGACCATATCTGGGATGTGGCATTGGCATCTTACTATGTGTATGAGATTTCCTGGGTATCCTTTAGTATTCCAAGTGGTTCAACGGGTAATCCAAAGGTTTTGTCAACGAAATGACAAGGTATGATCATGTTGAAAGGGTACAGGTATGTGCACAAAGCTCTTAAATATCGAGACTATGAATTGATGAGACCTCGGTAAGAAGTATGAATGAATCAATGCTCATGAATTTATTGTACACTATGTAAATGACACGGTTTAATATGTATCTATGATACTTGATGACATTGTGAGAAATTATATTATGTTAGGTATATAAAAATACATGGTTAATGTTGTTAATTACTTACATGCAAACTTACTAAGTTTTATGCTTACTCCCATTTTCTTTCCATTTTCTTATAGTATCGCCAAGCTAGCTCGGGGATCGAAGGACGTCGAAGCTCGATTCACACTATCAAACTAATCTTTTGGGTATAGTGAATTTAAGTATTTTGAGTATGGCATGTATAGGGGACTTGGTCTTTTTGTTCTATGTCATATTGGTTTAGCCAAATGTGTTGGCTTATGATGATATTTGATTCATTTTGTACAAGGCCACGAGATGCGGCTCATAATGATTATTGGGTTGTAAACCTATTCATCTATGCATGTATGTGCCAATGCCATTACGATATGGCCTATGGTTATTGATGGTTGAATGATGAAGTGTTGCATGTGATTTACTAAATTTGGGTTGATGATGGTAGCTTTGTGTGTGTACAAGTTGGTATGAAAATGCATGCATGCAATCTAGGGAACATTGCTTATTTGTATATGTGTGTTGGTGAAAATTGGATTTGTCATAATATGGAGTCTTAAGCAAGTATAATTTGATGAGAAATTGTCATGCATGAGCTATGTTTATGAATGTTTAAGTGCTTAATTAGGCCATGTGAAGTACCTTTGAGGTCATGTATGTGTTTGTGCAAATAAGGGTGGCAAGTGGCTTGTAAAATAGCCTCAAAGTTGTCCACACAGGTAGACACACAGGTATGTGTCTAGGCCGTGTGAGACACACAATCTGTCCCATGGGCGTGTGACCTGGCCGTGTGTCCCCTGCACCCTAATTAGGCAAAATAGAATGCCCAGTAGTAAACACACGGGCAGAGACACAGCCTTGTGTCTCGGCCGTGTGAGAGACACGACCTTATGACATGGGCGTGTGCCCAGGCCATGTGAAGTCTGCACCAAATTTTTGGAATTTAATTCGCCACACGGCCTAAGGACATGGGCGTGTGCCTTGGCTATGTGACCTTAGTTGGTTGATGACATCATAAACAGAATGTCCCCTATTTTGGACTGGCCTAAAACACGGGAGTGTCTTAGAGTCACATGGGCGTGTGAGACCACACGACCTACCCACATGAGCGTGTGACTCTCCAAAACATGAAAACTTTCTAAGTTTCCCAAAAGTTCTGAAAGTTCTCAGTTTAGTCCCGAACCACTCCCAATGTATTTTATGGCCTCGTGGGCCCGTATAGGGGATGATATGCATGTGAATGAAAGGTTTTAAATTGGATTGAAATTCATGTCTCGATTTTGTATGAATGCTTGTGTTTATGTCCGGTAATGCCTCGTACCCTATTCTGACGTTGAATACGGGTAAGGGGTGTTACATTTAGTGGTATCAGAGCTACGGTTTAGTCGATTCTTAGACTAACGTAGCGTGTGTATGAGTCTAGCTATACATACCATAAGTACAATGTGATAGTCTAACGACTCCTGACTTTTTAAATTGTGTTTTCATATAGTAATGGATCCCAATCGAGCTGAAGCTGATGATGTAGAAAGTAACGCACCTGCTCCCGCTGAAGGGACAGTGCCGCCAGAGAGTAGACCCGTAACTGTGAGTCAGGGAAGAGGTAAAGAGGCTAGGGAAGCCTTTCTCCATATAATGAACGCCTGGTATACGAAGTTCGTTCGAACGAACCCGAACGCTCAACCCCCTCCACCCTCACCTATTCCTTAGCCTGTTCCTGTAGCACCCTAAGGTATGGATTTTATAAGATTGAATAGACCTCCAGTGGATAAAATTCGAAAACAAGGAGCCGAAGAGTTTCGAGCTAATATAGATAATGATCCCGAAAGGGCAGAGTTCTGGCTCGAGAATACCATCAGGGTATTTGATGAGTTATCATGCACAACTGAGGAATATCTGAAATGTGTTGTGTCACTTCTGAGAGACTCGGCTTATCAGTAGTGGAACACCCTTGTGTCGGTTGTACCAAGGGAGAGAGTTAATTGGGAATTTTTCCAAGAAGAGTTCCGTAAGAAGTATATTAGCCAGAGGTTCATCGATCAAAAACGAATGGAATTTCTTGAGTTAAAACAAGGCCGAATGACAGTGACAGAGTACGAGCGTGAGTTTGTGAGGCTTAGCAAATACGCTCGAGAATGTGTATCTACTGAGGCCATCATGTGTAAGAGGTTTGAGGATGGGTTAAATGAGGACATCCGATTATTGGTTGGCATTCTAAAATTAAAAGAGTTTTTTGCACTTGTTGAGAGAGCTTGCAAGGCCGAGGAATTGGCTAAAGAGAAAAGAAAAGTTGAAATTGAGTCTCGTGACTCGAAGAAAAGACAGATGGGTAAGTCGTTTCAGTCCTCATCTAAGAAGTTGAGAATACCCGATCGAGTGCTTCAGCTGGGTTTTCAAATAGAAACCATGGGAAATAATATTCGGGTCATAAGGCTCAGACCACTTCGATAGCGAGTGTGAGTAATGCTCGACCTAGTCGACCTGAATGTTCGTATTGCGGTAGACGTCACCTCGGTGAATGCCGAGTGTATGATCGAACTTGTTTCAAGTGTGGTTCCCAAGATCACTTCATTAGAAATTGCCCCGAGATGGTTGAAAAAGAGAAATTTCAGAGTGCAAGATCGGGCAATGCTACTTCTAGAGGGAGGCCACAGAAAAATTTGAGAAATAGAGTAAGTAGCAAGAGTGCACCTAGAGATCCAGCTGTGAGGCCCGAGGGTAGAGCACCTACGAGGACTTATGCCATTTGGGCTCGCGAAGAGGCTTCATCTCCTGATGTGATTACGAGTACTTTTTCTCTTTATGATACTTCTGTTGTTGCTTTGATTGATCCAGGATCTACCCATTCGTATGTTTGTGTGAAATTGGTGTCTAGTATGAATATGCCTGTTGAACCTACAGAATTTGTGATAAAAGTGTCAAACCCTCTAGGCAAGTATGTGTTAGTTGACAAGGTATGTAAGAATTGTCCTTTGATGATTAAAGGTCATTGTTTTCTAGCTAATCTTATGCTTTTTCCATTTGATGAATTCGATATAATACTTGGTATGGATTGGTTGACCATGCATGATGTAGTAGTAAACTGTGGAAGAAAATCATTGAATTGGAATGTGAAAGTGGTGATATTCTTCGAGTGAACCAGATGAATCGGATAGCTTGCCTGTAGTGATTTCTCCTATGACTGCTCAGAAGTTTATAAGAAAGGGTTGTGAAGCTTATCTTGCCTTTGTGTTGAATACAAAAGAGTCTGAGTTGAAAATTGAGTCAGTGCCGGTAGTATGTGAGTATTCGGATGTGTTTCCAGAAGAGTTTCTCGGATTGCCTCCAGTTAGAAAAGTTGAATTTGGTATTGAGTTAGTCCCTGGTACTGCACCTATTTCGATTGCTCCATACCGAATGGCTCCAACCGAATTAAAGGAGTTAAAAGCTCAGTTGTAAGAATTGACGGATAAAGGTTTTGCGAGACCTAGTTATTCTCCGTGGGGTGCACCGGTACTATTTGTGAAAAAGAAAGATGGTTCAATGAGACTATGTATAGACTACCGGCAGCTCAGTAAGGTGACCATAAAGAATAAGTATCCTTTCCTAAGGATCAACAATTTTTTTGACCAATTGAAGGGAGCCACAGCATTTTCCAAGATAGACTTGAGGTCCGATTACTACTAGTTGAGAGTTAAAGACTCGGACGTGCCGAAAACTGCATTTCGGACGAGGTATGGTCACTATGAATTTTTGGTTATGCCTTTTGGTTTAACGAATGCTCCTGCTGTGTTCATGGATTTAATGAACCGAATTTTTCGGCCATACTTGGATAAATTTGTCATTTTTATCGATGATATTTTGATCTATTCTCATGATGAATCCGAGCATGCCGAACACTTGAGAACTATTTTGCAGACCTTGAGAGAAAAATAGTTGTATGCTAAGTTTAGTAAAAGTAAATTTTGGCTTCAAGAAGTCGAATTTTTGGGGCACATTATTTCGGGTGATGGTATTAGAGTTGACCCGAGTAAGATTTCGGCTATTGTTTAATTGAAATTGCCGAGGAATGTGTCAGATGTTAAGAGCTTTCTAGGCTTAACTGGTTATTACAGACGATTTGTTAAAGGATTTTCCATGATTGCTACTCCGATGACGAGGTTGTTACAGAAAGATGTCAAGTTCGAGTGGAGAGAAAAGTGTCAACAGAGCTTTGAGAAACTAAAGACATTGCTGACCGAGGCACTGGTTTTAGTGCAACCTGAACCGGGCAAAGAATTTGTGGTTTATAGTAACGCATCCTTGAATGGATTGGGTTGTGTACTTATGCAAGAAGGCAAGGTAATAGCTTATGCCTCGAGGCAACTGAAACCGCATGAGAAGAATTATTCGACACATGATTTGGAATTGGCTGCCATTATGTTTGCGTTGAAGATTTTGAGACACCATTTGTATAACGAGAAATGTCAGGTATTCACTGATCATAAAAGTCTAAAGTACTTAATGACTCAAAAGGATTTGAACCTAAGGCAACAGAGATGACTAGAGTTGATAAAAGATTATGAGCTAGTGATTGACTATCACCCGGGAAAAGCGAACATGGTCGCCGATGCCTTGAGTAGGAAATCCTTGTTTGCATTGAGAGCCATGAACACACGGTTGGATTTATCAGATAATGGTTCTATTCTAGCTGAGTTGAAAGCTAGACTGATGTTTCACCAAGAGTTTTGTGAAGCTCTGAAAGGCGACAGTGATTTGCAAGCCAGAAGAGTTCAATGTGAATCGGGTATGGAGTCAGACTTTACAATGGTTGCTTAATGTTCCGAGATAGGATTTGTGTTCCTAAAGATACCGAGTTGATTCAGAAGATTTTGTGCTAGGCACATAGTAGATGTTTGTCTATACATCGAGGTAGTAAGAAAATGAACAAAGACTTGAAGAAAATGTATTGGTGGTCGGGAATGAAAAGAGACATTTCAGAGTTTGTATCGAGATGCTTGGTTTGTCAACAAGTAAAGGCTGAACACCAAGTACCTTTGGGTTTACTTCAGCCCGTGATGGTTCTCGAGTGGAAATAGGACCGTATTACTATGGATTTTGTGACGGGTTTACCTTTGACCCCAAGAAAGAAAGATGTCGTATGGGTTGTTGTAGATTGATTGACAAAGTCGGCTCATTTAATACTGGTACGTACCGACTACTCACTTGATAAGCTAGCCGAATTGTATATTTCTAAAATTGTGAGATTGCACGGAGTGCCTTTGTCGATTATATTGGATAGAGATCCGAGGTTCACTTTGCAGTTTTGGAAAAAGTTACAAGCTTTGGGTACGAAATTGAATTTTAGTACCGCTTTCCATCCGCAAATTGACGGTCAATTTGAAAAGGTAATTCAGATTCTTGAAAAGGTAATTCAGATTCTTCAAGCCTTTTTAGCTCATTTGCTGTCCAAATTCGTTTGGCCACTTTCTTCTTCATTAAGATGTCTTCAAAATGCCCCAAATGGCTGAATTTACATATCCAAGAGGGCTACTCACGTTCTTCCTTATTGCTGGACACTTTTCAGCCAAAAGAGACCAAATTAATAGCTCAATTATTGCATGGGACGTACCTAGCTGCTGCATGCATCTTCAAGTGACTTAAAATTCATTTTCCCTTCTAGAAAGCTGCCCATTAACATTCCCAAAGGCTGCACATGGACTTGGACGAATTTTTGGGACCATTAATCTTCTAGAAACCCATCCATTGGAGTGCCATTGATGCCATATACATCCAAACAAATTTGCAAGCACATCAAGGCCACATTCAGCCGAAATTTGCCAAGACACTAAGAGGCTTTGTTCTAGATTTTTCTAGCTTATTTTAGTTTAATTTTTACTTAGCCTTTAAGCTATGACCATTCGGCTAACTCCTTCAGTTGGCTATAAATATTTGTTTTCATTTCTAAAGGTAAAAACTTTTAGAACTTTTTGCTATTTTATGAAATACATGAACTTTGTTCATCGAGTGAGATTTTTCTCCTCTCTATCTTTCGTACGGGTTTCGTCTTGACTTATCAAGTTCGCTTGTGGCATCAAACGTATCTCTTCCATCAAACATATACCTTAGTTTCTTATCTCTCTATAGATAACGGGTCTTTGGTCCATCTTCGACTTCATCTATCCACCTTAAGCAAATATAGAAACCGGGGTGACATTTGCTAATGTTAAATCGTTTCTTTGTTTAAGCTCATTTGTCCATTTCCACCTAACTAACATTTACCATATATCCATCTTCATTCATTTATATCAAACCGAGCCATTCCATATCACTATCTTCTTTTCATTCATCCTAAACTGAACCCATCTTTTTGTTCATCTAAACCGTTTCCATCATTTCTCCATTTACTTAAAAGCTTCCGCAACTCTTCCATATTTTATCATTATTACCCGAAGGCTTGCTTTACTCCTCGTAGACGATTGGGCAACTCGCATACATTTCGACTCTTCCCGAGTCAGACTGTATCATCTGGTATTAGAGCTACCAAACGAGGAGCACTACGATGATCGTGAAGCCGAAAGTTAGTTCGTAAGTTAAAAAAAAGTCAAAAAAATTGAAATTTAAAAAAAAATTCAAAGTTGTAATTTTCGTTCTTTTTTACATTATAGTGTATTTGATGTAAAAAAAGAAAATATGAAAAAAAGTTGAAATATATATATATATATGAGTACAAAAAAAAAAAGAAGTGTGGAAATTTTTGAAAAGTTTGTTGTTCATTCTCCGCCACAACCCCGATCTTCTACCATCCTTGTGACTTCATCCTCCCCACCCAACGCCACCCCTAACCTATTTGCCTTTTTCTTTTGTTTCAGCCTACATTATTCCCGACATCAATCCGTTGTTAACCAATTTTGAAGCTGACCTTCAAGCGCGATAAGTCTATTCAAAATGAAGTACAAAATTGTGAGACGAGAACGAGCGGTAAAAGGCACGAGTGTAATCATCAAAGAAAAAGCCTTATACGAGTGAAACACGAGTGTGAGTGATTTTTATTTGTGAGTGACTTGTGAGATTTTTGTGGTGAGGTCTTAATTTTTTCTGTTTTATATTTCTAACAATCGTTCTTTTCAGCAATAAACATGTTTCAAGAAGAACTCTCCCCCGATGACTTTAAATTTTTGGTGAACGAAATGGACCGAATGCTCGAGAAAAAACTAAGTCCAATTCAAAAGCATTTGGATCGAGTGGAGGAAAAGGTTCGACGAAAGCACACTACAACAAGTCGAGAAACGGAGCGACAACCATCTCGGAGACCCACTTTTGATGAATACTCGAGAAAAGAATTTCGTCATGACTCCCATTCATCATCGAGCTCAAGGTCAAGGGACTTCTATCAAGATTTCTCTTCATCAAGAAGTTCATTTGATTATGTGAGAAAGGATTATCATCGAGATTCGTATTCGTCAAGACCCCCGAGACTTCGAGAAGAAAGCCATAAATACTCGTCTATGAAAGATCGTTCCCGAAGTAATTCCCATCATGATTCGTATTCAAGGCAAATCAAAACAAATAACGAGTTTGAAGCCTTTTACGGTGACGACCAAGAAAGCATGAGTTATACATCTTATGATTCAAAGAAGTCTCGTATGAAGAAATTTTCACGAGGAATTGATCAAGATATCTATGAGAACATCGCCTCTATCTTAGAGTTAAATCCTTCTATTTTCAATTCCTTTGAAACATCTCCTTGTTGTAATCCAAGTGAAAAATAATGTACAAAAGAAAATCAAGAAAAAGAAAATCAAGAAAAAGAAATTGAAAGGGAAGAAAAAGAATTTGAGAGAGAAAAAGAAGAAAAGGAAAAAAAATTGAAAAAGAAAAGAAAATTGAAAAGAAAATCGAGATTGAGAAAAAAAGAGAGCGTTGAAAAAGAAAAAGATCTTGAAAAAGAAACAAGAGAACAAGATGAGCAAGAAGAAGTGAGTGTTGATTTAACTAACTCATCGGAACTTTGTTCTTTTTTTGTTTCTTCATTTCAGGTTCCTGACGTATCGCACAAAGACTTCCAACTTCAATACCTTCCCGACAAGTGACATTTTTGTTTGATTGAAAAAGGCAAGCATGGAGATGAAATTTTGCCACACGAGCCGGAAGGTAAGGAAGGTAAAGAAAGCACATGTTTTAAAATGATTACGTCTCCACCAAATTTTTCCAATGATTGTGATCTTGTGAACAATATCGTCATTTACCATCCCTCCGTCCCTTGTGATAATTTAAATGATGGTAAGATGAATATATTTCATCATTGTGGAGTAACGAATGTTCAAGACTCGATAAGGTATGATGATTACTTTTCTTTTAATCCCTATTTGTTTGATTGTGGATATTATGAGATTAGTTCATTGTCCAATACGGAAACTTTGAGTTTTTGTAAATCAGTTTTGAAACATGTCAAGAGTTTTGATCATTCGATTTTGAGTTTACACAATTCTTATTGGTTTAACCTGTTTGATTTTTCGAAACCATTGATACATTTTGTTTTAAATAATCAAACACATGTTTTTAAACCAGGCATATGGTTCTGATTTGTTTTGTGGAACATTCAAGTATCATCTAGTAAGTTTGAAAGACTTCTATCTTTTTGATACTTGCCTTTTGAGTAAGGTTGCGAAATTTGTCTATTTTGTCTACAATTTTCATTCGCTCCTTAAGCAAATTTTGTGGTTGTATTTGAGATTTACAATCCATTTGAAAGGTGTTGATTCAAACGCAAAGCTTCGACTACATTACCTGCCTATGGAGAGAAGGTTTGTATTGTTCGACCGAGATAAGACTGATCTTTGTCTTTCTGAGTATAAAGGTAAGTCTATTACAATTTTTGATACGTTTTCGCTCTCTTCAAAAGGTGAAAAGCTTTGCGTTGTAGATTTTTTTTTTGCTAAACATTTCGATCATGATATGCTTAATCACTTTATTTTGCCTGTTCGCGATCTACCTGTCTTCTTGATTGATGAAAGGACTCTTGAGTTTAATAATTTTGATAATTTTCGTGTGAAAGAGTCCATATTTCATCATAAGAGTGATCCATTTGAAAACCTTGAGATATTTTCGTTTTCTTTGAATGATGATAGAGATTTTGTTAATGAATTTCATTTTATCAATCATTTGGATCACGGATTGTTTGAATGTCCTATTCTTGTTATTGATGATCTATTTGTCCTAATAGATGACAAAAGGAATCTTGAGTGCGATAGTTCTTATTCATGTGCGAGTGATCTTATACATTGTTCAATGCAAGGTTTAGTTGTTCAATATCGTGTGCAAAGTGCCTCTTTTCAACTACTTGCTTGTGACGTATATGTCTATCATTTGCTTTATCATTTACCTGATCATTTCTACTTGTGGAATCCATCAACATCTTATGCATGCCTTAAATTCTTTTCAATTTTGTTGCAAACGTTTGACAAGGCATTACTTCTTTTGTACGATGATTTGATGCTGCCTGATCATATGCAATTTATTTGTTTGGAGCTGCTTACATTTGGATTGCGAACTAGTGTGAAGTTTTATTTGCTAATCCATGATTATATCTTTCAGGTGTTGATATTATCATCCATCCCATTTGATCGAGGTAAATCGAGCCAAAAGGAATTTTGTTCGGACAACCAACAAGTCGATTCGAGGACGAATCGTCTTGAAGAGGGGAGGGATGATACGGGCACGCCCGGGGTACCATCGATCTTCAAGTCGACGAGGCTTGACGCCAAAGTCCCAAGTGCCGTGGAGCTTGTGTGCATCTTGGTGCACTTCCAAATTGAGCCGGATTAGCTCAATCGAGCTTAATTTGAGCTCACTCGAGCTCGCTCCAGCTCATTGAGCTGATTGCCTTTTAATTTAATGCTTTAAATAAATTGGACAATTTAATCATTTAATTTTCTACAGCAAGTTAAATGTCTAAATATTTTATTTAGTGTCAAATTTAATTTGCCTAAGTCTAATTTAATTTGTGTCATTTTATTACAGCCTTTTAAGTGTGTTTTAATTTAAGAATTAAAGTGCAGAATTTTTTTCATTAAAATAGAAAGGGTGTCGAATTTAGTATGTGTGCTAAGTGTGTGTTTAATGTGTCCAAAGTGTCTATTGATGTGTCTTGGACGTGATTAATTGTTATTCAATTCATTTGGCTTGATTTAATATGCATTCATACCCATTTGTAGGTACAACCGAATGTACATGAAGCAATTAATTAGAGATACATGCACCTAGGTGCATTGTACTTGGCCGAATACATCCATGTATTTGGTGGGTGCATGGATGGTTGGAAGCATGGTTAAATGCTGCTGATTTTTGGATTATCAAGGTGCCTATTTGGTTAAAAAAATAATTCCATGAAGACACATGCATGGAGGAGTTAAATGTATGATGCATGAACAGCCAGTTTCAACGAATGAAGAAATACATGCATGGTTGGAGTCATAAACGTCCAAGGGAGTTTTAATGGCTGAATTAAACACTTGCAAGCCATTCAAAGACATGTTTAAATTCTGGAAATTCTTCAAACAAAAGGTGCAACTCATCCCCAATGTTGACCGAACCTAGACAAGCCTTTTGGCTCCTTTGTTTGTCCAAATTCGTTTGGCCACTTTCTTCTTCATTAAGATGTCTTCAAAATGTCCCAAATGGCTGAATTTACATATCCAAGAGGGCTACTCACGTTCTCCCTTATTGCTGGACACTTTTCAGCCAAAAGAGACCAAATTAATAGCTCAATTATTGCATGGGACGTACCTAGCTGCTGCATGCATCTTCAAGTGACTTAAAATTCATTTTCCCTTCTAGAAAGCTGCCCATTAACATTCCCAAAGGCTGCACATGGACTTGGACGAATTTTTGGGACCATTAATCTTCTAGAAACCCATCCATTGGAGTGCCATTGATGCCATATACATCCAAACGAATTTGCAAGCACATCAAGGCCACATTCAGCCGAAATTTGCCAAGACACTAAGAGGCTTTGTTCTAGATTTTTCTAGCTTATTTTAGTTTAATTTTTACTTAGCCTTTAAGCTATGACCATTCGGCTAACTCCTTCAGTTGGCTATAAATATTTGTTTTCATTTGTAAAGGTAACAACTTTTAGAACTTTTTGCTATTTTATGAAATACATGAACTTTGTTCATCGAGTGAGATTTTTCTCCTCTCTATCTTTCGTACGGGTTTCGCCTTGACTTATCAAGTTCGCTTGTGGCGTCAAACGTATCTCTTCCATCAAACTTATACCTTAGGTTCTTATCTCTCTATAGATAACGGGTCTTTGGTCCATCTTCGACTTCATCTATCCACCTTAAGCAAATATAGAAACCGGGGTGACATTTGCTAATGTTAAATCGTTTCTTTGTTTAAGCTCATTTGTCCATTTCCACCTAACTAAAATTTACCATATATCCATCTTCATTCATTTATATCAAACCGAGCCATTCCATATCACTATCTTCTTTTCATTCATCCTAAATCGAACCCATCTTTTCGTTCATCTAAACCGTTTCCATCATTTCTCCATTTACTTAAAAGCTTCCGCAACTCTTCCATATTTTATCATTATTACCCGAAGGCTTGCTTTACTCCTCGTAGACGATTGGGCAACTCGCATACATTTTGACTCTTCCCGAGGCGGACTATATCACCATAGCTGGGCTATCGGCTTCGATTTGTGATCTCATGTAAGACCATATCTGGGATGTGGCATTGGCATCTTACTATGTGTATGAGATTTCCCGGGTATCCTTTAGTATTCCAAGTGGTTCAACGGTTAATCTAAAGGTTTTGTCAACGAAATGACAAGGTATGATCATGTTGAAAGGGTACAGGTATGTACACAAAGCTCTTAAATATCGAGACTATGAATCAATGATACCTCAGTAAGAAGTATGAATGAATCAATGCTCATGAATTTATTGTACACTATGTAAATGACATGGTTTAAAATGTATCTATGATACTTGATGACATTGTGAGAAATTATATTATGTTAGGTGTATAAAAATACATGGTTAATGTTGTTAATTACTTACATGCAAACTTACTAAGCTTTATGCTTACTCCCCTTTCCTTTCAATTTTATTATAGTATTGCCAAGCTAGCTCGGGGATCGAAGGACGTCGGAGCTCGATTCACACTATCAAACTAATCTTTTGGGTATAGTGAATTTAAGTATTTTGAGTATGGCATGTATAGGGGACTTGGTCTTTTTGTTCTATGTCATATTGGTTTAGCCAAATATATTGGCTTGTGATGATATTTGATTCATTTTGTATAAGGCCACGAGATGCGGCTCATAATGATTATTGGGTTGTAAACCTATTCATCTATGCATGTATGTGCCAATGCCATTATGATATGGCCTATGGTTATTGATGGTTGAATGATGAAGTGTTGCATGTGATTTACTAAATTTGGGTTGATGATGGTAGCTTTGTGTGTGCATAAGTTGGTATGAAAATGCATGCATGCAATCTAGGGAACATTGCTTATTTGTATATGTGTGTTGGTGAAAATTTGATTTGTCATAATATGGAGTCTTAAGCAAGTATAATTTGATGAGAAATTGTCATGCATGAGCTATGTTTATGAATGTTTAAGTGCTTAATTAGGCCATGTGAAGTACCTTTGAGGTCATGTATGTGTTTGTGCAAATAAGTGTGACAATTGGCTTGGAAAATAGCCTCAAAGTTGTCCACACAGGTAGGCACACGGGCATGTGTCTAGGCCGTGTGAGACACACGGTCTGTCCCATGGGCGTGTGACCCTAATTAGGCAAAACAGAATGCCCATTAGTAAACACACGGGCAGAGACACGACCGTGTGTCTCGGCCGTGTGAGAGACACGGCCTTATGACATGGGCGTGTGCCCAGGCCTTGTGAAGTCTACACCAAATTTCTTTAATTTAATTCGCCACACGGCCTAAGGACACGGGCGTGTGCCTTGGCCGTGTGACCTTATTTGGTTGATGATGTCATAAACAGAATGCCCCCTATTTTGGACACGACCTGAAACATAGGCGTGTCTTAGAGTCACATTGGCGTGTGGGACCACACGGCCTACCCACACGGGCGTGTGACTCTCCAAAACATGAAAATTTTCTAAGTTTCCTAAAAGTTCCGAAAGTTCTTGGTTTAGTCCCGAACCACTCCCAATGTATATTGTGGGCCTCGTGGGCTCGTATAAGGGACGATATGCATGTGAAGGAAAGGTTTTAAATTAGACTGAAATTTATGTCTCAATTTTGTATGAATGCTTGTGTTTATGTCCGGTAATACCTCGAACCCTATTCCAGCGTCGAATACGGGTAAGGGGTGTTACAGTCACATTAAATATGATGACTAATAAGTGAGCTAAATTTGACATTATAGATCAAGTAAACGAAGTTCGAGTCTATATCGGGGGAAAACCAAATATTGGACAAATAGGTCCTTTTCGCCGTTGTTACATACGAGGTAAGTTCGTATGTAAATGATGCATTATTATTTATGTTTTACTTGTGTTATTATTGTATGAATTGTTGTAACAACCCTTACCCGTATTCGACACCTGAACCGGTACGGGGCATTACCGAACTTAACTAGCTCAATCATACAATATTGATCCATAAAAATTACATGTCAAATTAAAAATTTTCATTCGAGACCCTAATGTCCTTATTATAGGCCTACAATGCTCTAACTTGCACTCGGAATGATTCAGGACCAAACCGGAAACTTTTGAACACTAAGAAAAAAATTTTGACACAAAATAGGGCCACACGCCCGTGTGAAGGAAGGGACACGCCCGTGTGGCATATCACATTCCCATGTTCCACACCTGTGTGGATTTATTTTTCAATTCGACTGATTTAACCCGTAGTCGACACTGACTTATTTCACACGGCTAGTCACACGCCTGTGTGTCCAGCCCGTGTGCGAGTCTGACTTGTTTTGATTTACAAACTTAAGAGACACGGTCGAGCCACACGCCCGTGTGCTCAACCGTGTGGGCAAATATAAGCCATTTGCAAGGCCAATTTGCCACCCACACTTTGTGTAACCTACAAACATCAAACCATTGCAAAATCATACCTCCAATGCATTCAAGACATACCAAAACATGCATATTTTACCTCTTAACAACATCATTCACTTCATATACAAAACCTAACTCAATCATACAACTTATAGCGTCAACTTACATCAAAAACATATAACTAAGCTTCATCTAAAATCATATCAATTCAAAGCAATTTCTCATCATTTGCATATCCAAAATCAACCATGAACTCACCTATAATGTACCATTTCATTTAGCTACTTATGAGCACATTAAAACTTACCAACTTATGCATCAATAAGCATGAGCAAAACTCATTCATAAACACATCCATTAACAAGCCATATCACATGGCTATTTTTACACATCACAAAACATATTCTAAGTTCTCTAGACTATACATGCCATACTTTAATATTTACATTCTCAAAAGGTACCAAAATATAATTCGATAGTGTGGTGATGATCCTCGATGATCCCCGAGCTTCTCGTAGCTTTAATAATCTGTAAAACAATGAGGAAAACATACACACAAAGTAAGCTATCAAAGCTTAGTAAGTCATAAGCAAATAATGAGCAATTAAACATTTGCACTAAACCAATTAGCCAAATCAAAACATCATTAATCAAATGTACATCTATTATGTTTGTAACCTCAAATACTATCACATCTACAACAACATTATAACATCAATAGCCAAGTGCACATATAAATTTCCCTTTTATCATACCTGATTCATATATTCATCACAATCTCAAATACTTACCTTACTTTCATTTTCTTATAACATAGCACGTACCTGAATCTCTTAGTTCATTTTCACACTCGATTTTAGCCCGATAATGCCCGTTGAACCATTCGGAATTAATAAGGATACTCGGATAGTTGGAAGGCTCGTACAATGCCAACGTCCCAGACGTGGTCTTACATGTAATCACATATCGATGCCACTGTCCCAGACAGGGTCTTACACGAATCAAATACAATGCCAATGTCCCAGACATGGTCTTACACGTAAACACAAGTCGATGCCAATGTCCCAGACGTGGTCTTACATGAAATCACATATCGGAATCCTATGTCATGACATATGTATCCTAACTATTCCTAAGGTTCGTACTGGACTTTCAGACGTCGTATCTCGATCATTCAAGGCTCGTAAATTTTGCCCCCATGCTCAATTCATTTCAGCATATCAATTTACACAAATAACAATTCAATTCGGCACTATTAAATTAGATACTATAGAATTTAACAACATTATTTACTTATGAACTTACCTCGGATAACGACGGATGAAATCGACTACTCGACTACTTTCGACTTCCACCGATCTAATTTCGATTTCTTTCGTTCTTGATCTAAATAAATTCAAATTTAACTAATTTAATCACACATTCATTCAATTTAATCCACCAACACATATTTAGGCTTTTTTACACTTTAACCCTTATAATTTCACACTTTTACAATTTAGTCCTTATTTCACAAAACACAAAACATTCAAAATTTAACCACACTATAGCTTGGCCAAATATTCATGTAGCTCATATAAGTCCACATATTTCATTTATTTCACATTTAATCCCTCAAAATATTATTTTCACAATTTAGCCCAAATTACTCAATTTCATCAAAAATCCAAAGACAAAACTTTTTAATCTATCACATATCATTTATTTTCCATCATCAAACAAAAAAAATCACAAGCTATCATCAATGGCAAAACACAAAATCATCATCAAATTCAAAAATTAAAACATGGGCTTTGTAGTACTCGAAGCAACGATCACAAAAACATAGAAATTATCAAAAACTGAATAAAAACGGACCTTTAATCAAGCTTGGAAGTAGTCGAATATCAAAACATATGAGCCCTAGCTTTTCTTTCTTTAATTTCGGCAATAATGGATGAATATAATGACCATTTTCATGTTTTGTTTTAATTATAGTAGCTTTACTAATTCATTTACCAAAATAACCGTTAATAAACATATAAAACATATATAAATCAAGGCCATTAATGTCCATTAACCATATTAATGGTTCATTTACATAATAAGGACTTCATAATTAATAAGCCATGTCAATTTGACATATAACTAATTAGAACACAACTTTTACCTTTTATGCAATTAAGTCCTTCTTACAAATTAAACACACAAACAATCAAATTAAATCACGGAAATTTCACACATATCAATTCACATACTATAAGCACATAAAATAATATTAAAATATTTTTTTGACTCGAATTTATGGTCCCGAAACCACTATTCTGACTAGGGTATAAACCGAACTGTTACGATTCTCCCCCCTTAGGGGTTTTCGTCCTCAAAAATCTTAACAGCGAAAAGGTTTGGGTAACGTTTTCTCATAGCATCTTCGGGCTCCCACGTCGCTTCTTCAACCCCGTGTTGATGCCATAAGACTTTTACTAAAGGAATTCTCTTATTTCTCAATTCTTTCATCTCGCAATCTAAAATCCAAATCGGTTCTTCCTCGTATGTCATATCAGATCGAATCTCAATTTTAGACGGAGAAATTACATGTGATGGATCGGATCGATATCGTCGAAGCATTGAAACATGAAATACGTTATGAATCTTTACTAATTCAGGTGGCAACAACAGTCTGTAAGCAACCGGCTCGATACGCTCAATAATCTCATACGGCCCAATAAATCTCGGACTTAATTTGCCTTTACGACTAAATCGGAGTATTTTCTTCCACGGCGATACTTTCAAAAATACTTTGTCCCCGATCTGAAATTCAATATTTTTACGTTTCAAATCTGCATACGACTTTTGACGATCTGACGCGGCTTTCAAACTATCGCGAATCACTTTCACTTTTTGTTCGGTTTCTTTGATCAAATCGACCCCGTGTATCTTATTCTCACTGAGCTCAGTCCAGTACAAAGGTGTTCGACATTTGCGACCATACAAAGCCTCGTAAGGTGCCATTTTGATACTTGATTGAAAACTATTGTTATATGCAAATTCAATCAGTGGCAAGTATCGTTCCCATGTACCTTCAAAATCAAGAATGTAACATCTTAACAAATCCTCAAGTATCTGAATGATTCGTTCGGACTGACCATCTGTCTGCGGATGGAAACCAGTGCTAAAGTGTAGTTTCGTACCTAGTGCATCTTGCAATTTCTTCCAAAACCGCGATGTGAACCTCGGATCTCTATCTGAAACAATAGAAATAGATACTTCGTGCAATCTTACAATCTAAGAAATATACAACTCAGCAAGTTTATCAAATGAATAATCTATACGAACCGAAATAAAATGAGCCGATTTAGTCAATCTATCCACAATAACCCAGATTGCATCTTTCTTACTCGGTGACAAAGGCAAACCCGATACAAAATCCATCGTGACTCTGTCCTATTTCCACTCGGGTATCATAATTGGTTGAAGTAACCCAGAGGGTACCTGATGCTCGACTTTAACTTGCTGACAGATTAAACATTTCGAAACAAAGTTAGAGATGTCTCATTTCATACCATGCCACCAGTAAAGCTCTTTCAAATCATTATACATTTTTGTGCTACCCAGATGAACTGATAATCGAAAACCATGAGCTTCATTCAAAATCATTTGTATCAACTCTGAATTTTTCGGAACACACATTCGGTCTTTGAACCTCAAACAACATTCAGAATCAACTCTAAACTCTGAATCAGTATTCGTCTCACGTTGAGCCCGTTTTACTATCAATTCATTATCAACTTTCTGAGCCTCACGAATCTGTTGAATAAATAACGGTTTCGCTTTCAACTCAGCTATTATCGAACCATCATCTAATAAGGTCAACTGAGTATTCATTGCTCGTAAGGTAAACAACGATTTCTGACTTAAAGCATCAGCAACAACATTAGCCTTTCCCGAATGGTAGTCAATCACAAGCTCATAATCTTATAATAACTCTAACCATCTTTGCTGCCGTAAATTTAGATCTTTTTGTGTCATCAAATATTTTAAACTTTTATGACCGGAATAAACATGACATTTTTCACCAAACAGATAATGACGCCATATCTTTAATGCAAATACAATAGCTGCCAATTCCAGATCATGTGTCAGATAGTTCTTTTCGTGTGGCTTTAACTGTCTCAAGGCATAAGCTATGACTTTGCCTTCCGGCATCAAAACACAACCCAAACCATTCAAAGATGCATCACTATATATCAAAAATTCTTTCTGGGATTCATTTGTACTATGCTGGAGCTTGATCAACAAAACTTTCAACTGATCGAAACTTTTTTGGCACTTTTCTGACCACTCGAACTTAACATATTTCTGAAGTAGTCGCGTCATCGGAGTTGCAATCATAGAGAAGCCTTTTACAAATTGTCTATAATATCCCGCTAGTCCCAAAAAACTGCGAACTTCTAACACATTTCTCGGAGGTTCCCAATCTAAAATTGCTCAAATCTTGCTCGGATCAACTCGTATTCCCGCAGCTGACACAATATGTCCCAGAAAACTGACTTCTCGTAACCAGAACTCACATTTACTAAACTTCGCATATAACTGCTTATCACGTAAAGTCTGTAACACTAATCTCAAATGTTCAGCATGTTCGGATTCATCACAAGAATAGATCAATATGTCATCTATGAACACAACCACAAATCGATCCAAATACTGTCTAAAGATCCGGTTCATTAAATCCATAAAAACAACAGGTGCATTAGTAAATCCAAAAGGCATAACTAGAAACTCATAATGTTCGTATCTCGTTCGAAAAGTAGTTTTCGGCATATCGAAGTCTTTAACTCGCAGCTGATAGTAACTCGATCTCAAATCTATCTTAGAGAACACTGTAGCCCCTTTCAACTGATCAAATAAGTCGTCAATCCTTGGCAAAGGATATTTATTCTTTATAGTCACCTTGTTGAGCTGCCTGTAGTCGATGCACATTCTCATAGTTCTGTCTTTCTTTTTCACAAACAAAATCGGTGCACCCCAGGGGGAAAAACTCGGTCGTGCAAAGCCTCTATTAGTCAATTCTTGCAACTGAGCTTTCAATTCTTTTAATTCAGTCGGTGCCATTCTGTACGGAGCTATTGATATCAGAGTCGTCCCCGACACTAACTCAATACCAAACTCTACCTCTCGGATCGGTGGCAAACCCGATAATTCTTCGGGAAACACATCCAGATATTCACACACAACTGGTACTGATTCAATCTTCTTTTCTGATACTTTAGAATCGAGCACATAAGCAAAATAAGCTTCACAACCCTCTCTCACATATTTCTGAGCTAACATCGAAGATATTACTGCCAGTAATCCATTCAAATCGTTAGACTCAATCTGAATAATCTCATCATTCTGACATCGCAAATCAATAGTCTTTCGTTTGCAATTCACAATAGCATTGTGTAAAGTTAACCAATCCATACCCAGAATTATATCAAACTCATCGAATGGCAACAACATCAAATTAGTCGGAAAACATGAATCTCGAATCATCAACAGACAATTCTTGCACACTTTATCAACTAAAACACACTGGCTTAAGGGGTTCGATACTCTAATCACAAACTCAGTAGACTATATAGGCAAAGTCTTACTGGATACTAAAGTCTCACATACATAAGAATGAGTCGAATTAGGATCAATCAAGGCAACAACACTAGTATCATAGAGAGTGAAAATACCAGTAATCACATCTAGAGACGAAGCTTCTTCGCGGGCACGAATAGCATAAGCTCTAGCAGGTGCGTGAGCCTCAGATCTAACAGCTGTGTCTTTAGTTCCTCTCTGACTGCTACTCACGTTACATGTGTTCCTGGGTAGCCTACCTCGAGCTTCCGTATTACTCGTCGACGTGCATGCGTGTTTTGCTCATTAACTTTCGGGGCATTCACGAATGAAATAATCTAATGATCCATATTTGAAACAGGCCCGATCATTCAATCTACAACTGCCGGGATGTCATTTACCACAATATTTGTACTCTGGTTAATTTGATCTGACGTTACCAACACTAGCTACTGAGGTAGCTCTCGAACTCACAACAGGTCTATCTCGGTCTCATCTAGAATAACCCGCAGTAGCCTTTAAACGGCTAGAGTCATCTTGAAATTTCTTTGATGCCGATTGGAAAGACTTACTTGAGAATCTCTTACGTGCATCTCTAGCTTCAAAGTCAGCTTTTCTTTTCTCTTTCCCAAGCTCTTTGGCTTTGCAGGCTCATTCAACAAGTACAACAAACTCTTTTATTTCAAGAATCCTGACTAATAGCTTGATATCTTCATTCAGCCCGTCTTCGAATATTTTACACATTATTGCTTCAGTCGAAACACACTCTCGGGCATATCTGCTCAGTCTCACAAATTTCTGCTCATATTACATTACGATCATACAACCCTATTTCACTGAGAATTCTTTGCGCTTGATCAATGAATCTCGGTGATGTATTTCTTACAGAATTTAGTCTGAAAGAACTCCCAAGTAACCCGTTCTCTCGGAACTACAGATATCAGTGTATTCCACCAATGATACGCGAAATCTCGAAGAACTGATACAACACATTTGATGCACTCATCAGGTGTACAGGATAGCTCATCAAACACACAGATCGTATTATCAAGCCAAAATTCAGCTCGCTCGGCATCATCATCAACAGTGGCTCTGAATTCTTCGGCCCCGTGTTTGCTAATTCTATCAATCAGTGGCTTATTCATTTGTACTGGATCAACAACTTGTGGCATAACGGGTATTTGGGGAGGAATCAGTGGGGGAGATGGTTGTGGAACAGTCGGATTCGTCCGGATATATTGAGTAAACCAATCGTTCATCATTTGATAGAAGGCTTGTTTAGCCTCACTCTCATGGTTACTCAAAATTGGCCTAGAATCAGCCGACGCTGCCCCCTGAGCAGGAGCGGGCGCATTACATTCTACATCATCTGCTACGGCTCGATCGGGATCCATTTACTATACGAAAACACATTTCAATTGTCAGGAATCATCATACTATCGCAGTTTAAAAATATGGCATGTATTGCTAGACTCATATGCGCTACGTTAGTCCTAGAATCGACTAAATCGTGCTCTGATACCAACAAAATGTAACACCCCTAACCCGTAATCGTCGCTGAAATAGGGTTAAGAAGCGTTACCGAACATTTCAGAACTTTTACGATCATTCCACAATTATAAGATATAATGTCAACATATCATAGCAAATCATATTCATAAAGTCCCTTTACAAGGTCTACGAGACCTTTAACATGCATTAGGAAGGGGTCGGGACTAAACCGAGCTCATACAAAATTTTTCTGAAACTTAACATTTTTCAAAGTTACAGAGGTCACATGCCCGTGTGGGTAGGCCATGTGAGGCAGACACACCCGTGTGTCCAAGCCGTGGCAAAACAGGGCATATATACTGACTTGTCCACACGGCCGAAGATACGCCCGTGTGCTTAACCCGTGGTCGACACTGACTTATTTCACACGGCCGGTCACGCGCGTGTGTCCGGCTGTGTCGCGAGTCGACTTGTTTTGATTTACAAACTTAAGAGACACGGTCGAGCCACACGCCCGTGTGCTCAACTGTGTGGGCAAATATAAGCCATTTGCAAGGCCAATTTGCCACCCACACTTTGTGTAACCTACATGTAACACCCCAAACCCGGCCTAAACGTTACGACCGAATCTGGCATGTCACATGAAAAGAATGTCTAAAAACTGTGCATTCGTTAAAAAGCTCATATTTTTATAGTTGTGGTGAGAAATCGAGTTTAAGTAATTTTGAATAAGAAATGGTTTATTATCATTTTAGGAAAATCCCATATTGATCATTTAATAACAAGCAATAAACAAATTGAAAGCTGAAACCAAATAAAATACCCAAGGCCTTATTACATAACAAAAACTCAAATAAAAATAAGTCCAAATAAAAGAAACGAATTTACGAGTGAACATATGTATGGCCTCCACGAGTCCACCTCAGCTCCCAAATCCGCGATCTAATGATTACGCAAAAATTTAACTAAGGGGTGAGTCATCGAGACTCGGTGTGTAAATCCCCATCCAACAAGCCCTTACACAATTTCATATGAAAATATGCATATCATGCACCCAAACCTAGCCATCCAATGCTCCTTTCTCTACCGTGTGGTACCAAACCTTTGGTGGTGCCAAACCACTTTGGTGACCCAAAGTCACGATATCCATAATTGTGGTGCCAAACCACTGGTGACCCAAAGTCACGAATAATCCAATGATGGGGCCAACCCATCGTGTGATACCAAATCACTTTGGCGTCAATCCCGTATAATCGGTGTGGGGCCAACCCTTTGTGGTGCTAAGCTTTGGGGACGAGGCGCTATGAGGTGCCAAACCTCACGGTGTCCCAAAGACACAAATGTGATACCAAATCCTTTGGTGACCAAGTCACGAATCCAATGATGGGGCCAACCCATCGTGTGATACCAAATCACTTGGCGTCAATCCCGTATAATCGGTGTGGGGCCAACCCCTTTGTGGTGCTAAGCCACGGGACGAGGCATTTGAGGTGCCAAACCTCTGGTGACCCAAAGTCACAATAATCAATCTGTGGTACCAAACCACTTTGGTGGTGCCAAACCTTTGGTGTCCCAAAGACACGGATATCAATCTTCCCCTCCTCTCATCATACCCATGCAATATGACATAATAATTCGTGTATGCAGATGTCATGTATGCTAGACATATATCAAATATAAGTATAACATGAATTACCATCATAATCGAGATAGACATAAAACAACATAATCACCCTAATCAACCTCTAAGGGTATAACCAGTAATTTTACCTACCAAGGGCATTTTTCGTAATTTACCCACCAAGGGTATATCGGTAATTTACCCACCAAGGGCATTTTCATAATTTACCCACCAAGGGCATATCGGTAATTTACCCTTCAAGGATATTTTGGTAATTTACCCACTAAGGGTATTTCAGCATAATTTCGTGCACGGAATGGCCTTTCCAAAGGCCCAGTGTCGCCCGGCGACCCAACTACCATTTCGGTCGAAATGGACTATTGGGCCTAAAGCCCAATTTCGGCCCATTCGGGCCCACTGCGCTCGTGTGGCCCACCTAACACAAATCTAGCCACGTTTATGAGATTCACCTAGTCTAGTTCACTATATACTACACCATCATACATTTTACTATATTGGGCCCACGGCCCATTAGAACCCCTTCGGCCCATCGCGCCCAGCGCCCCAACCCACAAGAATACTGCGATGGCCTCAACTATCGCGTGAAGCCCCACACACGTGCGCTCGCCGCGCTCGTGTAGCTACTATTGCCGTGATTGGCACTTCGGCATTGCCGCTCTACAGCTAGAGTAGAGAGAGTTACACACCTGATAGGACTCTGGTGCTAATCCGCGCTCCGACCACTCTTGTGCCCAAACGCCTTCCAAGGTGTGTCAACCCTCCTCCTGGAAAGCTCTTTATATAGCTAGCTCTTCACCTTCCTTCTTTGTATCTTTTCGATGTAGGATCCTTCGTCGAGTAGAGTTTAAATTCAATGAAACTCTTCAAAATCTGCATCCAGCAAAATAAATACTCCCTTGCTTCTCATGAGATTCGAACCCAGGCTCCCTTGCAACATAATCCACGCTGCTAGCCACTTGGCCACAAGCTCCTCTTGTGTCTTAAACCATGCGCAACTAAATATAAATCTATAGCCAAATTCTGAGGTCCAAGTAAAAAGAAAACCAAAATGCAAAAGCCAAGACTTGAACCTTGGACCTCCTTCCTTCCTTGTGGCGTCACCCCCTTGTCTCTTATGTGGCGTCACTTTGCCACTACACCACACACTCCACTTGTGTCATTTTTCCCCACATTTTATTCTTAAGGCCTACACCGCCAACTTCCAGGTTTTTTTCACCTAAAACCAAAATTTCCCCAAAGCTAATATTTGATCCCGGGACTTCATAGAAGCCCTCTAACCTTCCAAAATAACTTACCTAATAAGTCTAACTTGCATTAATGCCGTTCTCAAAAATTTTAAAATCAAGGCCCATTGGGCCCAATCCTACTAGGCCCAATTTCGGGATGTTACAAATCTACCCTCCTTAAAGAAATTTCGTCCTCGAAATTTCCAACTACAGAACATTCGTACCACCTAACCTACAACGTTGTGCTCTCAGCTGCGCACTCTGATTCAATAACCTAATGTACTTTTAACTAGAATTTAGAAATCCTACACATACTAAAAAAAAACTAACCATTAAAGCAGACAAATATTTCGTACGCAATCAACTCTATATCCGAACATCACATCCAACCCAAACACACAGAATAGATATTCAAAATACAGCATATAACAAAGAAAAGTATCAGAAACTTACAGAGTGCGGATTGGTGCTAGGAGACTCGGTGCCATATTTCAACAAAAGAACAGATATATATTTTTCTAAACCATTTTCCAAACCATCTTTTGAAAACATTTTTTTGAACCCAAACCCAGTAGAGAGTTTTGAACCTAGGCTCGATACCATAATTGTAACACCCCAAACCCGGCCTAAGCGTTATTTAAGAATCGGCATGTCACATGAAAAGAATGTCTAAAAGCTGTGCATTCGTTAAAAGCTCATATTTTTATAGTTGTGGTGAGAAATCGAGTTTAAGTAATTTTGAATAAGAAATGGTTTATTATCATTTTAGGAAAATCCCATATTGATCATTTAATAACAAGCAATAAACAAATTGAAAGTGAAACCAAATAAAATACCCAAGGCCTTATTACATAACAAAAACTCAAATAAAAATAAGTCCAAATAAAAGAAACGAATTTACGAGTGAACATATGTATGGCCTCCACGAGTCCACCTCGGCTCCCAAATCCGCGATCTAATGATTACTGCAAAATTTAACTAAGGGTGAGTCATCGAGACTCGGTGTGTAAATCCCCATCCAACAAGCCCTTACACAATTTCATATGAAAATATGCATATCATGCACCCAAACCTAGCCATCCAATGCTCCTTTCTCTACCAGTGTGGTACCAAACCTTGGTGGTGCCAAACCACCTGGTGACCCAAAGTCACGATATCCATAATTGTGGTGCCAAACCACCGGTGACCCAAAGTCACGAATAATCCAATGATGGGGCCAACCCATCGTGTGATACCAAATCACCGGCGTCAATCCCGTATAATCGGTGTGGGGCCAACCCTTTGTGGTGCTAAGCCACTTTGGGACGAGGCGCTATGATGAGGTGCCAAACCTCACGGTGTCCCAAAGACACAAATGTGATACCAAATCACTTTGGTGACCGAAGTCACGAATCCAATGATGGGGCCAACCCATCGTGTGATACCAAATCACTTTGGCGTCAATCCCGTATAATCGGTGTGGGGCCAACCCCTTTGTGGTGCTAAGCCACTGGGGCGAGATTTGAGGTGCCAAACCTCTGGTGACCCAAAGTCACAATAATCAATCTGTGGTACCAAACCTTTGGTGGTGCCAAACCCACTGGTGTCCCAAAGACACGGATATCAATCTTCCCCCTCCTCTCATCATACCCATGCAATATGACATAATAATTCGTGTATGCGTTATGTCATGTATGCTAGACATATATCAAATATAAGTATAACATGAATTACCATCATAATCGGATAGACATAAAACAACATAATCACCTAATCAACCTCTAAAGGGTATAGCAGTAATTTTACCTACCAAGGGCATTTTTCGTAATTTACCCACCAAGGGTATATCGGTAATTTACCCACCAAGGGCATTTTCATAATTTACCCACCAAGGGCATATCGGTAATTTACCCTTCAAGGATATTTTGGTAATTTACCCACTAAGGGTATTTCAGTAATTCATTACACTGGAATGGCCTTTCCAAAGGCCAGTGTCGCCCGAAGCGCCCAACTACCATTTACGGTCGAAATGGACTATTGGGCCTAAAGCCCAATTTCGGCCCATTCGGGCCCTGCGCTCGTGTGGCCCACCTAACACAAATCTAGCCACGTTTATGAGATTCACCTAGTCTAGTTCACTATATACTACACCATCATACATTTTACTATATTGGGCCCACGGGCCCATTGGGAGCCCCCGGCCCATCGCGCCCAAGCGGCCCCAACCCACAAGAATACTGCGATGGCCTCAACTATCGCGTCGAAGCCCCACGCGTGCGCTCGCACGCTCGTGTGTGGCTACTATTGCCGTGATTGGCGCCCGGCGCATTCGCTCTACTGACTAGAGTAGAGAGAGTTACACACACGATAGGACTCGGTGCTAATCCGCGCTCGACCACTCTTGTGCCCAAACGCCTTCCAAGGTGTGTCAACCCTCCTCTGGAAAGCTCTTTATATAGCTAGCTCTTCACCTTCCTTCTTTGTATCTTTCGATGTGGGATCCCTTCACAAGGTAGAGTTTAAATTCAATGAAACTCTTCCCGTCTGCATCATGCAAAATAAATACTCCCTTGCTTCTCATGAGATTCGAACCTGGGCTCCCTTGCAACATAATCCACTGCTAGCCACTTGGCCACAAGCTCCTCTTGTGTCTTAAACCATGCGCAACTAAATATAAATCTATAGCCAAATTACGAGGTCCAAGTAAAAGAAAACCAAAATGCAAAAGCCAAGACTTGAACCTTGGACCTCCTTCCTTCCTTGTGGCGTCACCCCCTTGTCTCTTATGTGGCGTCACTTTGCCACTACACACACACTCCACTTGTGTCATTTTTCCCCACATTTTATTCTTAAGGCCTACACCGCCAACTTCGGGTTTTTTTCACCTAAAACCAAAATTTCCCCAAAGCTAATATTTGATCCGGGACTTCATAGAAGCCTCTAACCTTCCAAAATAACTTACCTAATAAGTCTAACTTGCATTAATGCCGTTCTCAAAAATTTTAAAATCAAGGCCCATTGGGCCCAATCCTACTAGGCCCAATTTGGGATGTTACAAATCTACCCTCCTTAAAGAAATTTCGTCCTCGAAATTTCCAACTCTGAGAACATTCGTGCACCACCTAACCTACAACGTCGTGCTCACAGCTGCGCTCTCGATTCCAATAACCCTAATGTACTTTTAACTAGAATTTAGAAATCCTACACATACTAAAAAAAACTAACCATTAAAGTAGACAAATATTTAAATGCATAATCAACTCTATATCCAGAACATCACATCCAACCCAAACACACAGAATAGATATTCAAAATACTGACATATAACAAAGAAAAGTATCGGGGAAACTTACAGTGCGGATTGGTCTTAGGAGACTCGGGTGCCATATTTCAACAAAAGAAACAGATATATATTTTTCTAAACCATTTTCCAAACCATCTTTTGAAAACATTTTTTTGAACCCAAACCCCAGTAGGAGTTTTTGAACCTAGGCTCGATACCATAATTGTAACACCCCAAACCCGGCCTAAGCGTTACGATCGAATCGGCATGTCACATGAAAAGAATGTCTAAAAAGCTGTGCATTCGTTAAAAAGCTCATATTTTTATAGTTGTGGTGAGAAATCGAGTTTAAGTAATTTTGAATAAGAAATGGTTTATTATCATTTTAGGAAAATCCCATATTGATCATTTAATAAAAGCAATAAACAAATTGAAAAAATTTGAAACCAAATAAAATACCCAAGGCCTTATTACATAACAAAAACTCAAATAAAAATAAGTCCAAATAAAAGAAAGCGAATTTCTGAGTGAACATATGTATGGCCTCCACGAGTCCACCTCGGCTCCCAAATCCGCGATCTAATGATTACACCGCAAAATTTAACTAAGGGGTGAGTCATCGAGACTCGGTGTGTAAATCCCCATCCAACAAGCCCTTACACAATTTCATATGAAAATATGCATATCATGCACCCAAACCTAGCCATCCAATGCTCCTTTCTCTACCCGTGTGGTACCAAACCTTTGGTGGTGCCAAACCACTGGTGACCCAAAGTCACGATATCCATAATTGTGGTGCCAAACCCTTTGGTGACCCAAAGTCACGAATAATCCAATGATGGGGCCAACCCATCGTGTGATACCAAATCACTTTGGCGTCAATCCGTATAATCGGTGTGGGGCCAACCCATTGTGGTGCTAAGCCACTGGGGACGAGGCGCTATGAGGTGCCAAACCTCTGGTGTCCCAAAGACACAAATGTGATACCAAATCTTTGGTGACCAGAAAGTCACGAATCCAATGATGGGGCCAACCCATCGTGTGATACCAAATCACCGGCGTCAATCCCGTATAATCAATTGTGGGGCCAACCCTTTGTGGTGCTAAGCCACTGGGGACGAGGAGGCGAGGTGCCAAACCTCTGGTGACCCAAAGTCACAATAATCAATGCGTGGTACCAAACCCACGGTGGTGCCAAACCACTTTGGTGTCCCAAAGACACGGATATCAATCTTCCCCTCCTCTCATCATACCCATGCAATATGACATAATAATTCGTGTATGCGATTATGTCATGTATGCTAGACATATATCAAATATAAGTATAACATGAATTACCATCATAATCGAGATAGACATAAAACAACATAATCACCTAATCAACCTCTAAGGGTATAACAGTAATTTTACCTACCAAGGGCATTTTAAGTAATTTACCCACCAAGGGTATATCGGTAATTTACCCACCAAGGGCATTTTCATAATTTACCCACCAAGGGCATATCGGTAATTTACCCTTCAAGGATATTTTGGTAATTTACCCACTAAGGGTATTTGGTAATTTCGTGACTGGAATGGCCTTTCCAAAGGCCAGATGTCGCGCCCGGCGACCCAACTACCATTTCAGTCGAAATGGACTATTGGGCCTAAAGCCCAATTTCGGCCCATTCGGGCCCACACGCTCGTGTGGCCCACCTAACACAAATCTAGCCACGTTTATGAGATTCACCTAGTCTAGTTCACTATATACTACACCATCATACATTTTACTATATTGGGCCCACGGGCCCATTGGGACCCCTTCGGCCCATCGCGGCCCAAGCAGCCCCAACCCACAAGAATACTACTGATGGCCTCAACTATCGCGTCGAAGCCCCACACGTGCGCTCGCACGCTCGTGTGGCTACTATTGCCGTGATTGGCACTTCGGCATTGCCGCTCTACTGCTAGAGTAGAGAGTTACACACTGATAGGACTCGGTGCTAATCCAGCGCTCGACCACTCTTGTGCCCAAACGCCTTCCAAGGTGTGTCAACCCTCCTCCTGGAAAGCTCTTTATATAGCTAGCTCTTCACCTTCCTTCTTTGTATCTTTTCGATGTGGGATCCCTTCGTCAGTAGAGTTTAAATTCAACTGAAACTCTTCCCGTCAGCACATGCAAAATAAATACTCCCTTGCTTCTCATGAGATTCGAACCTGGGCTCCCTTGCAACATAATCCACGTTGCTAGCCACTTGGCCACAAGCTCCTCTTGTGTCTTAAACCATGCGCAACTAAATATAAATCTATAGCCAAATTCCGAGGTCCAAGTAAAAGAAAACCAAAATGCAAAAGCCAAGACTTGAACCTTGGACCTCCTTCCTTCCTTGTGGCGTCACCCCTTGTCTCTTATGTGGCATCACTTTGCCACTACACCACACACTCCACTTGTGTCATTTTCCCCACATTTTATTCTTAAGGCCTACACGCCAACTTCCAGGTTTTTTTCACCTAAAACCAAAATTTCCCCAAAGCTAATATTTGATCCCGGGACTTCATAGAAGCCCTCTAACCTTCAAAATAACTTACCTAATAAGTCTAACTTGCATTAATGCCGTTCTCAAAAATTTTAAAATCAAGGCCCATTGGGCCCAATCCTACTAGGCCCAATTTCGGGATGTTAAACTACAAACATCAAACCATTGCAAAATCATACCTCCAATGCATTCAAGACATACCAAAACATGCATATTTTACCTCTTAACAACATCATTCACTTCATATACAAAACCTAACTCAATCATACAACTTATAGCATCAACTTACATCAAAAACATATAACTAAGCTTCATCTAAAATCATATCAATTCAAAGCAATTTCTCATCATTTGCATATCCAAAATCAACCATGAACTCACCTATAATGTACCATTTCATTTAGCTACTTATGAGCACATTAAAACTTACCAACTTATGTATCAATAAGCATGAGCAAAACCCATTCATAAACACATCCATTAACAAGCCATATCACATGGCTATTTTTACACATCACAAAACATATTCTAAGTTCTCTAGACTATACATGCCATACTTTAATATTTACATTCTCAAAAGGTACCAAAATATAATTCGATAGTATGGTGATGATCCTCGACGATCTCCAGCTTCTCGTAGCTTTAATAATCTATAAAACAATGAGGAAAACATACACACAAAGTAAGCTATCAATGCTTAGTAAGTCATAAGCAAATAATGAACAATTAAACATTTGCACTAAACCAATTAGCCAAATCAAAACATCATTAATCAAATGTACATCTATTACGTTTGTAACCTCAAATACTATCACATCTACAACAACATTATAACATCAATAGCCAAGTGCACATATAAATTTCCCTTTTATCATACCTGATTCATATATTCATCACAATCGCAAATACTTACCTTACTTTCATTTTCTTATAACATAGCACGTACCTGAATCTCTTAGTTCATTTTCACACTCGATTTTAGCTCGAAAATGCCTATTTGACCATTCAGAATTAATAAGGATAGTCGGAAGGCTCGTACAATGCCAACGTCCCGATGTGGTCTTACATGTAATCACATATCGATGCCACTGTCCCAGACAGGGTCTTACACGAATCAAATATGATGCCAATGTCCCAGACATGGTCTTACACGTAAACACAAGTCGATGCCAACGTCCCAGATGTGGTCTTACACAAAATCACATATCGAAATCCTATGTCATGACATATGTATCCTAACTATTCCTAAGGTTCGTACGGTCCTTTCAGACGTCGTATCTCGATCATTTCAGGCTCGTAAATATTGTCCCCATGCTCAATTCATTTCAGCATATCAATTTACACAAATAACAATTCAATTCGGCACTATTAAATTAGATACTATAGAATTTAACAACATTATTTACTTATGAACTTACCTCGGATAACGACGGATGAAATCGACTACTCGACTACTTTCGACTTCCCCCGATCTAATTCTGATTTCTTTCGTTCTTGATCTAAATAAATTCAAATTTATCTGATTTAATCACACATTCATTCAATTTAATCCACCAACACATATTTAGGCCTTTTTACACTTTAACCCTTATAATTTCACACTTTTACAATTTAGTCCTTATTTCACAAAACACAAAACATTCAAAATTTAACCACACTATAGCTTGGCCAAATATTCATGTAGCTCATATAAGTCCACATATTTCATTTATTTCACATTTTAATCCCTCAAAATATTATTTTCACAATTTAGCCCAAATTACTCAATTTCATCAAAAATCCAAAGACAAAACTTTTTAATCTATCACATATCTTTTATTTTCCATCATCAAACAACAAAAATCACAAGCTATCATCAATGGAAAAACACAAAATCATCATCAAATTCAAAAATTAAAACATGGGATTTGTAGTACTCGAAGCAACGATCACAAAAACATAAAAATTATCAAAAATCGAACAAAAATGGACCTTTAATCAAGCTTGGAAGTAGCCTAATATCAAAACATATGAGCCCTAGCTTTTCTTTCTTTAATTTCGGCAATAATGGATGACTATAATGACCATTTTCATGTTTTGTTTTAATTATAATAGCTTTACTAATTCATTTACCAAATTAACCTTTAATAAACATATAAAACATATATAAATCAAGGCCATTAATGTCCATTAACCATATTAATGGTTCATTTACATAATAAGGACTTCATAATTAATAAGCCATGTCAATTTGACGTATAACTAATTAGAACACAACTTTTACCTTTTATGCAATTAAGTCCTTTTTACAAATTAAACACACAAACAATCAAATTAAATCACGAAAATTTCACACATATCAATTCACATACTATAAACACATAAAATAACATTAAAATATTTTTTTGACTCGAATTTGTGGTCCCAAAATCACTATTCCGACTAGGGTCTAAATCGAACTGTTACACAACACGCCCATGGGGCTGACCGTGTGTCACACATGGCCTAGACACACGCCCGTGTGTCTACCCGTGTGGACAATTGTAAGGCTATCTACCAAGCCAATTGCCACCCTACAAGGCAACCACACTTATACCATTTCAATTCAACATACATCATGGCCATAAGGCATTTCTAAGAACCCAAGATCAAGACATCCACACAAGCATGCACTTCATGAATTTCATCATAATTGAATATATAAACTTGTCAAGTATTGGCCAATTTCCAATGGCCATTTACAAAATGAATTGGGTAGCATTAATAGCCACATATTGGCTAACAAATATGACATGACACAAAATAACCAAGTTCCTATACATGCCATACTCAAAATTAATCAAACTTTGTTATACCAAAGAGAAGTTGATAGTGTGATTCCGAACTCTGACGTCCCACGATCCCCGAGTTAGCTTGGCGATACTACAAGGAAAAGGGAAATGAGAGGGGTAAGCATAAAGCTTAGTAAGTTTGCATGAAATAAATAGCATATTAAAAGCTCATAATGTCATCCATCCATTGTGCTGAATAAAAACACAAAGTCTTAAGCACATTGCCATAACTTACTCATGCTTACTCTTACCAATCACATATCATGTCACTTATCGTAAATATTTCTCGTAAATTATTCACATGTACCTGTATCACTTCATCACATAGCTTTAGCATTAATCTCATCTCTATTATAAGCTTGACTATTTACCCCATCAAATCACTTAGGATACTCGAAGATACATAATCATCATCATTCGCATAAATACGATGCCAATGCCACATCTCAGATGTGGTTTTACATGGGGTCACCTCTAGATACCGATGCCATATCCCAGATATGGTCTTATACGGGATCTCATATTGATTGTCGATGCCATATCCCAGATATGGTCTTATACGATCTTCATATTCGATGCTGATGCCATATCCCAAATATGGTCTTATACGGGATCTCAATTCGGTGTCGATGTCATGTCCCAGACATGGTCTTATACGGGACCTTACCAATCTCAGTGATGATATCCTTTCACTTCTTAAAGTCTAACCGGGACTTCAACATTATAAATATTTCATCATTTTCTCATTCAACCTCATTACTCAATTTCATGGAAATATTATACATCTTTACTAATGTCATGCATTTTAAAACTTAATAATATGATGTTGAATTTATTACACACAAACTTACCTCGATTTCAAAATAGGCCAATATGCCGATCTAGTCCGATACCTTGCCTTTTCCTCGGTCAAGGTTAATGCCTTGTTCTTCTTGATCTATAATAACAAATTAGCTCATTTAATTACCACATTAATCATTACATTTCAATAATCATACTTTGGAAAAATTACCATTTTGCCCTTAGACTTTCACAAAATGACGATTTTACCCTTAGGCCCGTAAATCGATTCTAATCAAATTTCCTCCTTTTACATGCCTAGATGAAAATTTATTACTCTTATGGAAACCCTTAATACTTATTATTTCACAAATTTAACACATATTTTATAACCTTTACAAAAAGGTCCTTTTAGGTGTTTTCATGGTAACACATTTCACAAAAGTTGTTTATCTAACAACTAGGACTCATTTTCTTCCATAAAAATGCAGCAAACAACATAAATGCTCACATGGAAAAACCATAAAACTTTCAATTTTTTTTGCAAAATAGTCCTTTCTTTAGCTAGCTTAAGCTTTAGGGGTTCCAAAAGTACAAAAATTATCAAAGAATGGCCATTAAAGCACTTACTTGCAAGGAGAAAAGCTTGGCTGAAATTTTTGAGCTCTCAACCCCTATTTTGTTTCTAATTTTCAGTGGAGAATATGGAGAGCAAAAATGATATTTTTCTTCTCTTTATTTTATTAATACAAATCAATTTAATCCACCTAATTCCAACAACTTTGACCAATTTTGACATTGTTTGTCCCCTATGGCCGGCCACCCTATTTCTAAAGGTATAATTGTACTTTAAGGGCCTCCAATTAATATTCTATGGCTTTTAGACACCTTTAGCTTGTAAAATGAAACTTTCGGACTTTATGCGATTTAGTCCTTTTTCGCAATTAAACATGAAATCGCTAAAATTAAAGCACCAAAATTTTTATGCACCTATATAATCATGCTTTAACTCATAAAATAATATAAAAATAATTTTATCCAACCTCAGATTAGTGGTTCCGAAACCACTGTTCTGACTAGCCCCTAAATTGGGCTGTTACAATTGTAATTTACTCTTTGACTGAATTCGACAAAGTTCAATAAGCGAGAAAGTCCCGGTTGAACCTTAGGAATAGTTAGGATATAAATTTCATGACATTAGGGTTATAAGATTTCGTGTAAGACCATGTCTGAGACATGGCATCGATATGAGAATCGTGTAAGACCATAGCTGGGCTATGTGCATCGATATGTGATCCCATGTAAGATCGTATCTGAGATATGGCATTGGTATGATTCTATGTGTATGTGATTCCCGAGTATCCTTTAGTATTCCAAGTGGTTCAATGGGAAACTTAACGACAATGTGAAAGTTGGAAAAGACTATGGTATGTTATGAAAGATTATGATAAGCTGCAAGATAATACATGTACGTAAAGTTTATAAGCATTGACTTCATGAAATTATGAGTTCATGATTTCCACGAGATTGATTTTGTGAAAACCTTGTGATGTATGTATTACATGATAAATGCTATTGTTGATTATGTGATTGGCTTTCGGGCCAAATTGAGTTAAGATATAGAATGTTATGTTCATGCGAATTGTGATTCATCGGATATGAGAAAGAGGAAAGATTGGCATAATTGCCTATTAAAATGACTATGGGATGATATGAGCTTTGAACAATTGAAAGAAGTTAAAGTATATGCTCGAAGTGTAAATACTCATAATTAATGTGCATGTTTACTATGAGAGATGATGATTGTTAGGCTAATGCCAAGAAATCTTAAATTATGCTTATGAGTTGATAGAGCAAACTATGTGACTAAATAAAATTATAACCATGGGATTATGGTGGATTACAATAATTTGTGTCCATATTGTTGAACATGACAAACACTTGATAAGATGTGATTGTGTAACATCCTAGATTAAGGGTTATGTGTTTATGCATAATTCGAGTGTTAGCATGCTTCAGTGTGTGATTGGATGAATTTTAAGGGCCTTGAGAACTTTAAGATATAGGAGAATGCCTTAGGAAAATTATTGGTTTTTAGGTGAAAAAGGGGAGTTTGGCTAGAGAGGCCTTAGGATTAATTTTAGGCATTTTTGGGCATAAGAAATGCCTTGGTAAGGTGGCTTCCATGCGCCACTTAAGGGGCTGATTATAGCGCCATCAAGGGCTTGGGTTCGAATCTAGGTGGCAGCAAGGCATTTTTATTTTTGGGTGTTGGCGTTAAAATGAGGGGGCTGAGTTAAAGAGGGTTTAAAGGATGTTGTGGGAATTGGTGGACAAGAAAGTCAATTAGGAAAAGTGGCCTGGGGCGTTGGAAGAGAGGGCTGCAGCAGTGAGGTTCTAGGTTCGAACCAAGGGAGTTGCAATTGGAGTTTTATTTTTATTCTTATTTTGCAGCGAGTTGGTAAGGTGTTGGACGGCACATGGGACCTTCAATTGGGATAAATATTAAGTTAATTTTGGTGGTGTTTAAATTTAATTTGGAAGGGTGGTCTTTTAGTATTTTATTTTGTTTTTTTAAATTGAAGAGGTGATATTGGATAAAGTTTTATTTATTTATTTATTTATCTACTTAGTTATTTTAAGTATAGGATTATTATTATTTGGATTAAGTGAAGATAATTGTTGAAACCATTCAAACTATTTTGAATGGATTGAGAGGAGTAAATTAGGGAATTGGACTAATTCAAATTAGTTTGAATTAGTAGGTGGTGGCAATTTTGGAGTCTTCAAGGGGAGGAGTGCCGAATTCTATAAATAGGGGATGCTCACCTTTGGCCACCCCTTTTACCATTTGTTCTCTTTGCCGAATTTGCAAGTGTTTTCTCTCGACCACTTTGGTAGCAGAAACCTTTTCTCCAAGCACCTTCTCTTCCTTTTTGCTCTCAAATTTGCTAGGTGGCGAATCTTCTACTCTCCCTTCTCCCTTTCTTTTTCTTTCAAAACCGAAGGTGGGCATAGCCTTTTGTGTATTTATTTTCCCTCCCTTCCTTCACACTTTGCTTGCCATTGCCGAATATTCCAACCCCATCCGGGAGTCGAGTCGAATCACTCGGTCTCTCATTCTCTCTACTTTGTTTGCAAGTTCGGAAGCCAAACCTTAAGTCTTGTGGTGGCCGATTCTTTGTTAGGACAAGAGGAGTAGTTATCAAAGGTAAGGATTCAAGCGTTAACCCTTTGGTTTGGTTATTTAGCCGAATGGCCTTGGTGCTAATCTCTTTGTTGGCCGAATATACTTAGGGCCTTGACCTTATTGTTCTTTCATGTGTAGCAGGAGGAAAGAAGCGTTAGGGATCTTTTAAGTTTCGGTTGCATAAGGTAAGGGTAGTATTCGGCTAAAGGCACTTTCTAATACTTATTGGTACAAGGGCGAAATTAATGAGGTATTTTTCGAGGATTTCGGACGGTGGTAGGAGCAGCGGGACTCAAGTTTGTTTCGGTAAGTAAGTTAGTTGGTAAAGATTAAATACTTGGATTTATGATTTGGATGTTTAACCAGTTTATCTGATTAAGCGTTTTGATGGAGGCCAATACCAGTCAAGGAGGACAAGAGAAAGTCCCTATCCCGAAGTTTAAGAAAAGAGCTGTCTCAGCGGTTCAGGATTGGCCATCGGGGTGTGGGGCGAGCAGAAAGCTATAGGCGGATAGCCGTAGTCTCGCTTTAGCGATAGCGTCGGGGATCGAGAGTCTAGAACTCCAAGTAATAAGGTGTGTAGCTAGCCTACTGTTTCCGGGATTTATATTTGCATGTGTAATGTGTTTACTAACAAGTGCAGTGATAATCGTGATATTGATACCCTTCAAGGGTATGGCGATGATCGAGTTAGTATCAAAGTTGTTGGAATATGATCATTGATTTGTATGTGCGAGTATGCTTATGGTTATGAGTATCATGTGCATGCGTTATCATGGCTTGTATTTTATGTTGCATGTGCATGGGTGGGCTATGAAAGAAGAATGCGGGTGTACTTGAGCACGTGGTTGATGAGTGGTTGTGTGCCTCATCGTGATTGATATCGGCTATGTGCCATATCGTGGTTGATGAGTGACTATGTGTCCCATCGTGGTTTTTGGTGTTAGCTACGGCTACATCGTGGATTTGGCGTGGCGAGGTCGCGTTGTGGATTATTGTGCTTAATTGCACGTGGGCGGCAGTGATTGCCTTTGGAGTAAAAAGGAGAGGGTGATTTGATAATCCCCTGGTGTGTGTAGTAAGGTGGATACGGGGTGTGTAGAGGATGGACCCTAGGTTTGGGTTGGGTGCATTTTGCATAATTGTATATGATGTGTGGATTAATGTGATATGAGTATTTAATGTGGAAGTGGGCCAAGCCCGGTTGATATGTGGATCGAGTGTGGAAATGGGCTAAGCCCGGTATGTGGAAATTTTGTGGTTAACTACCTATTATATGAATGTGATATGAATATGGGCCAAGCCAGAATGTGGTAATATGTGAATATGATATTTGTTATCCGATATATGGGATAATATGTGGTTAACATGTGGGTGGAATTCAGTGGTTTAATTACACACTTTGAGTCAGTGTGACTCACCCAAATATTTTATCAAACATAGCGGTGATATGATGATCGGACCGGGTTGGAGTGGATACGAGGTGGCCCATGAGAAGATAATTTAATTAATTAAGTATTTATAGTTTCAGATATTTTGATTAAGTTTTTATTATAATAAGGCCCATTAAAGTATTTAAGGTTGTTTAAGTATTTTTCATTAAGTTTAATTATTATATTTATTATGGATTGACAATTTAAATATTGATTGCAAATGATTTTATTTTCTTAAGTGTGTATAATAAAGTTTTGAATCCGGTGTTTTCATAATAATTTAATTTTTACCTGGAATATTTTAAGTCACGAAAAGGGTTTTATTAAAGGAAACAAATTTTTAACGATTTTTACTCTTAAGTAAGAATATTTTTGAACGTGTTCATGATGGCATTTCAAATTCGATTCGTAGTGAATGGGCGGGTTTGGGGTGTTCTGATTTAGTATCGAGCCGGTTCAAAACTCGGCTTTGAGGGTTTTAGGTCCAAAAATGTTTTGAAAATGGGCTTTTCAAAATATGGGCTTTTATTTGAGTTATTCGGCATGGCTTTGTATCTCGGCCAGAAGTCCACGGTAAGTACTTCTAATTATTGAAGTGATTCGTGAAATGTTATGGGCTTATTTGGGCTCGTAGATTAGAATATTAGGGCTATTGAACCCTAGGGCTAGTGCACTCAAACACATGCATAAGACTTAAGGACTATTAAACAAAACCTGTGAACTAAAGTCGCGAGTTAAGGTGTGGCAACCATTTGCGCATGTCAGGATTGGTATTCGATGAAGAGCTTGGTACTTAAGCGGTCCTAGCGACTCACCTCCTCTTTACTCGAATCCCTGCAGTGCGTAGCTTCGGTTCACCCTAACCAAGAGGACTTATTCACGGGCTAAACCAATCATTAAAACCCGAAAGGGACTAGCCATGCGATTTTATAAAATCCCTAGTTTTAAAATCCTTAAATTACCCTTTTAATTGTAGTAAAAGATTATTGTGAAAATTTGTCCAAAATATCTTCGATTTACAAAAATTACAAAAATGCCCCCTGTATTGTAAATTACTAAAATACCCTTATAGGAAAAAAATGACGAAAATGCCCACAGGATAGAAAGCGGACAATGACAATGTTCGAATAGTGAGTGTGGGTGGTGGATACCACTGGATGAATATGTTGATGAATGAATGTGCCTTTATTGAGAAATGAATGTGATATTCTGAAGTAGAATAGTGAACTTGAATTGAACCTTTGTGTGATCGAAAGGACTACTTCTAAATATCTTCATTTCATAAAATTATTCATGATTAATAAGTGGAACAAAAGTCGATGCATAAAACTTTTTAATCGGATAAATCGCAATGATAGAGATGAGTTCTAGGGGACGCGGTAGAGGTAGAATGGCGACATCGGGCCGGTGGGTGCGGCCATGGGTCGAGAAAGTGAAGTGCCGCCACCGGCGGTGGCGCGGAGGAGCAAGATCGGATAGGTGAAGATGACGCGATGATCGCGGGCCATGTTGCGAGTGCTCGGCGAGTAGCGAGGAGCTAGTGTAGGAAGCGGAGCTCGAAAGTCGATGTCGAAAAGACTCAAGTCGAGCGAAGTGAAGTTTTTAGAGGAGTATCGGGAGTAGCTCGAATGTAGCGGAGTATTGGTTGGAAGCGATCGAAAGGATTATGGGCGATTGGACTGTATCAGATGAGGAAAAAGTGAAGGGTGCTATTTCGTTGCTCAGAGGCGAAGCTTATCGATGGTGGCTCTTTGTCAAACAAGGTGTGTACCCCGGTAGATCGATTGAATTGGGATTACTTTAAGGCCAAGTTTGAAGGAAAGTGCGTAGGAGCCGTTATTTGGACTCGCAAAGGAAAGCGTTTCTAAATCTAGTACAAGGGAATAAGTCGGTAGCAGTATGAAGTGAATTTGTGCGACTAAGTCAAGACGCCAAAGGAATCGTGGCTCACGATTATGAAAGGTGTGTTCGATTCGAAGATGGCTGCGAGATGAGTTATGGAGTTGATCGCTCCGCAGAGAGAAAGGGATTTCGCCATTACGGTGGAGAAAGCTCGGATCATTGAAGAGGTTAAGAAGACTATAAGAGAAAACCGAGAAAAGAATAGGAGCGAGAATAAGAGAAGTTTTGGACCGTTAGCATCATTTGGTAATGTCCAAAAAGACCAAGGATCGAGAATTGCAGACGTGCACCGATTGATGTGAATCGAGAATCGTTCATGTGTTAAGTGTGGGAGAGCTCATGTAGGAGAATGTTGGGGAAATAGTAAGGAATGTTTTAGGTGTGGGTCGAAAGCTCACTTGGTTAAGAATTGTTCCCGTGCAACGAGGGGTTGAGGTTCGAACCACAGAGGAAATGGTACAAGACAGAGGTGCTAAAGGATCGAGATCACGAGACATCCAAGGACTTGATATCAGCACGCCCTTTATGCAGGACACTATTTATTATCGGTTGATGTGAAGTTAGCTCATTCTTGTATGGCTAGTGAAGTGTAGGAACTTTGGATGTGAACCTTAAGAGGCGTGTCTAGAAGGCGAGGATAGATTTACTAAGATCAGTCTTGCAGCAGAGGCGTAGGGTAGCGAGTTATGGTAGTAAGTAATTTCGAGGGACGAAATTATTTTTAAGGAGGTAGAAGCGTAACATCCTAGATTAGGGGTTATGCGTTTATGCATAATTCGAGTGTTAGTATGCTTGATGTGTGATTGGATGAATTTTAAGGGCCTTGAGAACTTTAAGATATAGGAGAATGCCTTAGGAAAATTTTTTGTTTTTAGGTGAAAAAGGGAGTTTGGCTAGAGGCCTTAGGATTAATTTTAGGCGTTTTTGGGCATAAGAAATGCCTTAGTAAGGTGGCTTCCATGCGCCACTTAAGGGGTGATTATAGCGCCATCAAGGGCTTGGGTTCGAATCTAGGTGGCGGCAAAGGCGTTTTTATTTTTGGGTGTTGGCGTTAAAATGAAATTTGAGTTAAAGAGGGTTTAAAGGATGTTGTGGACATTGGTGGACAAGAAAGTCAATTGGGAAAAGTGGCACGGGACGTTGGAAGAAAGGGGCTGCGATAGTGAGGTTCTAGGTTCGAACCAAGGGAGTTGCAATTGGAGTTTTATTTTTATTCTTATTTTGCAGCGGAGTTGGTAAGGTGTTGGACGGCACATGGGACCTTCAATTGGGATAAAGATTAAGTTAATTTTGGTGGTGTTTAAATTAATTTGGAAGGGTGGTCTTTTAGTATTTTATTTTGTTTTTTTTTAAATTGAAGAGGTGATATTGGATAAAGTTTTATTTATTTATTTATTTATCTACTTAGTTATTTTAAGTATAGGATTATTATTATTTGGATTAAGTGAAGATAATTGTTGAAACCATTCAAACTATTTTGAATGGATTGAGAGGAGTAAATTAGGGAATTGGACTAATTCAAATTAGTTTGAATTAGTAGGTGGTGGCCGAATTTTGGAGTCTTCAAGGGGAGGGAGTGCCGAATTCTATAAATAGGGGGATGCTCACCTTTGGCCACCCTTTTTACCATTTGTTCTCTTTGCCGAATTTGCAAGTGTTTTCTCTCAACCACTTTGATAGTGAAACCTTTTCTCCAAGCACCTTCTCTTCCTTTTTGCTCTCAAATTTGCTAGGTGGCGAATCTTCTACTCTCCCTTCTCCCTTTCTTTTTCTTTCAAAACCAGAAGGTGGGCATAGCCTTTTGTGTATTTATTTTCCCTCCCTTCCTTCACACTTTGCTTGCCATTGCCGAATATTCAAACCCCATCCGGGAGTCGGTCTTCGAATCACTCTCGGTCTCATTCTCTCTACTTTGTTTGCAAGTTTGGAAGCCAAACCTTAAGTCTTGTGGTGGCCGATTCTTTGTTAGGACAAGAGGAGTAGTTATCAAAGGTAAGGATTCAAGCGTTAACCCTTTGGTTTGGTTATTTAGCCGAATGGCCTTGGTGCTAATCTCTTTGTTGGCCGAATATACTTAGGGCCTTGACCTTATTGTTCTTTCATGTGTAGCCAAAGGAAAGAAGCGTTAGGGATCTTTTAAGTTTCGGTTGCATAAGGTAAGGGTAGTATTCGGCTAAAGGCACTTTCTAATACTTATTGGTACAAGGGCCGAAAATAATGAGGTATTTTTTCGAGATTTCGGACGGTGGTAGGAGCAGCGGGACTCAAGTTTGTTTGGTAAGTAAGTTAGTTGGTAAAGATTAAATACTTGGATTTATGATTTGGAGGTTTAACCAGTTTATCGATTAAGCGTTTTGATGGAGGCCAATACCGGTCCAAGGAGGACAAGGGAAAGTCCCTATCCGAAGTTTAAGAAAAGAGCATCTCGTGGTTCGGGATTGGCCATCGGGGTGTGGGCCAACAGCAGAAAGCTATAGGCAGATAGCCGTAGTCTCGCTTAGCGATAGCGTCGGGGATCGAGAGTCTAGAACTCCAAGTAATAAAGTGTGTAGCTAGCCTACTGTTTTCGGGATTTATATTTGCATGTGTAATGTGTTTACTAACAAGTGCAGTGATAATCGTGATATTGATACTCTTCAAGGGTATGACGATGATCAGGTTAGTATCAAAGCTGTTGGAATATGATCATTGATTTGTATGTGCGAGTATGCTTATGGTTATGAGTATCATGTGCATGCGTTATCATGACTGTATTTTATGTTGCATGTGCATGGGTGGGCTATGAAAGAAGGTATTGGTGTACTTCGAGTACGTGGTTGATGAGTGGCTGTGTGCCTCATCGTGATTGATATCGGCTATGTGCCATATCGTGGTTGATGAGTGACTATGTGTCCCATCGTGGTTTTTGGTGTTAGCTACGGCTACATCATGGATTGGCGCTGACTGAGGTCGCGTTGTGGATTATTGTGCTTAATTGCACGTGGGCAGATGATTGCCTTTGGAGTAAAAAGGAGAGGGTGATTTGATAATCCCCTGGTGTGTGTAGTAAATTTGGATACGGGGTGTGTAGAGGATGGACCCTAGGTTTGGGTTGGGTGCATTTTGCATAATTGTATATGATGTGTGGATTAATGTGATATGAGTATTTAATGTGGAAGTGGGCCAAGCCCGGTTGATATGTGGATCAGTGTGGAAATGGGCTAAGCCCGGTATGTGGAAATTTTGTGGTTAACTACCCTATTATATGAATGTGATATGAATATGGGCCAAGCCAGAATGTGGTAATATGTGAATATGATATTTGTTATCCGATATATGGGATAATATGTGGTTAACATGTGGGTGGAATTCAGTGGTTTAATTACACACCGAGTCAGTGTGACTCACCCAAATATTTTATCAAACATCGCGAGTGATATGATGATCGGACCGGGTTGGAGTGGATACGAGGTGGCCCATGCTGAGAAGATAATTTAATTAATTAAGTATTTATAGTTTTGATTATTTTGAATAAGTCTTTATTGTAATAAGGCCCATTAAAGTATTTAGGGTTGTTTAAGTATTTTTCATTAAGTTTAATTATTATATTTATTATGGATTGACAATTTAAATATTGATTGCAAATGATTTTATTTTCTTAAGTGTGTATAATAAAGTTTTGAATCCGGTGTTTTCATAATAATTTAATTTTTACCTGGAATATTTTAAGTCACGAAAAGGGTTTTATTAAAGGAAACAAATTTTTAACGATTTTTACTCTTAAGTAAGAATATTTTCGAACGTGTTCCGCAGTGGCATTTCAAATTCGGTCGTAGTGAATGGGCTGGGTTTGGGGTGTTACAGATTGAGTATGTTATATTATGAGACTCAAACTACATTTGTATGGTTTTACATTATGTTAATTGTAGGAAATATGAATGGTTGAGGTTGCTTATTGTTTACATATGAACTTACTAAGCTATATAGCTTACCCCCTTTCCTTTCCCATGTCTTATAGGATTATTTAGCTAGCTCGGGTTGGAGATCGCCGGAGATTCTATCACACTATCAAGCTATCACTACGGGTATTGATGAATTCAAGTATTTTGAGTATATGGCATGTATAGGGACTTGGTCATGTGGTTATATGTGTCTTTATGATTATAGCCAATATATTGGTTTGTAATTTTCAAAGGCTTGTTTGATATTTGGCCATGTAAGTTGGCTTATTTTTAGGGCTAACATGGTTGTGAGCCTAAGTATAATTATATATGTGCCAATGGCTTTGGTGACATAGTCATGGTATGCTTGATGAATGATGGAAGAATGATTTATGACATGAATGTGAAATGTTTGGCATGTGTTGGTCATGATTTTGGAAGTTTTGGATGCATAAGTATGCTATGATTTGTGCCTTTGAATCGATGTGAGTGTATGGGTGAATAAGGGTAGCAAATGGCTTGGTAAACAGCCTTATTATTGTCCACACGGGTAGACACATGGGCGTGTGCCTAGGCCGTGTGTGACACACGATCAGCCCCATGGGCGTGTGATCCGGCCGTGTGTCCCCTGCACCTCAATTTTGGCAAAACAAAATGTCCAGAATTGAGCACACGGGTAGAGACACGTGCATATGTCTCAGCCGTGTGTGTTACACGGCCTAGTACATGGGCGTGTGACTTGGCCGTGTGACCTCAATTTGATGATGACGTCATAAATAAAATGCGCCCTAAGGTGGACACGGCCTGAAGCACGGGCGTGTGGTATGCCACACGGGCGTGTCCCTTAACCCACACGGACGTGTGGTCCTATTTCATGATGAAATTTTTCTAAGTTTTGTAAATTTTTCCTGAGTTCCCAGTTTAGTCCCGAACCACTCTCGAAGTATGTTTCGGGCCTCGTAGGCTCGTTTTAGGGACAATATGAATGTTTTTGAAAAGTTTTAAATTTGAGTGGAAATTCATGCCTTGGTTTTGTATGATTGCTTGCGTATAAGTCCGGTAATGCCTCGTACCCTGTTCCGGCGTTGAATACGGGTAAGGGGTGTTACTAGTAGTTCGGCCATTTGATAATTCATCATTCACATAACACTAAAGTAAACCTATTCTACTCATGAAATTGTACAAAAACATCCATTTACTAGTTGAGTATAGGAACTCACCTGGAAGTTGACACCAAATCCATCTACTAAGCCCTCTTCCCTTGTTACTCGAGCCTCATTGATCAATGCAACATAACAACCATTTTAGAATCCAACTAAGCCTATTCATTATAATAGAAACCATAATCTCTTTGCATGCAAAGGTCATATAAATGGTTACCCGCCATTTTACCCAAAACAGAGTAGAACCGGTAATAAACTAAAATCCTTAAGTAGTTTTTTTCTTAATTTTGATAATAAAAGGATATTAGAAAACTTACTAGCTTACAAGATTTCTAATTTCTAAGACTTAAACCTCAATCTCTCCCCTTCATGCACGAACGTTCCTTAATCTTCTCTCTCTTATTGCAAACTAAATAAATGAAGAAGAAGAACAGAAAAATAAAAGAATCCTCCCCAAAGAAGGATATATATAGTCCATCCGACCTTTCACCAAAACCAATTCACAGCCACCTAGAAATACCTTAATCATCATGTCTCTCACTAACATATACTTAGTTCAAAACTAACGGAACTATGGTTAAAATCCAACTTTGCTTCAACCAGCCCGCTATTTGTTCTTATTTGCAAAAAGAACCCGTCAGATTATAGAACCTTTCAATTTAGTATGCCAAACTCTTTTGCTACATAAGATTTTACAATTTGGATGTGACACTCATCCAAAGTGTCATAGGATAATCCTAACTCACCTCTCATTTACAGATGATCTTTTAATCTTTGTGAAAGGTTTAGCTGATTCAGTGGTTGGAGTCTAGTGTATTTTGCAAGAATTTTACACTATTTTTGGCCTTCAACTCAATGCTGCTAAGAGTGAGATTTTCCTTGTTGGGGTGTCTGGTGCTGAGACTAATCTCATGGTGGCTGTCATTGGGTTTACACTCTATTTATATTACCTTAGTGTGCCTTTAGTGCCTAAGAGACTCTCATATGTTGATTGCAAACCCCTGATTGAGAAGATAACTTGCAGGATTAATTATTGGTCTGCCAAACACTTAATTTTGCTAGCAGACTTCAACTGATCAAATATGTTCTCTTCAGCGTGCAAGCTTTCTAGAGCAAATAGTACATTCTACCTAAGTTTGTTCTCTAGAGTACTACCTAGTTGTGCTCAAGATTTTTCTAGAATGGGTCCAATAGCAGTGCTGCAGGGGCTAGGGTAATTTGGAGGACCATCTGCTTACTCAAGTTAGAGGGAGGATAAAGCATTAGAAATTTAGAGGAGTAGAACAAGGCTTGCATGTTTCAACTGATTCAAGTCTTGCTTGCTTCTGAGGGTTACTTATGGGTTGCTTGGATCCAAATGTATGTTTCAAAAGGGGATTCTTTTTGGAATGTTTCTTTGAATTCCTCTAGTAGTTGGACATGGAGGAGGCTCCTTAATCTGAGGGATCTTGCTGCTGAATCTATTTTGCAGTTCCCTACTCAAATGAAAGGGGAAAAGGCAAAGGCTTATCTAGTTTCCACTTCATGTGCCTAAACACTCACTTATTGCATAGATGGATATTTTGAACAGGCTACCTATAAGAGATTGGTTAATTGCTTGTGGTCTTAACATTGATAGCAGTTGCCTTTTATGTTCCTCTGCTACTGAAATAAGAGATCGCATCTTTTTTGAACGTGAGTTTGCCCGAGGGCTTTGGGGATTGATTTTGGTTCTCTATGGTATTACAAGATCTATTGGGACTTGGATTCAAGATTTGAATTGGGCTATGACTTACTTGAAAGGTAAGTCTCTCATAGTTTGCATTCTCAAACTTGTATGGATTGCATTTATACATATCATTTGGTGTGAGCAGAATGACAGACTCTTTGGCAAACCTTCTAATCTGGTGGAGTTCTTGCTTGCAAGAATTCAAGAAGTGATGAGAATTCGGCTAAATGGTAAACAGATTAATAGGATTTACACCATTAACAAACACCTTTGCTTGAATTGGGGCTTATCTAGTGCATGAATGTATAGTTTTGTTGTATAGTTTCTTGTTGATTGATGTTGTTCATGTAGCAGGTTTTTTTTTTTTTTTTTGCTTTTTGGTAATGAATTCTTCACTTATCAAAAAAAAATTAATTTTGATAGTATTGTTAAATTCAATTCAACTCTAAATTCAAAAATAAGAACATTTTCTCTATTTTCATCATTTGGACTGTTTTGGTTTAAAAAAAACTATGAAAATTTTATTTTACAAATAAATTTTGTGAGCGATATTATATAAATGATTTTTCATTTTAAAAACATGCTTGTTGAAACAAGTTTATTTTTTTATATATGAATAACGAAATCGTCAGTCTTTGTTTGGAGAACTTTTTGTTTAAATTAAAGCTGATATTAGAGAAATGAAATTATTGAGAGCTTCGAGAAGTTTCAGTTGCAGAGATGATGGAGCGAAATTGGAAGATTAGGGGAGAGATGGAGTTAAATGTTTGTAATTGACTTGAAAAAAATTTATGTGTAACAATGACATAAAAAATGATAATATCTATTAATTTAATTGATTGAGCCCATATCCTATGTGATGGGAATGGTCCATTAGTTTAAACATATGGATGAGATAGTGTCTAAAAGTTGGACTTTTATACAATGATTTTTGGAGTTAAGCCCATATAGAGGATATGGGAGTTCCTATCAAAAAAGGATGCAGAAGACAGTAGATAATATTTAGTAAAGGAAAAGTTTTTACAAAGAGAGGATGGTGAATGAAAAGTAAAAAGAAAGATTTCTAAACTATATTTCGATGCCTCTTTTAGGCTTCTTCCTTCCCCTTTTATAGGAAAATTATTGAATTCTATTTTATTTTTCTTTGAATCCCGAACAGTTTTTTGATAAGGATCATGTCTCATGACACCATGGTTGCTTCCACATTACTTTTCTTTTTTGTCTTGTCACATCATGGTTGCTTTCACGTTGCTTTTCTTTTTTGTCTTGTCACATCATGGTTTTGTCATAAACCTCCACATTGCAATCTTTTTTGTTTGCATCTGGATGTCGTATTCTTTAAGTTGTCTTCTTTTGTCCATACTTGAGTATTTGTTTTCTCAAGTTCCTTTTTTGGATATCATCTGTCCACGTGGCTTCCTTTATCCTTCTTGAATGTTATCTAGATTCATTTCTTCTATTTCATCCAGATTTAATGAATTCATTGACAATCTTGGTGAGTTCCAAGTCTCCCACGTATTTTTGATTTCTTTTATGATATGTGATGGGAAATCATCAATCTCCATGTCAGCTATCATTTTTAATAGTTGCACAGATTCTTGGTCTCTATCTTCCTGGATGTTTCCAGATCCAGTATCATAAGCCAATATTCTTCTTCCATCAGTCCAGAACTTATAAGTTTTTTGCTGAAGTAAATATTGGGCTTTGGTCATTAGATCTATCCCTGCTTGGATTTGATAATAACTGGGATTATTATAACACTTGTCAATGTTTTTTGTCAAGTGTCCTTTGTCTTCTTTGACTGCTGAAAGTTTGGGACTTCCAAATATTTTTTGAAAGGTCCAAATTTGATATGGTTGATAAAATTTTTCTTTTTCAGCTATACTAATAAGACTACTGATTTCAAGATAAAAATAATAGTAAAAATCATCTTCATATATCATGCGTAATAATATAGATTCAATTAATGCAGGAAAGTCTTTTAATAAATGAAAAGAGAAATTTTGAACTGTTATTTCTTTAACAAAACCCCATTCAGTGCTGCTTATATCAAATGGTTCATGATCAAGTCTAAATTTTATAGTAGGAAAATTTTCATCTAAATCATTAGTAAAAACATAAGCTTGTAGAAAATACTCTGAAAAAGCTTTTTGAAATTGAGCTTGCTATTTGCAAATAGCTCCATTTATTTTTGTAAAAGTTTCCACTGGTAAAATTTTTCTAGCTTTATTATATAAACATAGCCTATATATTTTATTCATAATAGGACTATTTGATCCTTTATTAATAAAATACTAAAATATATCAAGAAGATTATTTATCTCCTTAATATCTAAATAACCGATTTCTAATTCTTCCCAATCTCTATATAATATAGATTTTAGTAATAAATCATGAGCTTCATTTTCTTTAGTTGTTTTTTCAACTAAAAATTGTGAAAGCTTAGTAAGAGCTCTTCTAAAACTAGCTCTTTGTTCAGAAATATGGGTTTTCCACATCTCATTAATAAAATTATATAATTCTAGTGGTAAGCCTAGATTATAAAAATCTTTTATTTCCTGAATTTGTTGTTGTTTCAACAAATTTTCTGCTCTTTTTATTATTTCAGCATAACTAGCTTGGTATGCTGAGTTTGGATCTTGGGACCAAGGGAATTGACTTACCATTTTTGGTGTAAGTGATAAATGAGTTCCAACTGGTTGTCTTACCATTGGATATGGAATATAATATCATTGATTAGGATAAAAGGGTGCTTTTGCAGGTATCGTCACAAATCCTTGATTAAAATTTGTTATTTTCCCTTTGTTAGGTCTTTTATGAACAGTAGTCCATTCACCAACTTTTTCTAGAGATTTTTTACCTCTATCCATATGGCCTACTAAGATAATCAGCAATAATATTGTTAGTTCATTTTACATATAAGACTTTAAAATTAAAGGTACATAATTCATTGTACCACCTAATTCTTCTAGGTACTGTTTCCAATTTTTTATTAGTAAGGAAATGTTTAACTGCTTGATTATCAGTTTTTATAATAAAATTTCTAGGTGCTAAATATATGAGAAAGTTTTTTATTCCTTTCTTTATTGCTAATAATTCTTTTTCATATATAACATAATTAATTTCATTTGGTTTAAATTTTCCTGAACTAAATCCACATATTAATTCTTCATTATTTATTGTTTTAGCTTTTAAAATACAACCCTAATAATTTTTGTGAGGCATCTGTTTCTAAAATTAATTTATCACCTTGTTTAGGTAAATAAACTTTTGGAATATGATTTATTTCAGATTTTAATTTTTTTTATAATTTCTGAGTCTGTTTTAGACCAGATAAAAGGTTTATCCTTTTTTAGTTTTTCATATAACTTACCTATTTTTTCAGATAAGTTAGGAAAGAAATTTCTTCCATAATTAATAATTCTTAAAAATTGTTGAAGCTGCTTTTTATCTTCAAAGTTCTCAGGAAATTCTTTTATTTTTACTATAATATGATCTTGTAGTTTAAGACCATCTGTAGACAATTTTAATCCTAAGAATTCTATTTCTGTTTTTTCTAATTCTATTTTCTTAGGACTTAGAAAAATTTCATGTTTTATGAATTCTTAAAAAATGATATTTAATTGTTTTCTATGTTTTTCTAATGTATTTGAAAATATTAAAATATCATCTATATAGACTACATAATTTTTTTTATATTTATTAAATATAGAATCCATCCATCTTTGAAAGATTTGTGGTGCATTACATAATCCAAATGGCATTACTCTCCATTGATAATGTCCATTGGGTGCACTAAAAGCTGTCAAAGGCTTGGACTCTTCTATTAGCATTATTTACCAAAATCCTGATTTACAGTCAAATTTACTAAAATATTTTACTTGTTTAGCTTGATTAATTAAAACATCCTTTATTGGAATAAAATATCCATCAAAAATAATATTTTGATTTAATCTTTAATAATTAATAACCATTCTAGTTTTTACTCTTTTTATTTCAGCATAATTTCTTACCATAAAAGTTAGACTAGAATGTGGACTATTAGTTGTTTCTATTAATCCTTTTTCTAATAATTCTTTAATTTGTATATCAAATTCATTTATATCTGTTTAGTATAGATAATTGGTTTAACTCTAATAATTTTATTGGGATTTTCCAATTTAATTTCACAATATTTAGGACTATTTTGCCATAATTTTAATGGTTCTTCACTAAGATTATTTTCTATTATTTTAAACAACCAATGACTTGTTTCAAGTTGTTTAATTTGTTCTTTTCTTGGTGGTGTAAAGTTTTTATCACACACAAATTTATGATTTTCTACTAATGGTATTTCTACAGAAGTTTTTTCTACAGATAACATAATTAGATTTTTATCTATAGAAAATGGTAAATGCTGATATATAAAATTATTTCCTAATAATATATCTCCATGCATTGCAGGAAAACATAATATTTTGAGTATCACAAATCTTACATTATTTATGTAAATTGGTACATTTCTAGCTTTATATTGGATTATGGTTTCATTACCATCTATTCCTATTGCTTTTATTGGGTGTTTCATAGGTTCCCATTTTTCTAAAGGAATGGCATTCTCTCTGCAACTACTAGTTGTAGCTCCAGTATCTAATAAAGCATGCAAGGAATATGTTTTATATTCTCTAAATTGAAATGTAATTTCAATATATGTATAATATTTCCTGGATTGGAAATTTGAAAATGTAATTACATCACTTATTCCAATTTTCATTTGTTGAATAATTATTGAAGTTTGTATTTCTTCCATTCTAGTGTTTCTAGAATTTCTACTTGGTTCTGTAGGAAAAATAGGAATATGAACTGTTTTCATTCCTATTGGTGTAGAAGGTATAGAACTTGTACTTGTATTTTCCTCATCTTCCTCTATTTGAGTATTTGAGGGTAAAACTAGATTATCACTTGTATTTGCTATTGCAGTATATTTAAAATATAATTTATCTCCAGATGACATATATTCTATAGTACTTACAGGTTTAGAAGTACTTACACTACTTATCTTTTCTATCATCTAGTCTTTTGGTATTGATAGATCTCTTATATGTAATAATTTTGGTTGTATTTCAGTAGTAAATTTATTAGGTTCAAAGAGCTCAATAATTTTATTATTAATCTCTTTGATTTTTACTTCTGCTGTATTAGTATATTCATTAATAGAAGTCCAACTTATTGCTAGATCTTCTGCTAAATCATTAATTTCAGAATTTTTTGTCTGAATTCTTAAACATAAACATTCTTCTATTAGAGGATCTGTAATAGATATAAAGTAATTTGGTTTAACTTTAAATCCTATTACACCTATATGTAAGTTTGATTGAATTCCTCTAATAAGTGCTTTTATTGGATTTTCAAATCTTTTGTCTAGCAAAACTGTTATTATTGGTATATCATGACCTTTTCTAAATAAAGCTCTATTAGTTATCATTATTATTCCTAAATGTATATATCTAACTTGAGGATATTTCTTTTTAATCCTCTTAATTTTATCTTTAGTAAATAATGGGATTTCTGTTAATCCTCCTCTAGTATCTTTAGCTACTGTATTACCACTTATTTTTTCTATATGTCTTTGACACCATATTTTATATTTAGATATTTTATAAATTTATTCTTTAGAAATATGATTTTTATTAATTTTTTCTATCATTTCATCAGAAAAGTCTTTTTCTTCTCCGATTATATTTCCTAATTTTATATCATGCTGTTCAGATTTAGTAATTTCTTCTAATTGATTATTAGAACTACTTCCTATGCTAAACATAAATATATATTCTTCTTCATCTATATCAGAATCTATTTTTGATATTAATTCGTATAATATTTCTTCAGGATTTATTTCCTCTTCTGAACATATTTCTAAGTCTTGTTCTTCAAGTGTTTTAATCATTTTCTTTGCACTTTTCCCTTTATTAGGACAATTTGGTGCTATGTGACCTTGTAACACCCCTTACCCGAGTTCTACGCCGGAACCAGGCCCGAAGCGTTACCGAACTCAGACCACCTGATCGCCACTTAGGCTCGTCGTAACTACTCTCTGAAGTCATCTCAACAACCTTATTCTCGACTTACGAGGCCTCACTCCTACACACGAGGACTCTCGAGACTAAGTCAAAACTTTTTCCAATCTTAAAAATTTTCTCTTTATACAGGTCTCACACTTGCGTGCAAGATTAGACACGCCCGTGCATGGACACACACGCCCATGTCCCCAAACCGTGCCTAAAAACCCAAAGATTCTCGCCAATGCCCCCACGACCAAGGCACACGCGCGTGCTTACCACCCGTGGTGCACATCGACTACTTTAACACGGCCTAGAGTCTAGACACATGCCCGTGTGGCTAGCCCGTGGCCGAAGATGGATAATCCCACACGCCCTAGACACACGCTGCGTGCGGCTAGTCCATGGTCTATTCGATTTATAATACTAACATGCGAGGACCTTGCGGCCAAAGCACACGCGCGTGTGGTCGACTGTGTGTCACACATGGCCTAGACACACGCCCGTGTGTCTATCCACATGGACAAGAACAAAGCTATGTGCCAAGCTCTTTTCACCCCTCTAGCATACACAACATATACTCATCTAACACCATCATAATCAACTCAAATTGAAGTGCATTCTCACATAGAAAACTACATCTTTCTTTCATATAATGTAATAGCCAACAACCATGGCATTATACAAAATAAGCTATCCATCTAAAGGCCAACACATCTTAGCCATTTACAACAAAATCCACTAACTTGTCTAGCCCCTATACATGCCATATACAAAACATTAAGTTTCATGTACCAAAGTGTCTTTGATATATGGGTGTCTTCGATGATCCTCGTGTCTCGATTCAACGCTTTTAATCTATAAGACAAGGAAAAGAAAGAGAGTAAGCTTTGAGCTTAGTAAGTTTACACATAAACAATTAAGCAACATAGTATAAGCTAAGCAACCATTAGCATTATACCAACAAGTAATTCACATGACTATGCATACTCTTTCTATCCCTTACCACATTTCCAACACATCATGAGTCACATACTCATAACCATCGAAATGCACCCCTGCATTCAATGTCACATTTACACAATATACAACACATCATTATTCCTCAATAATTCATCCACATAGCTAATTAACTTAATAATACATCCACACAACTATTTTACTCAATAATGTAATCACATGGCTAATCCACACAGTTAACCCACACAGCAAATGTCTCGGTGGGTTCGCACTTAGCACACCACAATCGATTAATAAGATGGTATCGCATTTAGCCTACCACAAGATAATCATAGGGGTTTCTCACTTAGCCCACTAAACGATATACCTCACGATAGCATCGCACATAGCCAGCTCATCATCAATATGCATTAGGATGGTATCGCACTTAGCCTACCATCTAGCATTATCACTACACATTCACATGTCTACTTACTCAATTAAACATCCATTCATAATTCTACTACATTCATTCTACTTGGACCACATAGGTTCTCAATCAATCTCGAACAAGCTACACACTAGCTATCATCAACAAATTGTAAGTATGAATGCATTGTTTATGCATAGACTTACCTCGATACTCAAAAGTATAGAAATATGCAATTTAGTCCACCACCTTGCTTTTGCCTCGGTTTCGATCCGAGCTTCGTCTTTCTTGATCTATAATAAATAAATCAGCTTATTCAATACATACATTGACTAAATTGACCCACATCTCATACTTTAGCAAAATTACTATTTTGCCCCTAAACTTTCTCATATTTACACTTTAGTCCCAAAGGCTCGTAAAGTGATTTTTATTCAACTTTCTAGTCTTTCATGCTTAGCCAAACCACTTATTCAACTAAAGCTATCATCAATTCTCACTAAACCACATATGTATGACCAAACTAAAGTTTTTCACAAACTAGTCCCTACATGCATTTTCATGGAAAATCACTTAGCAAAAGATGTTTCTACTACATCAAGCTTTCATATTCTTCCATAAAACAACAAAATACATGCATGTCATACATATTTACATTTTTAAACATCCATAATAGCTCACCAAAAAGCTAAAAATAGCTTACTCATGCTACTAAGACTTCAAAAATACGAAGAATATCAAAAACCGGGCTTAGGAGCACTTACTAGCAAGCTTGAAAAATTGAAAGAGCCCTAACAATAGCTATTGAAATTTTCGGCAGCTTGGGGGAGAAGATGAGTGAATTTTTGTCATCTTTTCACCTATTTAATCACTTAATAACTAAATGACCAAAATGCCCTTTTTGATAAACTTCAAATTTTAACTCATCCATGCCCATTTTTGTCCAAAAATTAGAATTTGGATAAATTACTATTTAAGGACCTCTAATTAATAACCTAAAGCTATTTCACACATATAGCTTCTAGAAACACACATTTTGTAACTTTTGCAATTTAGTCCTTTTGGACAATTCAACCACAATTTCACAAAATTGCTTCATGAAACTTTGACACTAGCATGCATACATAATATAAACCTCAAAAACTCATTCATAACCCTCGAATTTGTGGTCTCGCACCACTATTCTGACTAGGCCCTAAACTGGGATGTTACAGACCTTCTTCATCACATATAAAACATTTACATATTTGTTTTTTAGGTTTTTTAGAAGTTTTTCTTCTAACAAATGTTTTCTTCTTTTTATTATAACCAGTATATTTTCTATTTCCTAGTTTCCATCTAACTAGTTTATATATTCTATTTTTCTTTTTATATTTTTTATAAGTAGTAGGACGTACTGGTTTACATCCAAATTCCCATTCATTTTCTAAAATTTTTGTACAATGTTTAGTACTTAATTTATGCTTAATTTGTTTAGAAGCTTTACTTTGTAAACAATATAATGTTATTCTTTCTTTTGCAAAATTAATTCTATTACCTATAGAATCTATATTTTCTGGTTCTACACCCGCCATTTTACTATGCTTTTCTAAATAAATAACATATTTTTTTATACAAATCTCATCCCATGGTGGTGGTAATTAATGAAAATATTGGTTTTTCCAAAATTATATATTTTCATTTTTTAGTTTTTGATATTAATGAAGAAATTTTTTAGAAAATTATTCTAAATATCTAATATCACATAATTTAATTTTTGACAATATATAACTAGATATACTATCCTGATCTTTTTTTTATCAAAATAGCCACAAAATTCTGTTTTTAGAATAAAAGTTAATCATTTTAAAAGATCTTTGGGAGTTCCTATCTGATTAATTAACTGCCCTTTTTTTTCTTTTCCTTTATCAGATTCTTCCCATCTTCTTAGAAATTGTAGAACATGTAACAGCCCGATTTTGGGCCTAATCGGAATAGTGGTTTGGGACCACAAATCCGATGTAGTAAAGTTCATTTTTATTATATTTTTTTGGTCTATAGTTTCACGGAATGATTTCGTGAAAATTTCGTTCGAAAATTTTGACGTTTGGGCACTCAATTTATTCAAAAGGACTAAATTATAAAAAGTGAAAAAGTTGAGTTCTACATGCTAGAGGTGTCTAATTGCTATGAAATTTTAAATTGAAGGTCCTTAGTTAGTAATTAGACCATTGGATAAATTAGTGGACAAAAATGGACATGGTGAGATAAAATTTCAAAGTTTTAAGTGAAGGGCATTTTGGTCATTTAGTAAATAAAAGAATAAAAAGGGAAAATAAAGCCAAAATTTGCTCATCTTTCTTCAGCCTTGGCCAAAACTTGGGAGAACACCATAGCTAGGGTTTTGTCATCTTTCAAGCTTGATTGTAAGTACATCCTAGCCCCGTTTTTAATGCTCTTTATATTTTTGAAGTCGTTATCATCCGATCTATCTATTTCTACCATTAATTTAAGGAAAGATCAAGGTCTAGGGTTTGACCCATGTTGGATATTTGTGTATTTTGATGTCTAATGGTAGATTATGCATGTTTGATGTGTGAAAAACAACTTTTGCTAGGTGGTTTTTGATGAAAATGTCAAAAGGACCTATTTGTAAAAAAGATTATAAAATGTGTGTAAAAGTGTGATTAAATGAAAAATGCAGACTGCTATAAGTATAAAATAGGATCGGCTAGGCTTGGGAATCAAAAAATTTGAATAGATTTCATTTTTCGAGCCTAGAGGCAAAAATGTAATTTTTCCATAATGTGATTTTTGGGCTGAATTGAATAATGTGAATAATAAATGAGCTAATTTTCTATTATAGATCAAGAGAAATGAGGTTCGAACCTAGATCGGGGGAAAAACAAAGTATTTGACGATTAGGTCATATTCCTACTATTTTTGTACCGAGGTAAGTTCGTATGTAAATAATGCATTATTATTTATGCTTTAATTACTTTATTGTTGTATGAATTATGATCGACTCCTTGAACGTAATCGACAAAGTTTGACAAGCGAGAAAATCTCGGTTGAACCTTAGGAATAGGTAAGATACAAATGTCATGACATTAGGGTTATTTAAGATTACGTGTAATACCATATCTGGGATATGGCATCGATATGAGATTTCGTGTAAGACCATATCTGGGCTATTGGCTTCGATATGAGATCCCATGTAAGACCATATCTGGGATATAGCATTGGTATGGTACTATGTGTGAGAGATTTCCCGAGTATCCTTTAGTATTCCAAGTGGTTCAACGGGAAACGTAACAGAAATGTTAACGTTGCGAAAGACCATGGTATGTTGCTAATTGGTACAGGTATGTACGTAGAACTTATGCCTAATGAGCTCGATATGTGAAGAATCTCTCGGTAAGGTTATGATTGTGCAAGATATGATATTAGGGTTTCTAATAATATCCATGCCAAGTTGGACTATGAGATTTATAATAACATGTATGTTAATTCATTTCATGTTAGTTGCATGATAAATGTGTGTTTATGATGCTTATTATTTGCATAGGAACTTACTAAGCTTTAAAGCTTACTCCCCTTTCTTTTCCTTTGCCTTATAGTGTCACCAAGCCAGCTCGGGGATCAGAGACTGTCGGAGATCCATTTAGACCATCAAATTATCATTTTGGGTACTTATGATTTCAATATTTTGAGTTATGGCATGTATAGGGACTTGGTCTTTTTATTATGTGTCACAATTGATTTGGCCATATGTGTTGGCTTCAATAGTTGATAATTCATTTTGTAAATGGCCATTTGATATTGGCTAATATTGGTTAAGTATATATACATATGATGATGTTTTCATGAATGTGGGAAATTGCATGGTTTGAGATGCTAAGTATGTGATGTTTGTATGTGATAAATGATAGCATGTAAATGATATGTGGATGCCTTGTGTATGGCTGATTGGGTTGAAAGTATATGCTTGGATTGGTACTATGTTTTGTTGTGTAGGTTGGTGCATGGAAGGGTGGCAAAAAGGCTTGGTAAATAGCCTTATATTTGTCCACATTGGTAGACATACGGGCGTGTGTCTAGGCCGTGTGCGACACACGGTCTGCCCCACGGGCATGTGTTTCGGCCGTGTGTCCCCTGCACCTTAATTGTTGCAAAATAGAATGCTCAGTAATGAGCATACGAGCAGAGACACGGGCGTGTGTCTCAGCCGTGTGGACGGCACGGCCTCGAACACGGGCGTGTGTCCTGGCCGTGTGAAGTCTGCACCTATTTTATGAAAAATTATGAAAATTTAATCGATTACACAGCCTAAGCACACGGGCGTGTGACTTGGCCGTGTGACCTCAATTTGATGATGATGTCATAAATAGAAAGCTCCCTAATTTGAACACGACCTGAAGCACGGGCGTGTCTTAGGGTCACACGGGCGTGTGACCCCTTTTACATGAAAAAGTTTTTAAGTTTTCCAAAAGTTTCCAAAGTTCTCGGTTTAGTCTCGAACCACTTCTGATGCATGTTTTGGGCCTCGTAGGCTCGTTTTAGGAACGATATGAATGTTTTTGAAAAGTTTTAAATTTGAGTGGAAATTCATGTCTCGGTTTTGAATGTTTGCTTGTGAATAAGTCCGGTAATGCCTCGTACCCTATCCCGGCGTCGGTTACTGGTAAGGGGTGTTACAGAACATCTCCTTGAAATGTTCCAACAAAATAGTTTAAAAATTTCTCTTTTGACCACATATTGTTGTTGTTTACAACAACAGTCATAGATTGTGCCCAGTCATCTATGGTTTTTTCATAGTCTGCTATAGGAATATTAGTTAAGTCTAAATATATTCCTCTTTGAGCAACATTTCTTTTATTTAAATCATCTATTCTATGTGGAACTGGTTGAGTAGATGATTCTCCTGAATTTTCAGTTTTTATTTCATTTGTAGCTATATTTTCGGTTTGATTACCAAAAATTCTAGTTGTATTTTCAACTTTTTCATAATCTTTATTAAAAGATCTCATATAATCATCATTTTGAAGATCTGGCTCTATTTTTGTTTTTCCATAAGGATCTGTTTGATCAGTATCCATAGGTTCTGGTATTTCTATATTTTCTTCCTCATTTGTTGAAGTATTTTCTTCATCAGATTTATAACTTGTAACCTTTAGGTCTTCTAGATTTATAGAATTATCAAAATTACTAGAACTACTACTATCTGTAGTATCATAATTTAACATATAATGATAATTAAATAAGGTAAATAAATCTTTATATTTTTCATAAAGTTGTTCTATTAATTTTAAATATTCTATTCTTTCATTTTTATCAAATGTCTTAGTAAATTTATTCTTCTAATGTTCTATAAGTTGTTTATAGGATTGAAAATCATATTTTTGTTGATGAGTATATTTTCTTTTCTTTTTTTTAGATTTTTTATTTCTTTTATTTGTAGAAGACGATTCTTCTGAAGAAGTATCTTCTTCCTTAGATAAAGTTAATATTATATTACTATTTCTATAATATAAATGTCCTAAATCTATTTCTTGTTCTATATTTTTATTAATAAGAACTTGTTCTAGTTTACTATTAACATCAAATAAGATTTCTTTAGATTCGTTGTTCAAATCTAATTCTATAACCTCTCCTAGATTATTTACTTGTTGTTCTATTTTACTTATTTTATTATATAATTTATGAAAATATATAGAACTAATATCCATTAAACTATTAAAACCTTAACTTAGAGTTGAAATATTATTTTCATTTTTAGAGTCAATATGCATAATGATTGCAAATTTTATCTTTATGTAGACAATCTGTTACTTCCATAAAATTTATCTTTGGTACATAAAACCTTTCGTTATCTTTTTATGTCTTTAATTTTAAAAGTCTAAAGTCTCACATAGATATAAACAGGTAATAGTAAGACAGAATAACAAATATATGAATTTTAAGATAAATAATCATGAAATAAATGAAATTATAAATAAAAGATAAAGAATTTACAACGAATACAACGATATTATTTCTCCAAGTATCGTTACACCGGAGCTCTGATATCAATTACAACAAAGGGGGATGCAGAAGATAGTAAATAATATTTAGTAAAGGAAAAGTTTTTACAAATTTCCTATTTCTTAGTTTGTATCTTAGGGTTTTTCGACCTCTTGCACTCTCTCTTGTACTACCCATATTATTTATCTTGTGCGAGACATCTTTCTCTGCTTGTGACTTCTCTTCCAATGGAAGTTATAAATTTTGATTAATATATAGCATAGAAGGAAGGCTGCGACTGGCACACGGTAGAGCATCCCCCTAGAAAGTCTTAGTAGACACGTGGCAACGCGCTCTGCGTTATTTCCAAGCAAAGTTGTTTAAAAGACGAGGAAACAAATCTATATCACCTTTAATCTGTTTGCTTCGATCGATCCCCATATTCCCTCTGACCCCAAAAAAAAAAAAAAAAACCTGAACTCATCAATGGAAAATTCTCATGAATCCCAGAGTTTGCATCTCAAAGACCGCCGCGTGGATGCCCTGGGCAACTTCAACCTCCTCCCCGACGAACTCATTTGTGCCATCTTAGATTACCTCACTCCTCGAGACATCGCTGGTCTCGCTTGTGTCAGCAGGTTTTTGTTTTTCTTTGCTCTCTTTTTATTCTTAATTTTTCCAATTCCCGTATTCTCGCTTTTAAATCTTCTGTTTAATATATTTTCTTATTTTGAGTTTGCATTTTTAGTGTTATGTATATATTCTGCAATGAAGAGCCGCTTTGGATGAGCCTTTGCCTCAAGAAAGTCAACGGTCCACTTCCATACAAAGGCTCCTGGAAAAAGACGACGTTGCATTTGTATTTTCATCTTTGCAACTGAAACTGAAACTGAAACTTAAATTTCCTATTTTCTTTTTGCTTCAATTTTGTATTTTAGTATCTAATATCGCTGGCTTTTTATTTATTTATAATTATTTTAATGCAGAGAGAATTTGCCGAATAAATATATAGACTATTGCCGAAAACCATTGCAGTTTGATGGTAAATAGCCTCACGTTTTTGTTTTTATGAAAATAAATCCTTTCTTTATTTAAATGATGGCATTGATTTGAGTAATTGTTAACATTTTTTTTTTTTTGGGGATGCAGGATTTCACTCTTTCTTCTTATACAAAAGATTATATAGGTGCCATACTACATTAGACGGGTTTTCTTTCGATGATGGAAATGTTGAAAGACAAAACGATTTATCAAAGGAACAGTTTGATCGCGAATATGATGGGAAAAAACCGGTATGCTACATATATTTTATGTTTGTTTTCAGTAAATTGTGTTGAACTCACTGCTTCTGACCAATGATTGCTATGGTATCCCCTACATATTTGTCCTTTGTTGAGTATTTAAAAGAAATCTGTTGCATTATATCTGTAAATGTTGCACTCTTCATTAATGACAGATATTATGAGTTAAGCAGCTGCATAACAATTTCTGCTTTTTGGATGGGGTTCTTGCTAATTCACATTCCAGGTTTTGCTCACTGGATTGGCCGAGTGTTGGCCCGCAAGGACTAATTGGACAATTGACAAACTACTGCTCAAATATGGAGATACAGCATTTAAGATCTCTCAAAGAACTGCTGGAAAAATTTCAATGAAATTCAAGGATTATGTATCATACATTAACGAACAGCATGATGAGGATCCTCTTTATATTTTTGATCACAAGGTGAGCTTAGGGTAGTCATAACATTCATACATTTGTGTGTCTATTTATGTGCAAGTATGTGCTTGGATTTTTTTTCCCTCTTCTTGGGGAACGTGATGGAATAGTGGCCTCTTTAGAAAAACTTCAAAGTATTATGATTGTTTGTCATGTAGTTTGGAGAATCTGCACCTGGGTTGTTGGAAGATTACAATGTGCCCCAAATATTTCAAGAAGACTTCTTTGATGTTCTAGATAGAGATAGTCGACCACCATTCAGATGGCTTATCATTGGGCCAGAGAGGTCTGGTGCCTCTTGGCATGTTGATCCAGCACTTACCAGCGCCTGGAATACTCTTCTATGTGGTCGTAAAAGGTATTTTTGAGATGTTTCCTCTGTATTTATAAAATGCTTCCATGTGGTGATTTTGGATTTCACATTTTGTGCCTCCTGCTTAATAACAGTAGAAGTCTGTTTGTGGAGCTCATTTAGGAATACCCAACAACTTCATTAAATTTTATCTTTTATTGATTTCATTTGACCTTATACTAGTGCTCTGGTTATTAGTGTATGGTGTACTATAAACTGCCTGATAACTGAATTTGGCTGCATAAGGTTGTCTTTTTTGTTTCTTCACTATGGCTGAAAAGCTGATATCCAGGATGTCATTTGTCAATTTTTTGGGCAGGTGGGCGTTGTATCCTCCTGGAAGAGTTCCTTTGGGCGTTACAGTGCATGTAAATGATGAAGATGGTGATGTCAACATTGATACTCCATCATCATTACAGGTAATCTAAACTATGGTCCTTTGCTTGATCTCCTAGTTCTTGTCACATTTCTTGGGATTACTTTTGTTGAATCTCTTTTTTCTTTTTGTGGACAGTGGTGGCTAGATTATTATCCACTTCTTGCTGATGAAGACAAGCCAATTGAGTGTACTCAGCTACCTGGGGAGACGATATTTGTTCCAAGCGGATGGTGGCACTGTGTCCTGAATTTGGAAACAACTGTTGCAGTGACACAAAATTTTGTAAATCCAAGGAACTTCAAATTTGTATGTCTAGATATGGCTCCAGGATTTCAACATAAAGGAGTTTGTCGTGTTGGATTACTTGCTATTGATGGAGGCTGTTTAGTGAACATGGAGAAAAACATGTCCTGTGACAAAGACAATTTTAATAATTCAGACCTGACTAGGAAAGAGAAGCGGGTCAAACTTCTAAGATCCCAAGAGAGTGAAAATCATGAAGAAACAGCTAATGCTGCTTCTAGAAGATATAATTTATGGAAACATGGTTTTTCTTATGATATAAATTACTTGACCATGTTTTTGGATGGAGAAAAGGACCACTATACTTCTCCATGGAGCTCGGGCAATTGCATAGGGCCGCGAGAAATGAGGGAATGGCTTGCCAAGCTTTGGGTTGGAAAACCGGGAATGAGAGAGCTGATTTGGAAGGTATTTCACATTTTTAACAAAAGTGTCTTCATCCCACCAATCCAGTCTATTTCTTTTACTTCAACTTCTCTTCCTATGCATGAGTTGCCTAAGAAAATTATAATAGGTCCCCATATGTTTTAAGAGAGATAAACTAGGCATATTCCGAAAAGGCTATTCTCAGAAACAAATTGCAAATAGTTGAAAAAGAGAAATAGCAGATCATATAGGTTGTTCAGAAGATTTGCATGATCGTGAGCTCCTTTCCCTACATATTTGAATTATCATGGCTGGATGGCTTCTTCTCTCTGGTAAGTGCTTCTTCTATTATTATTATTTAATTTCTTCTCTAATTGTCTTAGGGAGCATGTCTTGCAATAAACGCAGACAAATGGTTGGAGTGCTTGGGGAAAATCTGCTCATTTCACAATTTGCCTTTTCCCAATGATGATGAGAAGCTTCCTGTGGGAACAGGCAGCAATCCTGTGAGTTCTTTTTTTTTTTTTTTTTTTGTCATTTTTCGTTCCTCACTTAACTGCTGTTTTCTTTTAAATATTTGGAGTTAAAGGGAACTGATTGTGAGAAATCATTTCAAGGTTACTACAGAACTTGTCATCATTATCTTGTGGGATAGGCATGATTCCCGCTAATGTCATAATCAATGGTGGAACCTACACACAAAAGAAAAGAAAAAAAAGAGCATTTCCCTCGATGGCCCCCAAATTTTTTTTTTTAATTTCCCTTGATACATGTATATTTATATACTAAATAAAATGAAATTGGCACCATCATCTAAACTCTTTATATATGTATAATAACTTAAATTTATGCATTATACTAAAAGAAATTAAACATACATTGTTATTTATCTTTCCATTTTATCTCCAATCATTAATCACAAACTCTTCAAAATAATTGTTTTATCATAAATTTCAAGTCACAATCATCTAATATCATAAATGTCAAGTTACGATCATCTAAACTTTAATTTCTCTAAATATTAGTTTTCTCTACTAGACTTGAACCAATAGTGTTGAAATGTCAAAAAATATTTTCCTAGCTTTGCTCTCTTGTACTTGTATTCTATTTTCATTTCCAAATCCACAACTTTCGTTGAAAGTTTTAGAATCAATGTAAAAGTTTGTGTTGATTGATTCATAAGCGGTCAAGAAGAAAAAGATTGTGGATTTGTTGGTGGTTGTTATTGGTTGATTATTCATTTTACTTCTATTATTATGGTTTCTTTTCTCTAAACATGTTTAATAAGTTCTAGATAAATTTCCCCCTCTTTTATACTCCTTTTATTGCTTATGTTACTCTATGATGAGGTGCTTTTGTTCTTTTCATGAAATGGGTATTTGCTAAATTATTGTTAAAAAAATATGCAACAAGATCTAAAGATTTGAGTTTCTTGCAAATAATATGGTTGTTAACATCAAAAGAAAGATTTCTAAGTGTTTTTTATACATTTATTTATGAATCAATAAAAGTTATAGTTTTATATGTTCTTTGTTTTATTAGTATAGTACTTGTGTATATTTTCTTATATTGGTAAAACATGATAAGATATCTTAATTAATTATATTATATAAACAATATATAAATTTAGTCTTATGGTCAGTCCCCTCTAAACTCAATGCCAAGATCCACCACCGGTCATAATACTCATTTCCATTGGACACATTTACTTTGACATAACTTCTCAGTACTTGATAAGGAGTCCTAAAGAATGACAAATGATTTCCATATTTGATCTGAGTGCTTGCTGATATGAACTTTGATGTTAAAGGATCCAATCTCTATGTCAATTGTTTATGACTAACAGATTTTATAAATCAATCATTTTATTACCACAGATTTCTTTGTAGTTCTGATTGATTGTTCTAATTCTTATGCAACAGGTTTATGTCATGGATGAATATGTGGTTAAAATCTTTGTTGAAGGAGGGCTGGAAGCTTCAATACTTGGTTTAGGCACTGAGGTAGGTGTATATGCTAATTTATACTCTTCGTCCATGGAATCTTTTAGATACTGTAACTTTTTGTTTCTTTCTGTGAAGCTTGAATTCTACAACACTCTTTGTGAAGTTGATTCCCCTCTGAAAAACTACATTCCTACTATATTGGCTAGTGGGATTCTGCACTTGGAAAATGGATCTTTCGAAATTGATTCTTGGGATGGTAAAAAAGTTCCTGATGTGCTTGCAAAGTGCAATTTGATTCCAGAAACGGGAAAAGGTGACGTTTTCCCCTTAGGTATACGGAGCAAGAAACTGTTCGAATATAGAAAAGCTGGATTACCAGAATCTGGACCAGGCAGTTCAGCTGGATCAAATAGAATCTGGCCTTATCTTATAACAAAGCGTTGCAAAGGAAAGATTTATGCTCAGTTGTAAGTATTCTTAATTTTACAATGTCTTACTTTGGATTTTAACTTCTAGAACAAGAGGTGGCAAAAGTAGAATTGGTGTATTTATTAATCTTCTATTTATTTTCTATTGCAGAAGAGATGAACTATCATGGGAAGATGTGCTTAACTTAGCTTCCTTTTTAGGAGAGCAACTGCAAAACCTTCATAGTTTACCCTATCCTTCCTTGGGAAATTCATCGCTTTCAGTTGTTGAACAGAAAAAAGAGTTTTCTTTTGCCAATGGCTTGGACATTGACGTTGCCTGCAACGAGTTAGATATTCATATTCCAGCTGAATGGGAAATCTTCGTGAGAACTCTAAGCCAGAAGAAGAAGGATGTTTCCAGCCGCTTGAATAAATGGTATACTATCTAATTTGGGAATGAAGTTTGTTGATCAACTTTGACACCTTTAGTGATTCTATTGAAAATATGTTTGAAAGAGATTTTCCTTCTATTTCTTTTCTCCTAGTTGCCATCAATGATCTCATGTTTATTTCATTGTGTCCGTACCCTGTATCTGTTCTCATCTGAAAACATTACATGTTTCAGTGTTCTTCAGAGTGATACCAACTGTGCTGACCTTGACCCATCATTTTATACTGCTATTCAGCCAAAAGCTTGTTTTTTTGCCGTGGTTAATCTTCGGTTTCTATGGAACTCATTGCCGCCTCTTGTATATAATGGGAATTTTTTTTGTTGCCATTTTATTTTGGAATATTTCAAGATCAGTTATCTTAAAACTGCAAGTTTGGTATTCTGTTCTGCCATATCATCATTCCATGATAGCGTTCCCATAGTATGTGATGGGCATAACACTTTCTCAGATAAAGATTTCTTCTTCTTCTTTTCCCTTTTTTTAAGCTTCTTTGTTTATTTACTTTATCATAGCATTCAATTATTAGTTGCCTCTGAAATTCTACTGTCCGAATTGTAGGGGGGTGCCAGTTCCTGAAAAGCTGATGGAGAAAATTGATGGATACCTCCCTGATGATTTTCTGAAGCTGCTTTTTATATCTGAGGTTTTTCATAGTCCTACTATCTTTGTCTTTTTTCTCTTTTCCCTATCAGCTGTACCTGACGCTATTCATTATTAATAGCAAAATGGCATGAAAAGAGCTCTAAAGCCTTTGTCATGGATACACTCGGATATTATGGATGATAATGTTTACATGGAACCATGCTGTACATTTGGCTCAAATGAAATTGACGCCTTGACGGATAACGGTTCAGTGAATGGGCATAATAATGGTGGAGAAGTGAAATCTTGGCGCCCTAATTACATCATTGATTTCAGCGATCTTTCTATAGGTCAGTGCATTTTCTTTCTCATTCCGTGTTGCTATAAATAACGCTGTTTTGGTTTATAAATCATTCATCTCCAAGCCATATGATATTGCTTATGAAATCTTCAAAACCATATGATCTTGCTTATATCTATTTAACCTAAGCAACTTTCCTGTATTTTAGAACAAACTGAAGTTCATCTTTTTCTAGAAGACATGTTTTTCGTGGTTTTCTTTGAAATTTCTCATGTTAAAAGGAGTAAACAATTGGAGTAGTGAAACAATGAGTAAATATGTTACTTTGACTCTATTTTTCTCGAAGAGCCTATGTCCGACATTCTCATCCGACTCATATCTTGACATGGCTATGGGGATAATGACCATCTAAAGAACTTCTAAATATGTGGAAAACTTTAAAAAGTTTGAACATACTTGTGTCGGACGTATGCTTGTATCTAGCATAAATAGTTTTTACTTGTAAGTAGAGCAATTCAACATCTACCACCTTGAATTCAATTTCATTTTTCAGGCGATCCCCTATATGACGTGATACCAATACATTTAGATGTTTTTAGAGGCAATTCTTCTCTCCTTAAGCAGTTTCTACAAAGCTATAAACTTCCTTTGATGCAAAAAACACCAGAGAACAGATCAATCACTGCTAATGACAAGTTCGGACGACTTTCATACCAAGCTATGTAAGTAGTAACGAGTAGTTTCTTTCCTCGATGTTAATTTCGCCATGCTTGTCAGTTTCCAGTGCCAAAAATTCATCTGGTTATTTGTATTTGCAGGTGCTACTGTATTTTGCATGATGAGAATGTCTTGGGTGCTATATTTAGTCTATGGACTGAACTTCAAACAGCAGAAACATGGGAAGAAGTTGAGCAAATGGTTTGGGGAGAATTAAATAACTATCAAGGCGTTGCCTGTCATGTTACTCCCACTCCAAATTTATAACGGATCATGCACATACTTGTGTTTGACATTTAACCTAAGTCTGAATAACATAGATACATAGATTTGATGGACATGATGTGCATATAAACCAATGATCAGTAAAAATATCGGCTCCTGCATTAGGAATCAGATTGTATTTTTTTCTTTATTAAAAAAAATAAGCAAATTAATTTATGTACATTAGATTTAGGAGAATTGATCATTTTGTTAAAAATTTTATTCATTTTTATTGTTAGAAACTGATTTATGCACATTCGCAAGCAGTATATGTAACATGCCACATGTCATTGTGTTGTTATTCCGTTAGTTATGTCAGCTTGTAGTAATATATATTGATGAAACTTTTAATGAAAAAGATCAAATTTGATCTAATGTATAAGGATTAATTTGTTTATTTTTTAAGTAGAGGGTCAAAATACATTCTGACTTGTAGTATAGGGGTATTGATTCCTTATTATTCAAATTATTTTAATGGTCTTTGGTTTTCCTTAAAGCTGATCTTCATTCATACATATATATACACATATATATTAACCTTTTTTTCTTGTGACATTACTTATAGCCAGATTGGGAAAGTTTGCTTATTGTTGAGTTCCTTGTATCTAAACTCTTATTTCTGTACCGTTAACTGATACATCCTCAAGTTAAGTTTTTGTTGTGCTGGTAGTTTTAAACAAATGCAAAATACAAGGATATGAAAGTTCGAGCAATCATTACTTCCCACAATCACCAGCTGCGAATTAATAATTTTGGTAATTTGTGTATTTTCCATCTATAACATATTTTACTCTAATTGAGTTGGTGAGTTAACTGGAGATTAAATGAGTTAGATTTAAAAAGTATTTTTATTTTAAAAGTAACAAATTTTATTGCAAGGATATTTATGTTTTTCAATATTTTTATAATTTTTTAAATTTAGCCGTTACAATAAAAAAATTATGAAATCAAACTCAAAATGGATAAATAGTTGAGAGAGAAAGATATTTTGAATGCGAATTTGATTATAGTTATTGGTATTTATTTTATATATTCACCCACAACATGAGTGACATTTTATTTAGAATAATACGGATTCTCGTAAAAAAGAAAAAAAAGAAAAAAAGAGTAATCATTTAGAAGATATAAACTTAACCTCGAACTTAAAAAAAAAAAAAGAATAATTAAACTGTTGTTTTTTTCTATTTAATTTGATAAGCACGATTTCAAAACCTTTCTTTAGGGGACCAAAAACGCACTTCAAAATTACTCCAAAACACCTCCTAATAAAGTATTCTACTTAAGAAATCACTTAAAAACCATGACTCATCCTCACACATGTCATCATCTAAAATATACTAGCATATGATTATATCAAATCACATTACAAGATAAAAACATGAAACAAAAATAGGTAAACTTATTCAAGATAAGGCCACTAATTAAACCTTATGGCCAACACCACATGCTCAAGGGACCATGCTAAAATAATTACACTTTAATACAAGACTTGCAAGTAGCAATGAAACTAACTTACATACAAAAAGACCTAGACTCCCTAATACACGCCACTAGAGTTATGAATCATATTTAAATTAGTTTCTTACTCTTCTAGCCCCACAATTGTGTGATGTCCCAAGGGATGAGTCGAGCCTCAAAAACACCACACAAAACCTACACGCAAGGAAAATGGTGCATAAACATAAAGATCGGTAAATTCAAATGAAAATTCATTATGCTTACCTTGCTCATCCATGAATTTGCCAACATGTAAAGTCAAGCATTTTAACAAGCGTAACGTAAGAAAATTTTGGACCTACTCATGATTTCAAATAAAATACATTTAATAACAAGTATTTGGCATTAAAATAACATCATGTCACTAGATAAAAGTTCTTCTTACTCAATTTATATAAGATATTAGCATATACCATTTAATACATCATAACCGATTTCATTTAATTATTTAAGTCATAGCCCTTAATAAGCTTAGAAAACTAGGGTTAGTATGCGAACATCAAGACACAATCAAGTGAGCATGGATGTGATGGGATAACTCTACCTCAATGCCTTATTATAAGGTCGAAAGCCAAACAACTCAAGCCAAGATTGAACGTGGTTCTACAAGAGTTCATGACGAAGGCCTTACAAGCTTATGCGAGGGAGAAAGAATATCAAGACTCACTTTCTTGCTTTCAAGGAAATCAAGAAACCAAATCTTGGCTCAATTATGTCATATATGAAGATTTGAGGATTCAAGAAAATCAAGATTCCAAATATTGAAATCCTCGGTCCAAGAAACAAATATTGGAGTTGGAACAAAATGGATCACACTGACAAGCTTAAACGAGCCGAATCTTGCAACTAACGGATCAAGCATTCTAATTCTTGAAGACTAGCCCATGGGGACATCTTCAAGCCCGTATTAAAGTTTTACTAAGCACTTAGTTGAAAATTTGGCCAAACATTGTGAAAGTGGCCCATTTGAAGTATGCTTTATTTTTTAGCCCGTTTTAAGTCTAATAAGTGGATCACTTGTAAAATTTGACCCAAGCAAGCCCATATACATGCCTTGGCCGAATTCCACCTTATAATCCACACTTGGAAATTTTTTTTCATCTTTTGTTACTTAGGATAAAGTTTGTTAGTTATTTTCAAGTTAAGTCAAACTCTTAGTGTAACAACCCATTTTTCGGTGAAATCGAAACAGTGGTTTCGGGACCACAAATTCGAGCCGAAAATAAAAATTATTTTTATTTTATTTTATGGTCCGTAATATGATATAAAAATCATGTGAGAATTTTGATAAGAAAATTTTACCAATTATGTGCTTAATTACGAGAAGGACTAAATCGCATAAAATGCAAAAGTTGGATTCTAGTAGCTAGAAGGATCAAATAGCTATGGAATTCAAAACTTAAGGTCCTTATATGGTAATTAGACCATTAAGAAAAGTATGTAGATTTTTCTTGGTGACTCATGCTTGGAAATATAGAAAAAGGGTAAGGACTAAATTGGAAAGTGAAAACTTTAAATTAATTAAAAGATGATAAAATAGATATCATCTTATTTTCTTATCTTCTTCCCCAAAATAAAACATGGAAACCCTAGGAGAGAGAGAAGAAACTTTTATGGCCAAATTGGGTAAGTTTCCTTCTCCCGTTTTTAGTAATTTTGATATTTTTAGAATCGGGATATCTTAATCTCTCTATTTAGGGGATTAATTTGAAAAGTTATCAAAGTATAAAAATGGGTCATGGATGTATATGCTGGAAATTAGAAATTTATGGTAGAAAATGAAAGATTATTCATAGATAAACAACTTTTACAAAGTGATTTTTGATGAAAACATGATTTAGGGACTAAAATGTGACCTTGTGAAATTGAAGGAAAAATTCTAAAATTTTATGAATACATGTGCTGTAAATTTTGTAATGGGGCTTTGGTTAGGCTTGGAATAGGGAGCAATTTGCACAAGTTTCATTTTCCGAGCCTACGGACGAAAATGGAATTTATGGAAAAGTTAGGGGCAAAATGGTAATTTACTTAGGATGAAAATTGAGTCCACTTGAATGTGAAATGTGGTAAATTAATGTTAAATTTACTCGTATAGATTCGGATAGACCAAATTCAGATTTAGAACGAGGAAAAAGAGGAAAATGTCGGATTAGTAGATGTTTGTACGCGAACCTTTGTCGAGGTAAGTTCGTGTAACTAAATTATGTTTGTTTTGATTGTGATTATGTAAATTGTAAAAATGTCATATATATATATATATATATATATGAAAGGATTACATATCCGATCAAGCTCGATAAATAAAAATGTTCAAATTAATTGAAAATTCCCGATAGATGTTAAAAGGGTAAACGATGGAAATGTTGTTTTCATGCTCGGAATGGATGTGGAATATTATCATATGAATTATGTGGTGTTAAAGATGTATGAAATGATCATATACCTGACAATTACCTGATAAATGTTAAATCTTGTTTGAAAAAATGGAAGTCGATGAATAAATGTGATTTCCCTGATAAAACTACATGTGTTGCAGAATGGATTTAGCCCGGACGGGTAATCCAAAATGAGCCTCTCGAGTATATGTTTCAATTAGGATTTAACCTGGACTGGTAATCCTAATTGACTGGATTTAGCCTGGACTGGTAATCCGAAAAAGCCCTTAGAGTATATGTTACAGCTAGAATTTAGCCTAGACTGGTAATTCTGTTGTATGATATGTGGCTCGATAGTGTACCTAAAAGGTACTACTGAATATGAATTGACGGACTATGGAATTGTACACCTCAAGTGTACTACCTGTGTATCCATCGATATTTCGAATAAATTCAACGGGTAAAGTTCTGACAAGAGCAAAGATGAATTGAAAACAAATTGACATGGAATGATACATATGATATGGAAATTACTTGATGAGAATGTTCATCCTTGATCATAGACCCGTACACCTTGAATGTACTAATACTTGTGCGACCTTAATACTCGAATAAAATGAGTAAAGTCCTTCCATGAAATGATCTGAACTCGAAAAGAATTACTAAGAAGCTATACTTGTATTAATAAGAGATGTCTATAATGTTAAATGAATACATGTTGTGGAAAGCATATGTGCATGGGAACTTGATTGTTGTTGAGCCCATACATGTCTTGATGTTACTATGGAATATATGACTAACAAGGGAAATGAGAATGTGTGTAGGGCTTGAGATCAAATTGGATGAATATGCCTTACTTAGTTACCTCAAATAGGATGTATGGTAAGTTAAGTACCATGTTATACGAACTTACTAAGCATTTTATGCTTACCCCGTTTTACTTTCCCATGTTTTAAAGTAAATCGAAAGCTCGTTGGATTGGAAGCTCAGCGGAGATCACTCACACTATCCATCGGCCTATATCGGTATATATGGTAAATCAATTACGGTTGTAATGGCATGTATAGCATATGTTGGCCATATTGGCATGTAAATATAAATAATGCTTGTAATCTAGCCATTAGAATGGCTAGTAATGTTTGTTTTAAAATACTTGTAATGTTATGCTATGGTAACCATATGCATATGTTAAGTAGTTGATCAAATCATGTTTAACACATGAATTGAACCAAGGTAGGATAGTAAACATGTATGCATGAAATGATAGGCCATGTTGAGTGATGAAATTTGCTTATTTGAATGCTTAGAATGGTTGGATTGTACTTGGTATGTTTTGGTGCAGGAAAATGGTAAATCTGGGTGATAAATAAGGCTAGGAAATGGCTTTATTTTGTCCACACGGGCAGACACACGGGCGTGTGTTTAGACTGTGTGTGACACATGGCCTACCCCATGGGCGTCGTAGCAAGGCCGTGTGTCCCCTACACCTTAAATTTGAGAAACAGAATGCTCAGAATTGAGCACACGGGCAGAGACACAGGCATGTGTTTCAGCTGTGTGGGTGACACGGCCTTGAACATGGGCGTGTGTCTTGGCCGTGTGAAACCTACACCTAATTCGAATTGAATTAAATAACCACACGGCCTAGCACACGGGCGTGTGGTATGGCTGTATGGCACAAGTTAGAGAGCTACCTAGTTTTGAACATGGCCTGCAGCACAGGCGTGTCCCAGGGTTACACGGGCGTGTCCCTTGGACCACATGGGCGTGTGAGACCTGTACCTTGGAAAATTTTAAAATTTTGCGAGAAATTTCCTGAGTTCTCGATTTAGTCCCGACTTGATTCTAATGCTCGTATTGGGCATCGAGGGTCTATTTAAGGGACATTATGAATGACCTCGGTGAATGAATAGTAACTTGCCTGAATTAATTGATAAATGTTCTAAATGTTCTGGTAATGCTCTGAAACCCTGTTCCGGCGATAGATATGGGTTAAGAGTGTTGCATTTAGTGGTATCAGAGCTACGGTTTAGTCAATTCTCGGACTAAACGTAGCATATGTGAAGTCTAGAAATACATGCCATTATTTAACCTGTGATAGTGTGATATCTCACGACTCTGATGAAAAATTTGTTTTACAAATAGACAAAGATGCTTTCCAATCGAGCTAATTCTGATGACTCCGAAAAAGATACTCAAGTAATTGAGTAAAATTGTAACAGCTCGATTTAGGGCCTAGTCAGAATAATAGTTGCGAGACCACAAATCTGAAGTAGAAATATATGTTTTATGGTTTTTATGAGGTCTATGGCATGTTTGCATAGTTGTGTGAAAATTTCATGAAGAAATTTTATGATTTAGTGATCAATTTATCTTTTAGGACTAAATTGCAAAAATTAAAAAATATGATATTTTAGAAGTTTTAAGTATGAGATAGCATCAGAAAATTTATTAGAGGTTCTTATTTAGTAATTAGACCATTATATCTCATGATAGACAAAAATGGACATGGAAGGGAAAAATCTCAAGGAAGGGCCTTAAGGGCATTTTGGTCATTTAGTTAATAAATTAATAAAAAAGGGAAAAGAAGTCAAAATTGGTGTCCATCTTCTTCCCTAAGTGCCAAAAATTGAAGAGAAGCCATAGCTAGGGTTTTGTTCATTTTCAAGCTCAAAGTAAGTGCATCCTAGCCCCGTTTTTAAAGTTCTTTACATTTTTTAGATCCTCGTAGCTCGACTTAGCTATTTCTAGCCATATTTTAAGCTAGAGTTCATGTTCAAAAACTTACCCATGTATGACATGCATGTATTTTGATATTTAATGGAGGAATATGTAAGTTTGATGTGTGATGAACATCTTTCTCTAAGTGATTTTTCATGGAAACACCTAAAAAGGACCTATTTGTAAAAGTGATAAAATGTGTAGTAAAAATCAATTTTGAAGGAAAATGTGAGCTATTATAAGCTTAAGATAGGTTCGTCTAGGCTTGGGTAATCAAGAAAATGAGTACATTTTGTCATACGAGCCTAGAGACCATTTTGCAAATATGTGAAAGTTTAAGGGAAAAATTATAATTTTTGCCAAAGTATGATTCATGGGCTATTTTAGTCAATGTGATAATTAAATAAGTGAAATTATCATTATAGATCAATAAACACAAAGTCCGGACCTAAACCGAGGAAAGAACAAGGTGGTGGATTAAATTGAACAACTATCTATATTTTGGTACCGAGGTAAGTATGTGTGTAATAAATCAACATTAAGTTATTGTGTATTTAAATGCTTGATATTACACGAAATTTATATTCTTTTTATGAAATTGGTTAATGAGGTCTCGATGAATAAAATGATGAAGATTTATTATATCGAAGTCCTGGTTGAACCTTAGGAATAGAAAGGATACCCTTGTCACGACATTAGATTAATAAGGTCCCGTATAAAACCGTATCTGGGATATGGCCTCGGCACCGAATTTAGATCCCGTATAAGACCATATTTGAGATATGGCATCGGCATCGAATAGTGATTCCGTGTAAGACCATGTCTGGGACATGGCATCGACATACGATCTTGTGTAAGACCATATCTGGGATATGGCATCGACATCGATATGAGATCCCGTATAAGACCATATCTGGGATATGGCATCGGCATCGACATGTGATCCCCATGTAAGACCATATCTGGGATATGGCATTGGCATCTTATTACGTGTATGACAATTTTCGAGTATCCTTAGATATTCTAAGTGGTTCAACAGGGTAAATAATTATAGTTTATGTTAAAGATAGAAAAAGGGCTAAAGTTATGTGGTGGAGTGATACAGGTACATATGCGAAACTCACGAGAAATGAGTCCGGTATGTGATATGTGGTTGGTAAGAGTGATCATGAGTAAGCCATGTCAATGTTGCTTGAGAATTTTGTGTTAATTCATAATGTATTATGTGGATGTTATTACAAGACTTTATGTTATTATGTATTACATACAAACTTACTAAGCTTTATGCTTACTCCCTCTCTTTCCCTTTTCTTGTAGTATCGCCAAGCTAGCTCGGGGATCGAAGGATGTCGGAACTCGATTCACACTATCAAGCTATTCTTTTGGGTATAGTAAAGTTTGACTATTTTGGGTATGGCATGTATAGGAACTTGGTCATTTTGTTATACGTCATAGTGGTTAGCCAATGTGTTGGCTATTAACGTTACTTATTCCATTTTGTAATTGGCCATTGGAATTGACCAATGCTAGTTAAGTTATATATATTCAATGATGATAAAATTCATGAAGTGCAAACTTGTGCAATTGAATGAGTAATGTGTGAAGTATATGCATGATGAACGCAGTGTGAAATTAAGGTGGGGATGTCTTGATTGTGGATATTAGAGGTGCATTATTGTTATGCTATGTGTTACTGGAAATGGTATAAGTGTGGTTGTTTTTCAGGGTGGCAAATGGCTTGGTAAATAGCCTTATATTTGTCCATACGGGTAGACACACGGGCGTGTGTCTAAGCCGTGTGTGACACACGGTCAGCCCCGTGGGCGTGTCGATAGGCCATGTGTCCCCTGCATCCAAATTTAGCAAAACAAAATGCCCAGTAGTAAACACATGGGCAGAGACACGACCGTGTGTCTCAGCCGTGTGAAGGACACGGCCTCAGGACATGGGCGTGTGCCCAGGCCGTGTGAAGTCTGCACATTAATTGCGAGAATTAAATTCGCCACATGGCCTAGCACACGGGCGTGTGACTCGGCCGTGTGACCCTAAATGTCTGCTGACGTCATAAACAGAATGTCAAGGTTTTCACACACGGGCTAAGACACGGGTGTGTCATGGCCGTGTGAGGGACACGGGCTATAGACACGGGCGTGTGGCCCTGCTTTGAGCAAAAATTTTCTAAGTGTTCGTAAGCTTCCGGTTCAGTCCCGAACCACTCTATATGTATGTTTCGGGTCTCGTAGGCCCATAATAGGGGCATTATGAACACGAATAAAAAGTTTTAAGTTGGAATGAAAATTTATGGCTCGATTTTGTATGATTAAGTATGTTAAGTCCGGTAATACCTCGTACCCGGTTCCAGCATCGAATATGGGTAAGGGGTGTTACATTTAGTGGTATCAGAGCTATGGTTTAATCATTTCTCAAATTACCGTATCTTGTATGAGAGTCTAGCTATACATGCCATATGTATGTGTATATACATAATGATAGTGTGACGACTCCTGGCGATTTAAAATATGTTTTCATATAGCAAATGGATCCCGACAGAGCAGTGGCAGATGACGTAGAAAGTAATGCGCCAGCCCCTGCCCAAGGGACGTTGCCAACTGAAAATGAAAATAGAGAAGTGACTGTGAGTTAGGGAGGAGGAGAAGAGGCCAGGGAAGCCTTTCTACATATGATGAATGGTTGGTATACGGAGTTCGTTCGAACAAACCCTACCGCTCAACAACAAACTCCACCCCCTCCAAACCCTCAGCCTATCCCTGTAGCTCCCCAAGCTGTAGAAATGGTAAGAAGGGAAAAGCCCCCGATTGATAGAATTCAGAAACAAGGAGCTGAGGAGTTCCGAGCTAATAAAGATGACGATCTAGAAAGGGCAAAATTCTGGCTTGAAAATACCATCAGGGTGTTTGATGAATTGTCTTGTACACTCGAAGAGTGTATGAAATGTGTTGTGTCTCTCTTGAGAGATTCGGCTTATCAGTGGTGGAACACCCTTGTGTCAGTTGTACCAAGGGAGAGAGTTAATTGGGAATTTTTCCAAGAAGAGTTTCGAAAGAAGTATATTAGCCAAAGGTTTATCGATCAGAAAAGAAAGGAATTCCTTGAGCTAAAACAAGGTCGAATAACGATAATCGAATATGAACGTGAGTTTGTAAGGCTCAGTAAATACGCTCGGGAGTGCGTATCCACCGAAGCCATCATGTGTAAGAGGTTTTAAGACGGATTAAATGAGGATATCCGATTGTTTGTTGGTATTCTAGAACTGAAGGAATTTGTCGTGCTAGTAGAGAGAGCTTGCAAGGTCGAGGAATTGGCCAAAGAGAAAAGAAAGGCTGAAATTGAGTCCCGTGACTCGAGGAAGAGATAATTGGGTAAGTCATTTCAATCCTCATCCAAGAAATCGAGAGAGTTCATTACTCAATCAGCCGCTTCAGTTGGGTTCTCAAACAGAAGTAAAGGTAAACGGTACTCGATTTCTAAAGCTCAGACCACTTCGATTGCTAGTGTTGGTAATGCTCGACCAAGTAGACCGGAATGTTCACAGTGTGGTAGATGTCATCCCGGTGAGTGCCGAGCAAATGAGAGAGCTTGTTTCAAGTGTGGTTCCCAATATCACTTCATTAGAGACTGTCTCGAGATGGCCGAAAAAGATAGAAATCAGAGTGTGAGATCAGGCAATACTGCTAGTAAAGGGAGACCACAGAGAAATCCGGGAAATGGAACGAGTAGTAAGAATACACCTAGAGAGCAGACTGCAAGATCTGAGGGTAGAGCGCCTACGAGGACTTATGCCATTCGCGCTCGCGAAGAGGCGTCATCCCCTGATGTGATTACAGGTACATTTTCTCTCTATAATACTCATGTTGTTGCTTTAATTGATCCGGGATCTACCTACTCGTATGTTTGTATAAAATTAGTATCTAGTATGAACATGCCTGTAGAGTCTACATAATTTGTGATAAAAGTGTCAAATTCCCTAGGCAAATGTGTGTTAGTTGACAAGGTATACAGAGATTGCCCTTTGATGATTAGAGGTCATTATTTTCTGGCTAATCTCATGCTATTGCCATTTGATGAATTCGATGTAATTCTTGGTATGGATTGGTTAACTGCTCATGATGTGATAGTAAATTGTGGAAGGAAATTTATTGAATTGAAATGTGAAAATGGGGATATTCTTCATGTTGAATCAGATGAACAGGATAAATTGCCTGTAGTGATTTATTTTATGTCTGCTCAGAAATACATAAGAAAGGGATATGAAGCTTATCTTGCCTTTGTGATGAATGCCGAAGAGACTGAGTTAAGAATTGAATCAGTGCCGATAGCACGTGAGTATCCAGATGTATTTTCGGAAGAATTGCCCGGGTTGCCTCCGGTTAGAGAGATTGAATTTGGTATTGAGTTAGCCCCTAGTACTACGCCTATTTCGATTGCTCCGTACAGGATGGCTCCGACCGAGTTCAAAGAATTGAAGGCTTAGTTACAAGAGTTGACGGATAAAGGTTTCGCATGACCCAGTTATTCTCTGTGGGGTGCTTCTGTATTATTTATGAAAAAGAAAGATGGTTCTATGAGGTTATATATAGATTATCGGCAACTTAATAAGGTAATCGTAAAGAACAAGTATCCCTTGCCAAGGATTGATGATTTGTTTGACCAATTAAAGGGAGCCACTGTGTTTTCCAAGATAGACTTGAGGTCTGGTTATTACCAGTTGAGAGTCAAAGACTCAGATGTGTCGAAAACTGCATTTCGGACAAGGTATGGTCACTATGAATTTCTAGTCATGCCTTTTGGTTTAACAAACACCCCTGCCGTGTTTATGGATTTATTGAACCACATTTTTCGGCCATATTTGGATAAATTTGTTGTAGTCTTTATTGATGATATATTGATTTACTCTCGTGATGAGAACGAGCATGCTGAGCACTTGAGGACGGTTTTACAAATTTTACGGGATAAACAGTTATATGCCAAGTTTAGTAAAAGTGAATTTTGGCTTAAAGAAGTCGAATTTTTGGGCCACATTATTTCGGGTGATGGCATTAGAGTTGACCCGGGAAAGATTTTGGCCATTGTTGAATGGAAACCACCGAAGAACGTATCAGAAGTTACGAGTTTTCTAGGCCTATTTGGTTATTACAGACGGTTTGTCAAAGGATTTTCCATGATAGCTACTCCGATGACGAGGTTGTTACAAAAAGATGTTAGGTTTGAGTGGACAGAAGAATGCCAATAGAGTTTTGAGAAATTAAAGACATTGTTGACTGAAGCTCCTGTTTTAGTGCAACCTGAACTGGGAAAAGAATTTGTGGTTTACAGCAATGCATCCTTGAGTGGATTAGGTTGTGTACTCATGCAAGAAGGCAAAGTAATAGCTTATGCCTCTAGACAGCTGAAACCGCATGAGAAAAATTATCCGACACATAATTTGGAGTTAGCCGCCATTGTGTTTGCGTTGAATATTTGGAGACACCATTTGTATGGCGAGAAATGTCGTGTATTCACTGACCATAAAAGTCTAAAATACTTGATGACTCAAAAGGAATTGAATCTAAGGCAACGAAGATGGTTAGAGTTGATAAAGGATTACGAGCTAGTGATTGACTACCACCTGGGAAAGGCGAACGTGGTCGCCGATGCCTTGAGTAGGAAATCCTTGTTTGCATTGAGAGCTATGAATACACGGTTGGCTTTATCTGATGATGGTTCTATTCTAGCTGAGTTGAGAGCTAGACCGATGTTTCTTCAAGAGATTTGTAAAGCTCAGAAAGGCGATAGTGATTTGCAAGCCAAAAGAGTTCAATGTGAATCGGGTATGGAGTCAGACTTTCGTATTAGTTCTGATGAATGTTTAATGTTTCTAGACAAAACCTGTGTACCGAGAGATGGTGAGCTTATTCAGAAAATTCTACATGAGGCACATAGTAGTTGTTTGTCTATTTACCCCGGTGGTACAAAGATGTATAATGACCTGAAGAAATGGTATTGGTGGCCGAGTATGAAGAAAGATATTTCCGAGTTCGTATCGAAATGCTTGATTTGTCAGCAAGTGAAAGCTGAACACCAAGTACATTCTGGTTTACTTCAGCCGGTGATGGTTCCCAAATGGAAATGGGACAGAATTATTATGGATTTTGTGACAGGTTTGCCTTTGACACCGAAAAATAAGGATGACGTTTGCGTTGTGGTTGATAGGCTTACGAAGTCGGCACATTTTATTCCGGTACGTACTGACAACTCACTTGATAAATTAGTCGAATTGTATATTTCTTAAATTGTGAGATTGCACGGAGCACCTTTGTCGATTATATCGGATAGAGATCCGAGGTTCACTTTGCGGTTTTGGAAAAAGTTGCAAGAAGCTTTGGGCACAAAGTTGAATTTCAGTACAGCTTTCCACTCGCAAACCGACGGATAGTTGGAGAGGGTAATACAGATACTTGAAGACATGCTCCGATGCTGTGTTTTGGAATTTCAAGGTAATTGGGAAAAGTATTTACCGTTAGTGGAATTTGCCTACAATAACAATTTTCAGTCGAGTTTGAAAATGGCGCCTTATGAGGCATTGTATGGGTGTAAGTGTCGAAAACCCTTGTATTTGACCAAACTCAGAGAGAATCAGATTCACAGAGTTGATTTAGTCAGAGAAACCGAAGAGAAAGTAAAAGTGATTCGTGATTGTTTAAAAGCTACTTCGAATAGAAAAAAATCCTACACGGATTTGAAACGGAAAGAGATTGAGTTTCAAGTTGGTGATAAGGTATTTTTGAAAGTATCACCATGCCAGAAAGTTCTCAGATTTGGCCGGAAAGGCAAATTGAGTCCGCGCTTTATTGGACCGTATGAGATTACCGAGAGGACAGGGCCGGTAGCCTATCGATTGGCCTTGCCATCAGGATTAGAAAAGATTCATGATGTGTTCCATGTATCCATGTTGAGAAGATACCGATTAGATCCTTCACATGTGATTGTACCGACAGAGGTTGAAATTCAACCGGACATGACTTATGGTGAAGAGCCAGTTAAGATTTTGGCTCGAGAGGTCAAAAAGTTAAGAAATAAAAGTATAGCTCTTGTGAAAGTATTGTGACAAAGACACGGGGTAGAAGAGGCTATATGGGAGCCTGAGGAGGCTATGAGAAACCAATATCCAAATCTTTTTTAACGGTAAGATTTTCGGGGACAAAAATCCCTAAGGGGGGAGAATTGTAACCGCCTGATTTAGGGCCTAGTCAGGATAGTGGTTACGAGACCACAAATCTAAAGTAGAAATATATGTTTTATGATTTTTATAAGGTCTATGACATGTTTGCATGGTTGTGTAAAATTTCATGAAGAAATTTTATGATTTAGTGATCAATTTATCTTTTAGGACTAAATTGCAAAAATTGAAAAATATGAGATTCTAGAAGTTTTAAGTATGAGATAGCATTAGAAAATTTATTAGAGGTCCTTATTTAGTAATTAGACCATTATATCTTATGATGGACAAAAATGGACATGGAAGGGAAAAATCTGAAGGAAGGGCCTTAAGCGCATTTTGGTCATTTAGTTAATAAATTAATAAAAAGGGAAAAAGAAGTCAAAATTGGTGTCCATCTTCTTCCCTAAGTGCCGAAAATTGAAGAGAAGCCATAGCTAGGGTTTTGTTCATTTTCAAGCTCAAAGTAAGTGCTAGCCCCGTTATTAAAGTTCTTTACATTTTTTTAGATCCTCGTAGCTCGACTTAGCTATTTCTAGCCATATTTTAAGCTAGAGTTCATGTTCAAAAACTTACCCATGTATGACATGCATGTATTTTAATGTTTAATGGAGGAATATGGAAGTTTGATGTGTGATGAACATCTTTCTCTAAGTGATTTTTCATGGAAACACCTAAAAAGGACCTATTTGTAAAAGTTATAAAATGTGTAGTAAAAATCAATTTTGAAGGAAAATGTGAGCTATTATAAGCTTAAGATAGATTCGACTAGGCTTGGGTAATCAAGAAAATGAGTACATTTCATCATACGAGTCTAGGGACCATTTTGCAAATATGTGAAAGTTTAAGGAAAAAATTATAAATTTTGCCAAAGTATGATTTATGGGCTGTTTTAGTCAATGTGATAATTAAATAAGTGAAATCTTCATTATAGATCAAGAAACACAAAGTCTGGATGTAACATCCTAGATTAGGGGTTATGCGTTCGTGCATAATTCGAGTGATAGTAGGCTTGGAGTATGGTTGGTGATATTTTAAGGGTTTTTAAAACTCTAGGATTAAAAGGGAGTGCATTGGAAATTTTTGAAATTTTTGGGTTAAAAGGGGAAATTGGGCTAAGGAGGCCTTAAGAATAATTTTTGGCATGTTTGGACACAAAGATGGCCTTGGTAAAGTGGCTTAAGAATGGTGGAAAGTAACGCCAGCAAGGGCCTGGGTTCAAGGCACGGCAGCAGTAAGTGGTGTTTTATTTTTGGGTGTTGGTGTTAAGAAGGAAGGGGCTGAGTTAATGAGGGTTAAAAGGATGTTGTGGGCAATGGTGGACAAGAAAGTCAGCTTGGTGGAGTGGCTTGGGGCCCCACTTGAGGGTCTTGGCAAGGGACTCAAGTTCGAATAGCATGGGAAGCACATGGGTTTTATTTTTGGTTTTGGCGTGAGACAAGGGAGCTGGGGAGTGAGGTGTTAAAAGATGTTTTGGGTGGATTATATCACAAAAAGCGCTTTGGCCGAATGGCCTGGGGCGCTACCTGCAGCATGGGTTCTAGCAGGTCTCATGTTCGAGACCTATGGGCAGCAGTTTGGGTGTTTTACTTTTATTTTGATTTTGCAGCAAATTGGAAGGCAGTGGACGGCACATGGGAGCTTCAATAGATAAAGATTAAGCTGATTTGGTCTAATCCTTTTAGAATTAATTTGGAGGGTAGATTAATATTAGTTTATTTTTATTTTGTATTTTAAATTGAAGGGGTGATAATGGATAAAGGGGGGGTTGTTAGTTTATTGATTTTTGAATGATAGATAAGAGATAATGGCTGTGTTATTTATTTATTTTAGATAGGTAGATAAGAGATAAATGAGGTGATAAATTAGTGTTTTATTTTATTTTTAATAAGTGATTAGGAGATAAAATAGGAACTTGGTGAAGGATAATTGTTGTTAAATGAAGTGATAATAGAAGATTAGTATAGATTTATTTTATATATTTTGAATATGTGTTCAAGAGTTATTATAGGAGAAGGAAGTGGAATTTGAGAGGAGGTAGGAGTGCCGAAATTGAGTAGTATAAATAGGGGTGCCGAATTTAGTTTCTTTTCCCTATTAGTGCCCTTTTTCCCTTGTGCAAAGCCGCTTATGTTTCATTCCTCTTTTCTATTTGTTCTTGGCCGAATCTATATCCCTTTCCCAATTCCTTTCTTTTATTTTTGTTAGCTGAATCTTCCCTTTGCCACCGTTGCCGTATTGCTCAACTCCTTCTTCTCTTCCTTTCTTTAAGAATTCTTTTAAAAGCCGAAATACTTTGGTGAACCATAGCCGAATCCTCTAGGCAGTAAACTCCCTCTACTTTTGTGTTTTCTTCTTCACCATAAAAGAGCCGACCTATTCTCATTTAGTCTTCACAAGCAACAATAGTGCCAGCGTTAAGGAGTCTTAGAAGAGCCTCTTGGATTCGACTACTCAAGGTGAGTTAATGTGGTATTCGGCCATAGGCCATTTTATAAGTTTAGGTATGACCGATTGTGTATTATGATTTTTAGGGGCTAATCGACAAGTAAGTAGAGTATCGAGATTCTAGATCGTGTTAGATTCGAGTAGTTCGGAATTTCGCTAAATAATCAGGTGTGTGATTAACCCACCGTTTTCCGGGTTTTTGTGTTATATCTGTATGTGTTAAAATTATGCTAACTAGTGCAGTGGAAATTGTGATATGGATACCCTCAAGGGGTATGTCGATAATGATGTAAGTACCAAACGATGATATGTGATTATTAGTATGAATATGTGTTATGACTATGCTTGATGAACATGCTCATGCATCATTATATTATATCATTATTTATGTTACATGTGCATGGGTGGGATATGATATGAAAAAGGACGGGGTGTACTTGAGTGCGTGGGTTTGATGTTAGCCTTGAGCTACATCGTGGATTGACGTTGATCGAGGTCACGTTGTGGATTATTTGCGATTAAGTTCGCGTGGTTTGATGAGTGGCTATGTGCCTCATCGTGGTTGATATCGGCTATGTGCCATATCGTGGTTGATGAGTGACTATGTGTCCCATCATGGTTTTGGTGTTAGCTACGGCTACATCGTGGATTGGCGCGGACCGAGGTCGCGTTGTGGATTATTGTGCTTAATTGCACGTGGGCGGCGATGATTGCCTTTGGAGTAAAAAAAGGAGAGGGTGATTTGATAATCCCCTGGTGTGTGGTAGACTGGATACGGGGGTGTGTAGAGGATGGACCCTAGGTTTGGGTTGGGTGCATTTTGCATAATTGTATATGATGTGTGGATTAATGTGATATGAGTATTTAATGTGGAAGTGGGCCAAGCCCGGTTGATATGTGGATCACAGTGGAAATGGGCTAAGCCCAAAGATGTGGAAATTTTGTGGGTAACTACCCTATTGGATGAATGTGATATGAATATGGGCCAAGCCAGAATGTGTTAATATGTGAGTATGCTATTTTGTTATCGATAAATGGGTTAATACGTGGTTAACATGTGGGTGGAATTCGGTGGATTAATTACATTTGAGTCCGTGTGACTCACCCAAATATTTTATCAAACATCGCGAGGTGATATGATGATCGGACCGGGTTGGAGTGGATGCGAGGTGGCCCATGCATAAGATAATTTAATTAATTAAGTATTTATAGTTTCCGTATTTTGATTAAGTCTTTATTGTAATAAGGCCCATTAAAGTATTTAAGGTTGTTTAAGTATTTTTCATTAAGTTTAATTATTATATTTATTATGGATTGACAATTTAAATATTGATTGCAAATGATTTTATTTTCTCAAGTGTGTGTAATAAAGTTTTGAATCCGGTGTTTTCATAATAATTTAATTTTTTTACCTAGAATATTTTAAGTCACTTAAAAGGTTTTATTAAAGGAACAAATTTTTAACGATTTTTACTCTTAAGTAAGAATATTTTCGAACGTGTTCCGCAGTGGCATTTCAAATTCGGTCGTAGTGAATGGGCCGGGTTTGGGGTGTTACACTGGACCTAAACCGAGGAAAGAACAAGGTGGTGGACTAAATTGAACAACTATCTATATTTTGGTACCGAGGTAAGTATGTGTGTAATAAATCAACATTAAGTTATTATGTATTTAAATGCTTGATATTACATGAAATTTATATTCTTTTTATGAAATTGGTTAATGAGGTCTTGATGAATAAAATGATGAAGATTTACTATATCGAAGTCCCGGTTGAACCTTAGGAATAGAAATGATACCCTTGTCACGACATTAGATTAATAAGGTCCCATATAAGACTGTATCTGGGATATAGCCTCGGCACCGAATTGAGATCCCGTGTAAGACCATATCTAGGATATGGCATCGACATTGAATAGTGATTCCGTGTAAGACCATGTCTGGGACATGGCATCGACATACGATCTCGTGTAAGACCATATCTGGGATATGGCGTCGACATCGATATGAGATCCCGTATAAGACCATATCTGGGATATGGCATCGGCATCGACATGTGATCCCCATGTAAGACCATATCTGGGATATGGAATTGGCATCTTATTACGTGTATGATAATTTCCGAGTATCCTTAGATATTCCAAGTGGTTCAACGGGTGATCGTTGTTTTCGCAATGTCAAAGTCTTAAAATTTATAAAAAGAATGATCGAACCTGGAAACTAACTATGACCACGATTTGAGGCAAGAGCACCTATCGAACAATAGTATAGTTTAGTGGCAAGACCGAAATGTCGAACCCAAAGGAACTAAAAGTACTAATACTAACTCTCTTTTTATTATCTAGCCTAAAATAAAGGGAATTGGTTGTTTAATCTAAATTACTTAACTACTAAACTAAAGACTCTAAGACAAAGAAGAATGAATTTGGGGAAAATAACTTGAGGAAAAACCAATTGATTAAGGCGACACCCAAGGAAGAATCCACGTAGACTTCACTTATTATCTAACTCTGAACCAGACGATTTATTCATTTGACTTGATCCGTAAGATTCCCTAATATATATTAAACCCTCTCTCAAAGCGAATAACATCTAACGCTAGGTTGATTAATTGAAATCTCTTTCTAATTAAAACCCCTAGAATTGCATTAACTCGATCTATGGAATCCCATATTAGGTTTCACCCTAATCCGGTAAAATCTCGTCATCCTATCTCTAGGCACGCGATCAACTCTGCTTAACTATGCTAGATCTACTCTTAGGCAGGGACTTTTGCTCCTCCACCTAAGCACATCAAACTTGGATCAATATCCCGGAAATATCAATACAAGAATTAAGAACACATAATTAAGAACAAGTCAAATATTTATCATATAGTTCAGTAAATGATAACAAGATTCATTTAAGTTTCATCCCCCTCAGGTATCTGAGGGTTTAGTTCATAACAATAAAAGAAAACATCTCAGAAGAAAAGATAAAACAAAAAATAAGAAATCCCTAAAACTCCCTGAAGGAATTGAAGGAGAGTCCCTCCATCTTGAGTATAATTTTGGCTTCTAGAGATGAATCAACTGGCTATCCTCGAGTGAATCCCCACAAATCTGCCTTCTCTGGCCTAGCAAGACGCCCCTAGACGATAGCCTTGGGCTCCGGCTTCTACCGAACTCCCTTTCAAGTTACCCCCTTGGGTGTTTATATAGACTTTGAGATGCCTTACTTGGCCCCTAAGTATCCTAATTCAAATAGAATTCTTATTTGGGTGTTTGAATAGGCTTTGGAATGTGTTTCTTTGCCTCCAAGTATCCAAATCCGAGTAAAACTCCTCTTGGCAATGGCAGGACACGCCCATGGCACACGCCCAGTGTAAGTCATGGCCGGCCGTGTCGAGGTCATTAAGTGAGGCGCGGCCAGTGCGGTCTTGGGGCCTGTGCCGTGTGGATTTCGTGATATGGCCCATTTACTCTGTTTTGGGCCCGTTTTCCGTTCTTTTCATCCTCCGGTGCTTCCCTGAGTATAAAACATGAAAATAAAGGATTAAGAGCACCAAATTACATAAAATAAGGAATAATTCATCCAAAAGCATGCTAAATGTAGGATTAAAATATGTTAATTTTATGGTTTATCAAATACCCCCACACTTAAGCTTTTGCTTGTCCTCAAGCAAAATTCTCAACTCATAATTAAAACAAACGTCCCTTAAATCATAATAGTCATTAATAATGTTTCGTCATAATTCAAGGATAATTCATACATGGATAATTCAACTCAAAGGGTTCTAAAGATTCAAACAGTCTAAGTCATACAATTGTAGCACAAAACATAGGTGTTTCCCCTCATCTAAATAATTACCTCTGATTCAAAATCGACAGGGATTGACATCCTCACTAAAGATTCACTCAAATCACTCAAAGTGTTTAAGGTTCAGAATTAAGCACTCACAAGTCAACATGAAGAGTTAATCCCATAAGCTTGCATGAAAATCAGATCTCCACCACTATAATATGAGATGATGCACAAATTAAAAGGTCTTTAACAGGGTTGTAACGGGGCTTAGGTTAAGGTATGGATAAAGGCTGAATTAGAGGGTTAGAATCGAGATTGGACTGACAAATTACCTAACCAGAAACAATGAACTAAATAAAAGTAATCAATTGAAAATTAATAATACTAATACTACGAGCTTCTTCTTCAATATTTGGAATTCAAACGTATAAGCTCATTACAAATCTAACAATGAATATACTTCAATTTTTTTTTCATAATACATAATAAAGGATAAATTACTGAAATAAAAATCATAGCTAGGCAACTAATCAAATCAAATCTCGATATAAGGGTAGTTAAAAAAGGATGGTGATAACAAAGGGTTTTGGGTTAATATTAGCGGGTAAGTCAATAAATTGGGTTGTTAGGATTAAAAAGGGTTCACTAGGGGTTAATTGTGAAGGTAGGCTTTTAGTGGAGTAAGTGGGTTAAAACCTAAGTGCCTTCATCATTTCTATATATCAAATCAAAGGTGTAACATCCTTGAATCGGGGTCTCTGCATTTTTGTGTGTTGCATGTGATGATATGTTTGTTGTGCTAGTTTAGGGTGTTTTGGGGTCCAGCCATGAGCTCGGGGTAGGCCCGAGTCATGGTAGAAAATTTTTGTTTTGGGTACTTGGAAGGGGGAGTTGAGGGAGTTAGGTGATAAGAGGAGTTGTTGGAGTGTCTTGACACAAATAACCCAGTGGTAAAGTGGCAAGGGAGGCGCCACTCAGGCACAAGGGAAGTGACGCCACATGCAGAAAGGAGAGCCTAGGTTCGAGCAGCAGAATTCCCTTTCTGCTTGTTGTTTTTGACGCCAAAGCTAGGAAGGTAGTGTGCTCAGGATGGACTCTCTTAGATAAGTGTTGAAGGAGTCAACACATTTAAAATGGGTGGAAGAGAGGAAATTTAGGATTTTGACTCATTCAAATGGATTTGAATGAGTGGAAGAGAGAATTTCCAGGAGAAAACAAAGGGATTGAGTTGGAAAGGGGTGGTAGCCGAATTTGAGTGGTATAGGTAGTGTGCATTCGGTTTTGGGAGAGTGGAAAGGAGGTGTGCCGAATTTGGGTTGTTTTTGGGTATGACTTTCGGCATTTTGGTGGGTGTTCATTTTTCTTTTCGGCTTGAGTTTTCTTCCATCTTCTAGTGTGCCGAAACCACTCCCACAATTGCATTTTCATGCATCTTTGTTCTTTTCCTTTTCTCTCGAAATACATTTGTCGAATGCTCTCCTAAACTCCTCCTCATCTCTTTTTCTTTTACTTCTTTAGTGTCTAGCCGAATCCACATTGCTCACCACACAGTGGGTTGGCCCCGCTTTCCATATGATTTGTGACTAAGTCTCAGTGGTTTTGACCACACATGGATTATTGTGACTCGTCCCAGTGGTTTGGTACCACAGTGGATTGGCCCCACATGTTGATTACGGGATTGTCATCAGTGGTTTTGACCACACGGTGGGTTGGCCCCACCATATGATTTGTGACTACGGTCACCAGTGGTTTTGACCACACTTATATGATTTGTGGCTACGGTCACCAGTGGTTTTGACCACCAGTGGTTTTGACCACACAGGGTAGACACAGGAGTTCGGATGGTTAGGTTGGGTTTGCATGATTTGCATATTGACTTATGAATTGTGTAAGTGCCTTGTTATTATCGGGATGAGGATTTATGAACTGAGTCTCGGTGACTCACCCCTTCCCTTATATTTTGCAGATGAGGCATAGATTGCGGATGTGGAGCCGGGTGGACTCGAGGTGGCCATGCGCTAAGTTTTCGGGTTTTAATTTAATTACTATTTTGGGTTAATTTACTTTTAAATTTGGTTTTGGATTTGTAATAAGGCCGCTTAATTTTATTATTTCGGGTTTTGATTATCTGCTATAAGTTTTATCATACTGTGCTTAAGTTAATAACATAGTATGCTCAAATAACCTGTAAAATCAACGTTTTCGAAAATTATACATCTTATCGGGATTTTCCAAACTTTACCATCGAGTAATAACAAACAAATGAAGACAACAAACTAACTCAGACTTTCTCCAAATTAAGTTTTTTCTCTATGTTCAAACACAAAACGGTTTTTAACTTTACTATTTTAAACTCACTCAGGATTTCATGAAATCAAACGGTTTTCCAAAACAAGGATCGACAAACGATTTTTCTCAAAAGAGTTTTTCTTTAAAACTTTTAATGACAAAATGTTTCAACGATGTTTTTTTTACGAAAACAAACCGACAACTTGTTTTATTTACAATATTTTTACCCTGTGACATGCCGGATTCGGTCGTAGCGTGTTGACCGGGTTTGGGGTGTTACAAAAGGTGTGGTCTCGACATGTATAAACGATGCAAGTTCTAGAATAACAAATCAGTGTTGACACACTCATAATTAATAAAGTGAGCAAGAAAAAGAATATATGCTCTATAAGGCTCAAAATCTCACCAAAAATTATGGGTATTTTGATGTCAACCTCGTAAATTTCAAATTTCAAAGTAATATTCAAATTCAGGTAGACAACCTAATTTTTTTTTTGAAAAATAGACTTATCATGCTTGATTCTCTAGTATCTTAGAATTTAATCATCAATGCACAATTATCAATGACTTAATCTAAAACACATCAATAAAAATCATAAATCAAAGGGAATTTCATTCTAATCATGATGTGAGAAGCTTACTTTAGAACAAGGCATAATTCAGGGATTTTTCAAATAATACTATAGTTAACCCCCCCACACTTAAGATGTACATTGCCCTCAATGTACAAAAATAGATAATAGCAAAATAATCATAAAATCGTAAGATGTGGAGAGAAGTGAAACTTCCTGAATTTTGGATGAAGTTTAATGAAAAGAAACCAGATAGGATTGGAGGTGAACGTGGGGAAGCGCCTCAAACCGTTTGAACTTGAATCCTCAAAGTAGCCAGTCTGATTTTATTGTATCCTAAGCTAAATCTAAATGCCATTGAGAAAAAGAAAAATAATAAAGGAAGTAAAAATAAAAATAAAAATAAAAATAAAAATAGGAATAAAAGTAAATAATTAAATAGAGATACGGTCCACGCCCATGTGCCTACCCGTGGTGTCCACACGGCCACGGCCACGGCCGTGTGCAAGGCCGTGTGGGTGTGGAAACCTACGCCTAAATACGAAAAGAAATAAAATGAAACTAATTAGTAGAGTTAGTGCTCGGGTTGCCTCCCGAGAAGTGCTCGTTTAAAGTCTTGAGCTAGACTTACCTGTTATTCGCACAATCATGGTGGTTTGAGGAGGTGGAAATCCTTTCTCATGCGATCAATTCGGTTATGGATATAAAGCTTAAGTCGAGTAGTGTTTACCTTAAAGGTGCTGATTTTAGGACTAGTTACCTCGACTGTTCCATTTGGGAAGATTTCGAGTACCTGATCTCCTATCTTAAGCTGTATTGTCCCATCATTAAGTTCGTCGTGGAGTTGCCTCGTTTTTGCTTCGTGTGTTTTTAGTCTCTCTTTGAAGTGTGTCTTTTATTCGTCTAGTTCATCGATCCAAAGCCTTCGTTCCTCATGAATTTCTTCTTTATCGACACGAGGTTTAGGATCTGGTATCGGCGAAAGAGCTTCAAGAAACGGCAAGTTAATATGAAATTTCTTTGGAAGTTTAGGAGACTTACCGAATTGTTCCTCTGTGTGGTCTTTCTTTATCGCATTGGGGTATGGCACATGAGCTTGGTATTCTGTAATTACCGGGTTTGGCAAATCCTGGCTTACCTCAACCTTACCTTCACTTACCACAGGCTCTTGCCTTGGGTCAGATTCCACTAACCTTTCACTGTCATGAGCTGTTACGGCTTGAATTTGCTATTTTTCCGTAGGTAAGCTTTCTGATCGTGTTTCAAAAACTAACTTAGTAAGCTGCCCGATCTGATCCTTGAACTCATGTGTCAATGCCTCAAGTTTTGTTTCTATATTTTGGAAATGTGTTTTTGTGTCTTGGAAACGTACTTCTGAGGCTGCTATAAAATTTGTCAGCATCTCCTCGAGGTTCGACTCCTCTTCTTGTTGGTGAGGTGGTTGTTGAAAATTTGAAGGAAGTTCCGGTCTTTGGCTACTTTGATCATCCCACGAGAAATTGGGATGGTACCTCCAACCTGCATTATAAGTGTCACTATAAAAATTATTTTGAGGTCTAGAATAGTTACCCATATAGTGGACTTGTTCGTTCTCCATGCCATATCCGTAGGGTGGGTACTCAGGATTCGCCACGCCTCCTAGATTCAAGTCATATTGCATTCATCGGGTGTCTTTGCTTTAGTGGGAATTGTCCTCATGACTTGCCACTGATAATTATTCAGTGCCATCTTCTCTATAAGCTAAAATTATCTGCCAAAAGAAATTAGTGGAAAAATTAGCAAAGTAAAAAAAATAAAAGTAAAAATAAAAAATAAGAATGAAAATAAATTGCAATAATAATAATAAATTGGCTAAAGTAATAAAAATTGAGCGTTCTTAATATTTTAGTTTCCCAGCAACGGCGCCAAAAACATGATCGTTGTTTTCGCGATGTCAAATTCTTAAAATTTATAAAAAGAATGATCGAACCTGGAAACTAACTATGACAATGATTTGAGGCAAGCGCACCTATCGAACAGTAGTATAGTTTAGTGGCAAGACCGGAATGTCGAACCCAAAGGAACTAAAAGTACTAATACTAACTCTCTTTTTATTATCTAGCCTAAAATAAAGGGAATTTGTTGTTTAATCTAAATTAATTAACTACTAAACTAAAGACTCTAAGACAAAGAAGAATGAATTTGGGGAAAATAACTTGAGGAAAAACCAATTGATTAAGGCGACACCCGAGGAAGAATCCACCTAGACTTCACTTATTATCTAACTCTGAACCAGATGATTTATTCATTTGACTTGATCCGTAAGATTCCCTAATGTATATTAAACCGTCTCTCGAAGCGAATAACGTCTAACCCTAGGTTGATTAATTGAAATCTCTTTCTAATTAAAACCCCTAAAATTGCATTAACTCGATCTATGGAATCCCATATTAGGTTTCACCCTAATCCGGCAAAATCTCATCACCCTATCTCAGGTATCTGAGGGTTTAGTTCATAACAATAAAAGAAAACATCTCGAAAGAAAAGATAAAACAAAACATAAGAAATCCCTAAAACTCCCTGAAGGAATTGAAGGAGAGTCCCTCCGTCTTGAGTATAATTCTGGCTTCTAGAGATGAATCAACTGGCTATCCTCGAGTGAATCCCCACAAATCTACCTTCTCTGGCCTAGCAAGACGCCCCTAGACGATAGCCTTGGGCTCCGGCTTCTGCCGAACTCCCTTTCAAGTTGCCCCCTTGGGTGTTTATATAGACTTTGAGATGCCTTACTTGGCCCCTAAGTATCCTAATTCAAATAGGATTCTTATTTGGGTGTTTGAATAGGCTTTGGAATGTGTTTCTTTGCCTCCAAGTATCCAAATCCGAGTAAAACTCCTCTTGGCCGTGGCAGGGACACGCCCATGGCACACGCCCGTATAAGTCATGGCCAGGCCGTGTTGAGGCTGTTAAATGAGGCACGGCCGTGTGGTCTTAGGCCTAGGCCGTGTGGATTTCATGATATGCCCATTTACTCCATTTTGGGCCAATTTTCTGTTCTTTTCATCCTCCGGTGCTTCCCTGAGTATAAAACATGAAAATAAAGGATTAAGAGCACCAAATTACATAAAATAAGGGATAATTCATCCAAAAGCATGCTAAATGTGGGATTAAAATATGTTACTTTTACGGTTTATCAACGGGGTAAAGAATTAAAGTTTATGTTAAAGATAGAAAAAGGGCTAAAGTTAGGTGATGGAGTGATACAGGTACATATGCGAAACTCACGAGAAATGAGTTTGGTATGTGATATGTGGTTGGTAAGAGTGATCATGAGTAAGCCATGTCAATGTTGCTTGAGAATTTTGTGTTAATTCATAATGTATTATGTGGATGTTATTATAAGACTTTATGTTATTATCTATTACATGCAAACTTACTAAGCTTTATTCTTACTCCCTCTCTTTTCCCTTTTCTTGTAGTATCGCCAAGCTAGCTATTCTTAATTCACACTATCAAGCTATTCTTTTGGGTATAGTAAAGTTTGACTATTTTGGGTATGGCATGTATAGGAACTTGGTCATTTTTTATACGTCATAGTGGTTAGCCAATGTGTTGGCTATTAACGTTACTTATTCTATTTTGTAAATGGCCATTGGAATTGACCAATGCTAGTTAAGTTATATCTAATCAATGATGATGAAATTCATGAAGTGCAAGCTTGTGCAATTGAATGAGTAATGTGTGAAGTATATGCATGATGAACGCAGTGTGAAATTAAGGTGGGGATGTCTTGATTGTGGATATTAGAGGTGCATTATTACTATGCTATGTGTTGTTGGAAATGGTATAAGTGTGGTTTTTTTTCATGGTGGCAAATGGCTTCGTAAATAGCCTTATATTTGTCCACACGGGCATGTGTCTAAGCCGTGTGTGACACACGGTCAGCCCCGTGGGCGTGTCGATAGGCTGTGGATCCCCTGCATCCAAATTTAGCAAAACAGAATGCCCAGTAGTAAACACACGGGTAGAGACATGGCCGTGTGTCTCAGTCGTGTGAAGGACACGGCCTCAGGACATGGGCGTGTGCCCAGGCCATGTGAAGTCTGCACATTAATTGCGAGAATTAAATTCGCCACACTGCCTAACACACGGGCGTGTGACTCGGCCGTGTGACCCTAAATGTCTACTGACATCATAAACAGAATGTCAAGGTTTTCACACACGGGCTATAGACACGGGCGTGTGGCCCTGTTTTGAGCAAAAAAATTTTAAGTGTTCGTAAGCTTCCGGTTCAGTCCCGAACCACTCTATATGTATGTTCCGGGTCTCGTAGGCCCATAATATGGATGTTATGAACACGAATGAAAAGTTTTAAGTTGGAATGAAAATTTATGGCCCGATTTTGTATGATTAAGTATGATAAGTTCCGGTAATACCTCGTACCCGGTTCTGGCGTCGAATATGGGTAAGGGGTGTTACAAAAATGTTACTGATGATGGAATAGAATTCGAAAAGGTATGGATAAATGTTTTATAGTGCATGAGAATGATAAATGTTATGTTATATGAGTATATATATATATGAAAGTTAATTTTTGAGGCTTACGATCTCCACCCCCTTTCCAGTATAGTGTTATACAATGAAATTCACAAGATTTATATGGATTAAGCTCATGAATGTGGAACTAAAGAGTTCAAAGGCTAAATGACTAATGATGTAGTCAAAATGAGAACGGGTTAATAAGTAAAGTCGGTATTAAAGAGATATCAGATTTTTCTAATGATTATTCTGAACATGTGATGTCATTGTTAAGGTAGAAGTTATTCATGAGTAATTAACTTATCCAGATATGATAATTACAGAACGGATTAGCCGAAAATTCTTGTGAATTGACTCTTTCAAGGAGCTGAATAATATAAGATTATTGATGACTTTATTGGTCAGTGGAATAGTGATAAAACTGCAAAGATATTTGATTATAGCTGTTATAATTGAGTATATTATAGCAACATCTTCTGGGTACTCTATAAGTTCTATTATTATCAGAGGCATATGAAATTGTGCATGTACATATGCAATATTCATCGTATTGAAAGACTAGTAAATTATGATAAATGGAATTACTGAAAGTCCGGTTGATTCATGAGCGGTATTGCTTTATTTTACTTGGGTTGCTAATTCATCATGAATGATATAAGATTTGATGATAAGATTCATGTGATACTATTTTCTACTTCTACTGATTGAAGCCCTGAATTGCGAATGTGCAAGTTATATTGTCTTTATCACAGTTGTTTCTACTGAGTATGTCTGACATTACACTTCTGAATTTTCTCTGGGATATCATCAATCTCTTTATTATTTAAACATGGTTTATTTGTGAAAGATATTCATTGGTTAGTGGTAATTATACTTATTACTGTAATAAATTTTGACTCGATCATGGGGTATGGTGATAGAGATCACAGATTATAGAAACTGAATTACTGCATTGGTTATTCTTGGGGTCACTTTCAGTTCTCCCTCTTCTGATTTGAGGTACACTATTGATATTAAAGTGTTGCTTTATCTATACGGTTGAAATGTCGGTCATGATATAACACTATGGTTTTGAATCTATTTGATGGTTCTGGCTTTGGAAAAACTAAAAGCTTCAATGTTAACAATTGAAATAGTTACATTGATGATCCAGTTATTACAGAAAAGAGGTAAGATTTGAATGGACCGATAAATATCAGTAAAGTTTTGACCAATTGGAAGCTCTATTGACCGAAGTATTAATTTTGGTTCAGCCTGAATCAGGTAAGGAACTTGTTATTACAGTAATGTAACATTGAATGGGATTAGACTGTGTCTTGATGCAGTAAGGCAAAGTAATAGCCTGTACTTTCATACAGTTAAAAACCTCATGGAAAGAATTACTCGATATATGATCTAGAATTGACGGCTATTTTTTTGTATTGAAATCTGACAACATTACTTGTTTGGTGAAAAATGTTGCATATTCACCGATTATAAAAGTTTGAAGTATCTGCTGTTGCTAAAAGATTTGAATCTGAGATAGCGTATGTGGTCTGAAATATTGAAAGATTATGATTTGATAATTGTATATTACTTGGAAAGAATGAATGTGATTACAGATGTTCTAAGAAGAAAATATCTGTATATTTTGCAAGCTATGGAGACCGAATATGATTGTCTGATAATAATTTAATTTTAGCTGAGTATAGAGCTAAACCGGTGTCTCTACAACAGATCAGTGAAACTCATAAAAGTGATAATGAGTTGTGAGTTAAATGAGTACAGTGTGAAATAATTTTTGATTCAGAATTTCAAAGCAGAACTGATAAATGCATGTTATTTCAGAAACAGAGTTTGTGTACTGAAGAATTTGGAACTTTTACAGAAAATTTTATATGAATGATCACAGTGGTACTACGCCTGTTTATCAGGAGAATGATAAAATGCATAATAATTTGAAAAAGATGTATTAGTAGCCCGAAAATGAACTGTGGTATTTTTGAAATTGTACCTAAATGATGGATGTACCAGCAAGTTAAGGATAAAATTTACAAGATGGTTATTGTCAGAGAAAATACTGAAGTGGAAATGGGACAAAGTTACTATGAAGTTTATGTTGGGATTATCCCTGTTTATGAAAAAGAAAGATACGATTTGAGTAATTGTCAATTGTTTGATGAAGTTTGTACATTTTATTCAGGCGTGAATGAGTTTCTTACTTGATAGATTGCCCGAATTATCTATTTTTGGAGATTATCAGATTTTATGATGTACTAGTTTCTATTTTTTCTGATAGAGGTCTACAGTTTATATTCCGATTCTGAAACAAGTTACAAGAAACTCTGAATATACGGTTACATTTTCGTATCGTATTTCATTTTCAAACGAATGATCAATCTGAACATATGATTTAGATTTTGGAAGGTATGCTTCGATGTTGTGTACTTGAATTCAAAGGCAATTGAAAAGGAAATATTTGTCGTTGGTTAAATTTGCTTGTTATAACAGTTAACAGTCAAGTATAAAATTGTACCGTATGAGGTTTTATATGGTCACAAGTGTAAAACTTCGGTGTTTTGGACTAAATTCAGTGAGAAAAGATACAAGTAGTTGGTTTGATTCTTTAAAACTGAAGAAAGGTGAAAGTGATCTGAGACAGTTTAAAAGCAGTATTTGATCGTTTGAAATTTGATATGGATCTAAAATGAAAAGAACTAGAGTTTCAGATTGGAAATAAAATATTTTTGAAAGTTTCGCCATGGAAGAAAGTTTCCCGGTTTGGTCATAAAGGTAAATTAAGCATTCGGTTTATCGGGTCATATAAGATTATGAAAAGAATTGGATCTGTTGCGTATTTATTGATACTATTATCAGAGTTCTACAGAGTTCACAATGTTTTATGAGTATATGTGTTATGACAGTATCGATCAGACCCATCATCTGTTATTGCTTTGATAAATGTTAAATTCAGCCTGACACGACTTACAGTGAGGGATTGATTGAAATTCTAGCATTGGAAGAGAAAAACTGAGAAATAAAAAGGTAGCTTTAGTAAAAGTTTCTGACAGTGACATGATATAGAGGGAGCTACCTAGGAACTGGATAGAAACATGAGAAAGTAATGCCTGAATCTTCTGACTGATAAAATTTTCGAGGACGAAAATTTCTTAAGGGGGAGTGTTGTAACAGCCCATTTTTCGGTGAAATCGGAACTGTGGTTTCGGGACCACAAATTCGAGCTGAAAATAAAATTTATTTTTATTTTATTTTATGGTCCGTAATATGATATAAATATCGCGTGAGAATTTTTATAAGAAAATTTTATCGATTATGTGCTTAATTACGAGAAGGACTAAATCGCATAAAATGCAAAAGTTAGATTCTAGTAGCTAGAAGGATCAAATAGCTATGGAATTCAAAACTTAAGGTCCTTATATGGTAATTAGACCATTAAGAAAAGTATGTAGATTTTTCTTGGTGACTCATCCATGGAAATATAGAAAAAGGGTAAGGACTAAATTGGAAAGTGAAAATTTTAAATTAATTAAAAGATGATAAAATAGATATCATCTTATTTTCTCATCTTCTTCCCTAAAATAAAACATGGAAACCCTAGGAGAGAGAAAAGAAACTTTCATGGCCAAATTGGGTAAGTTTCCTTGTCCCGTTTTTAGTAATTTTGATATTTTTAGAATCGGGATAGTTTAATCTCTCTATTTGGGGGATTAATTTGAAAGGTTATCAAAGTATAAAAATGGGTCATGGATGTATATGCTGGAAATTAGAAATTTATGGTAGAAAATGAAAGAGTATTGATAGATAAACAACTTTTACAAAGTGATTTTTGATGAAAACATGATTTAGGGACTAAAATGTAAACTTGTGAAATTGAAGGAAAAATTCTGAAATTTTATGAATACATGTGCTGTAAATTTTGTAATAGGGCTTTGGTTAGGCTTCGAATAGGGAGTAATTTGCACAAGTTTCATTTTCCGAGCCTACGGACGAAAATGGAATTTATGGAAAAGTTAGGGGCAAATGGTAATTTGCTTAGGATGAAAATTGAGTCCACTTGAATGTGAAATGTGGTAAATTAATTTAAAATTTACTCGTATAGATCCAGATAGACCAAATTCGGAGTTAGAACGAGGAAAAAGAGGAAAATGTCGGATTAGTAGATGTTTGTACACGAACCTTTGTCGAGGTAAGTTCGTGTAACTAAATTATTTTTATTTATATGTTTGTTTTGATTGTGATTATGTAAATTGTAAAAATGTCATATATATATATATGAAAGGATTACATATCCAATCAAGCCCGATAAATAAAAATGTTCAAATTAATTGATAATGTTCGATAGATGTTAAAAGGGTAAACGATGGAAATGTTGTTTTCATGCTCGGAATGGATGTGGAATATTATCATATGAATTATGTGGTGTTAAAGATGTATGAAATGATCATATACCCGACAATTACCTGATAAATGTTAAATCTCATTTGAATAAATGGAAGTCGATGGATAAATGTGATTTCCCTGATAAAACTGCATGTGTTGCAGAATGGATTTAGCCCGGACGGGTAATCCGAAATGAGCCTCTCGAGTATATGTTTCAATTAAGATTTAACCTGGACTGGTAATCCTAATTGAATGGATTTAGCCTGGACTGGTAATCCGACAAAGCCCTTAGAGTATATGTCACAGCTAGAATTTAGCCTGGACTGGTAATTCTGTTGTATGATATGTGGCTTGAGAGTGTACCTAAAAGGTACTACTGAATATGAATTGACGGACTATGGAATTGTACACCTCAAGTATACTACAGGTGTATCCATCGATATTTCGAATAAATTCAACAGGTAAAGTTCTGACAAGAGCAAAGATGAATTGAAAACAAATTGACATGGAATGATACATATGATATGGAAATTACTTGATGAGAATGTTCATCCTTGATCATAGACCCGTACACCTTGAATGTACTAATACTTGTGTGACCTTAATACTCGAATAAAATGAGTAAAGTCCTGCCATGAGATGATCTGAACTCTAAAAGAATTACTAAGAAGCTATACTTGTATTAATAAGAGATGTCTATACATGTTAAATGAATACATGTTGTGGAAAGCATATGTGCATGGGAACTTGATTGTTGTTGAGCCCATACATGTCTTGATGTTACTATGGAATATATGACTAACAAGGAAAATGAGAATGTGTGTAGGGCTTGAGATCAAAGTGGATGAATATGCCTTACTTAGTTACCTCAAATAGGATGTATGGTAAGTTAAGCACCATGTTATACGAACTTACTAAGCATTTTGTGCTTACCCCGTTTTAATTTCCCTTATTTTAGAGTAAATCGGAAGCTCGTTGGATTGGAAGCTCGGCGGAGATCACTCACACTATCCATCGGCCTATATCGGTATATATGGTAAATCAATTACGGTTGTAATGGCATGTATAGGATATGTTGGCCATATTGGCATGTAAATATAAATGATGCTTGTAATCTAGCCATTGGAATGGCTAGTAATGTTTGTTTTAAAATACTTGTAATGTTATGCTATGGTAACCATATTTTATTCAACCTCTAACTCAATTCCCACTATTTTTTATGATTTTTCAAAGTTAGACTACTGTTGCTGTCCAAAAATATTTTAGTTCAAAATGTTGATTTCCAAGTTTATAACACCCTTATTTCATTTCTCTACAATTTTTCGCATCATTTTCTCTTATTTCTCTTATTTCTCGACAGCAAGCAATTTTGGCTTTTCACCGAATCCCGTTTTCTGCATTTTGGGTACACACCTGTATCATTTTCGCTGCTTACGCAATCTCGAGATCACCAAAAACCTATAATCGACAATCCCAACTTTAGAATCGGTCTTAAACTAAGATTAAACCATATTCACGTACCAAAAGGTGTCCGTTCATCACTTACCTTCTAACTTCGCACAATTCCACCACTACTCAACACGAGGGAGATAGCAACCGAAACGATTCGCTACTGTAAAAAAAAACATTCCTCATTAACGAAGAGTTCAACAAAGTTAAGAACGAATTCAAAGCCAAAACCACTCGCCCAAACAACACAAGAAAACGCATACCTTATATGCTTACCAAACGATCACCACTTCGAGTCAAATCGACGAATGTTATTTCCAGCCTCACGATCGAATCCTAAACAGTCAACAAAACACCCCTTAATCCCTTATCCAAAGTAACATTTGAGTTTAATAAAACAGAAACTTACCGTACAACACAATTGCACGCTTGCACAAAGGGGAAAAGATGAAGAAAGACAAAGAAAACAGAAGGGGAATTCAAAGGAAATTCGGCAGCAAGGATTTATTATTTAGAAAAAAAGAGGAAAACTGAAAATTGAGAGTAGGGGAGAAAAGAGAAAACGTCAAAAAGGTGGAAAAGAGTCCGAAATTTGAAAAAAAACTAAATAAAAAGATAATGCCTAAAAATCTGGTAACTCATCTCCTTAATTCTCTCCCTAACCTCCCACAACAACTCCACTACTCAAAATTTCAATTTGACTAGGACTCCACCACGCCACACGACTAAGCAACAAAAATAATTCCCTTGCTCGCGCAGGGACTTGAACTCCAGACCTCCCACACGCCAACACACACCTTAGCCACCAGACTAGTTGGCCCATTCTGATATATTTTTACCAACTTTTAACTATAAGCCTACTGACCAGAGATAGGGCTTTATTCATAAAAATACCAAAATTTTCCCAAGTCAAGGCTTGAACTTGAAACCTCTCACACACACCCAGAACACATAACCACTAAAGCATATACACAATTGTGTCACACATACACGAAATCAAAAATTAAAATTTTGGGGCGTTACAAGGTAACATAAATGTATCCTACAAGCCATCATGCTTACTTAAGTAATGATACTAAAACACGGGTTGTGATCTTATTAGTGGGAAAATTCCATTCAATCAAGTCCTTACCGTATTATAGCCTTCCTAACATTAGGACTGCTACTTCGTATAACTGGTGAAGTTCTTCGTAACTCTCTGCCACGAAGTTATCACCTTCCCTTCACCATTCTAGGTTTCACAACTTAGGCGGCCTCCACTAGCCCAGTCTCTCAACCTAGTCTGATTTATCTAATCAGGGTGTGACAGACACTGTTTTAGAGGATGGAAATCCTAGTGACGTCGTAACAACCCATTTTTACATGGTGTCAAAATGATGGTTTCGGAGCCACAAATCCGACTAGTAAGTTCGTAAATATTATTATTTAATATTTACAATTCAATTATTATATTAAATTGGATTTTGGATTAATAATTTTCGATAATTGAACGAATAGTAAAGTACAAGTGGGTTGTCCCTAAAGTCAAGTGGTTTTGGAAATTGAGGTATCGAGACATAGTTTTTGTAAATTGAACCCGTAAATATTTTTGTTAAATATTTACGGAGTGGTTATATAGGTATATTAAAATTCGGTCTAGGAATTTTAATATTTAAATAGTTAATTTATTAAAAAAGACTAAATCGTAAAAAAAAACTGTAAAAATTAATAGCTATAGATTTTTATTAATTAAAAAGGTTAAATAATATTTATCAAAGGGTTATTATGGTAATTTGACCATTTTTATATGTGGGGACAGTCAAAGTGATTTTTATTAAGAAATAGTATGTTAAAAATTAGTAAATAACTATTATTAAATTAAAGATTTAATAAAAATAATAATTAAAAAGGTCATCAACTTTCTTAGCTCTACCACGCATTTTCTCTAAACCAAAATAACCATGAAAGACCATTTTTGAAGCTCAAGGGTTCGGCCAAGTTTCTTTATTTGCATGGTAAGTTTTTGGAGGTTGTTTTTTTTATAATTTTTATATTTTTGAGATCGTTACAATTAGGTCTAGTTAACTCATATCTCCATTTTTGAAACTGTTAAAGATTTTAGATTTTACCATTAATGAATCTTAGTTGTGTTGAGAATTTAATTGATGGATTCTTGAGTTTTATAGCTAGATATAAGTATTTTGTTAAGTGGTTTTTAGTAATTTTAATGTTTAGGGATTAAATTATTTAAATAGTAAAATTCAATGAAAATAGTGTGAAATGATGAGAAATGTGAGTTGTAATGGACCCTAGAAAAATCGGCTAGCATGGTTTTTCATTAAATGTGGTTAATCTGCGAGTTTTGAGTTTAGGGACTAAATTGCATAAAAGGTAAAAGTTTAGGGTAAAAGTGTAGAATAATGATTATGGGTCAAATATATGAAGTTCAGTATTTTATAATATTTGAATTGGTTAATTGAATAAAATTATTATATTTAGATCAAGAAACGAGTCAACCTAATTGCCGGAAAGGAAAGTTAGAGGAGAAATCGTCGGTGTTGTGTTCGTAACTATTTTTTATTAGGTAAGTTCGTAAATTGATTAAATTAATTATTTGTTGTTGTTTTTATTTAATACATATCTATTTATGTTGTAATTGAATTTAATTGCTTGAGATTGGTATGTGATGAGTTGGACTAACTTGTAATGATATTTAAGTTGCGTACTGTGTTTGAAAAATGTGAAATACACGGATGTGAGTTTGAAATGGTATAATGGAAACAAAGTTAAAGGATTTAGATATGAAATGTGTTGTGTCCCGTTTGAACTTTGTGAATACTTAGGATACAAATGACATGTCATTAGGGGATTATTTACAGTTTCAGGTGCTGGTCTTGGATGTCCTACTGATGGTTGAGGTCCTACATTTGTTGTAGATTCTCCACAGCTTGTGTGAGTAGGCCCATTTCATAACTCGTGTGAGCATATACAGTTACATGTTACAATCACAGCTTATGTGAGCATTTCCCGAGTATCCGATGTTATTTCATTTGGTTCAACGAGTTGTAAAGGTTTAAACGAATTTGTACATATATGAATTGTTATATGGTCAAGACATGTGAATTGGTAGACGTTGATATAAATACTAGAAATGGGAAGCTATGTTTATCGAACACATGATGGATGTAATATGTACTTGTTATGTTATTATTTCATGTTCCATTATTTGTAACACCCCTAACCCGTATCCATCGCCGGATTAGGATTAAAGGTATTACCGGATAGATCGGAAACGTTTACAGACATTTCATAATGCAAGTCATCAATTGCAATCACTATGTCCCTTAGATAGGTCACCGAGACCTTAAGCATGCTTTAGAAAAGGGTCGGGACTAAACCGAACACATACAAAAATTCTCAGAAATTTAAAACTTTTTGAACACTGCAGAGGTCACACGCCCGTGCAATAAGGCCGTGTGCCTCCCATGGCTACTAGACACACCCATGTGTCCTGGCCGTGCCAAAACAGGGCATGTATACTGACTTATCCTCACGGCTACCAGGCACGCCCGTGTATCCTGGTCGTGTACTCTTATGCTATATACTGACTTAATCCCACGGTCACTAGGCACGCCTGTGTGCCACAACCGTGTCTGCTTAACAGGCCCTTTGCAAGGTCAACATGCCACCTACACTTGGGTTTACCCTACAAGCTACTTACCAATTCATTTTATACACAAATAACAACCAAAGACATGTCAAAAGATCAACATTTCTTCATAACCAAACTCATTTCTAATCATGCCAATTTTGCACAACTAAATCATACATACATAAGCATGGTTTAACCACATTTACCCTTCATAGAAACATTCTTTTGATCAAACATGCATACTCATAATGCATTCATATGCTTACCATAAACTTGACCATTTCTTAGTCATGTAATCATACCAAAACCAACATCATATATCATATTCATAATTACATAATACCAACATATAACTAGCCACATCACATGGCTAGGTTCATCTCAAACATATACCAAATGACTAGCCTATACATGCCATATTAGGTTATATACACATTCAAAAGTACCAAAGTTGAGTTTGATAGTGTGATGACGATCCTTGACGATTCCCGAGCCTTTCGTAGCTTTGACGACCTATAAAACAGAGTAAACACACACATAGAGTAAGCTTTCCAAAAGCTTAGTAAGCCATATACAAATAAACTTAGCACGTAATACATATAGCTACATTTATACATCGACATTAATACCTCTCATGTGCAAAATTCATCACATATCTTTTGGTTCATTTGTTTAGCCATCACTTACCACATTTCTCAATCAAGCATCACTTATGCACATAGCCCATTCAAGCTTATATATCACATATTATCTCATCAAATCCATATTCACATTCTTTTTGGTAAATTCATATATGTATACTTACCTTTCATACACATACATAGTGTACCTTTCAATGTACCTGAATCATTATATAGTTCACTTAGTCATTCACATCTCGGACTTGCCCGTTGAACCGTTCGAAATTTAATAGGGTGCTCGGAATGCTCGGAATAGTCATACAACGCCAACGTCCCAGACGTGGTCTTACATGCAATCAGATATCGATGCCACTGTCCCAGACAGGGTCTTACACATAAATCTCATATCGATGCCAATGTCCCAGACTTGGTCTTACACATAAATCTCATATCGATGCCAACGTCCCAGACGTGGTCTTACACGTAAATCTCATATCAATGCCAACGTCCCAGACGTGGTCTTATACGTAAATCTCATATCGATGCCAACGTCCCAGACTTGGTCTTACACATAAATCTCATATCGATGCCAACGTCCCAGAGGTGGTCTTACACGTATCACATAACAGACACCTATGCCATGACATATACAACTCTATCTCCTCCTAGGTTCAAATGGAACTTCTCGGACATTGTCAACTTGTTGATCTATATATACATATTCAGATTTCACATACATTCCATTACAATTAATATTCATCGCAATCCAAATTTCATATTTACACAATTAATTCAATTCAAATACATTTAATTATATATCGACTTACCTCGAGTTCAGTTTTACGGAAACGGATACGGCTACTCGATTACTTTTGCTTTCCCGTGATCTAAGTCCGTTTTCTTCGGTTTTTGATCTTAATTTAGCTTAGAAGTAGCCGAAACTTAGCTTTCTTCTTCTTTTCTTTTTCTTTTTGATATTCGGCACAAAGATGATAACAATGGTTTTATTTAATGCCTTTTGTTTTTATTATAATAACTTATAATATATATATAATATAATTTTTATCTTATAAACTTAATATATAAAAACATATATATATACACATCAATACTTAATGCCGTCCATTATCTCATTTGTGTCCAATTTACAATATAAATCCCCATATAAAAGAAGACACACCAATTAAGCCACTCAATCAAATAGAAGGCTACTTTTACCTTTTATGCGATTTAGTCCTTTGCTCAATTAATCACACAGACGGACAAACTAACTCATAGAAGTTTTCACACATACTAATCACGTATCAAAGGCACAAAAAATTAATATTAAAATATTTTCTAACTCGGATTTGTGGTCCCAAAACCACTGTTCTGACTAGGGTCTAAACCGGACTGTTACATTATTTGTTAGAATTATATGTTTTTTTTGTGATACCTACTAAAATTCTAAGGTTGTGTTGTATAGGAAAGGAATGTAAGTATAAGATTTAATGTGAATATGTGTTAAATGGTAAAATAAAATGTTTAATTTAAATGGTTATACGTAATTTTTTATGAATATAGATATATGAAACGGATATATGAAGTGTTTACACGAAATATTTTTAGGAATATAGATATGTGAAAAATGGACATTTGAAATATATACTTGAATAAAGAAGTTAAATGTTAAATGATAAATGAATATGTGATGGTTGGTTATGTACCAATTGAATTTTTAGGTATATATTTGATGGCATGATAAAGTTACATGTTTTATATATGAACTCACTAATCTTGTGAGACTTGTTATGTGTATAGGAAATTAACAAAGTCATGACTAGGACATCGAATTATCTTGTAAAATGTTTTATTACATCATTTTTGGTAAGTCAAAGTTAAGTTTATCATGAACTTACTCAGCTTTACACAAGCTTACCGTGTTTTGGTTTTGCTTCTTTGTAGATCGTTGGATTCGAGCTGTCAATTGGATTACTTTTGGAGATCACACTATTTGTTCAACAATTTGGTATAAGATGTGATTATTATTTTTATTTAGGTTATAAGTGGCATATTCTAGGAGCATTTAAGTTCTTTTGTTATAATGATGCTATTTAAACTTAGTTTAAGCATATATGTGTATATATCTTTGGATTTGGCTTGTATAAGTCCATATATGTATGTCTTTAGTTGTTTGGTATATGCTTCTTGGAAGTGTTTAAAATATGGTAAGATTGAATGTGAATGAAATGGTTGAATTGATACAAATGCTTAAGTAACTTGGTAAATTTTGGTTAATGATTTTGGTCATAATAAATGAGGTAAATTTGATAGTTGAAGAAGTATGAAATGCTAAGTAGTTGCACTTGAATGGATTATGTTTCAATGTTTAAATTGAGGTGCCTATTGAAGGCATATTGGTTACACATAGGGCGAATGATTTTGACATGTTTTTGTTTCTCTTAAATTGTGTTTTAATTGTGTGAAAATATCTAAAAATGGTTTGACTTGAAAAGAACTCTTAAAGTTGAAATTTTTACCATTTTGAACTGATGTATCGATATTTTGGCATCTGGTATTGATACCTGGCCTTATGAAAAAAATTTGGGGAAAAAATGTCAAAATGGTATCATTTTTAATTAAGTATCATTACTTGTTTATACAATATCGATACCATAAATAAATTATCGATACCCTTGATTTTTCATGAAAACAATATAGTAATTTGGTACCGATTTTCAGGTATCAATTTGGTACCAATACCCACTACAGATTTTCACTAATTACTTATTCTTTGAAATTTTATTCTATTAAGTATTTGAAATTCACATTTAGGTCATTTAAACTCGATTTAAGGTCTATAAGTGTTTGTTTGCCATTTTTAACAAATGTTTTGAGTATTTATAATTAAATTAATATTTGAGAAGTTTTAAGTTGTTAATTGTTTTGTTATTTGCTGTGATACTCCGTAACCCTAATCCGGCGATGGAGACGGGATAGAGGTGTTACAGACGCTACCACCTCTCCCGCCCAAGGGGAGTCTTGAAATTTATTCTATTGTAAATTTTATTCTTCCTTGCATTTCTTAGTAAAATCTCCTCCTCCATTCTTTACCTATCTTCCATGTTTACCTCGTTCATGTTCCCTTCCACTATTCATAACATTCCACACAACTGTCTCAATTTTCATAATTCAAAATCACTTATATCAACTCAAGAAACTAAGCCAGGCCCAATGTGACATGCATATAAGGGCTATCCCATCACATTCCAGTGTCCAAAGGACCAGTTAAACTGAAGCTTTGATACCACTAAATCTGTAACACCCTATACTTGACTCGATCGCCAAGTCTGGGTACCGAATGTCAAAAATCAACCCAAATATTTAAACAAGTTTCTAATCTTATTTAATTACGTACTCGGACAAATCTCGAATTTCAAATTTTAATTTCTACGAAACCTCGTACCATGCGAATGATAAATTCTTATAATTTTAGTCCTTTAGCAAACCCAATAGTTATTTACAAGTTTAACATTTAGGCTCTAACACAGACTTATTTAACTTAATCCCTGAGGCGTAGCCTCTAAGGGTACCCCTCTATATACATGAAACAACTATTGTGCCCTCACTAGATTCTGGCAGTGTCTAGCTTGGTTCCTGCACTCGATCCCTGAGTCATCATCTACCATGCATTCCAGTAGTAAATTTTATAAGTTGAAGAGAACTTAGTGAGATCCTATATTTTCAGTTTAATTGAATATTTCTTGGAAATTTTAAGTAATATGGGTCTTAAAGCACAAGCGAGGAACTTCCTAGAATTCATAGGAAGATCTGAAATCTCCTTCGTCATAGCCATTGGCTTGTTTTTCTCTGAGCATATTGTCATAAGGCATTACCGCTCGCCACACCATCTTCAAATACTTTTATCTTATTGGTCTCAACCCTATTTTTCATTATCACATGCTTCCTTCAAACCTATCAGGGTATGACTTACTCGGGAACCCTGTGGACACCATCACAGGTTCCACAAATTACTGGTGTTTTAATCGGGACTTTGCCATAGTTGCAAACCCCTTCCTTGTGTCCCCTTGATCCAACTTGAAATTCATACCGTTTTATCCCCTCACTTCAGCAGAGATAACTTTTGACTAGACTTATGCCTAATTCCCCTTTTTTTTAGATAAGGTCTCCTTCTATCCCTCTATTCCACGAACTCAAGAAGGCAGTTGACTAAATGACTCACATCTGCGATGTAACCCCCAGAGTGTTTACTCTTTTGGGTCTAGACTTCTTACGGTGCCTCAATTTATTTCCAATCCCTCCAATGGACTTTTTTCGTCCAAGTATTCCTGGCGGTCCACACCAATGGTAGTCCCAAAAGGTCTTACCCTATCTTTTTCATTATCAGTAGGTCACTGGAGGACTTACTGCCCCAACTATTAGCTTAGGTCCTATTATGTTGTCTCACCCATCATACTCGACGTTATATTACTCGTTTAACTACCAACAAACTAAAAAATGCAAGATACCCATTTTCGTCACAATCTGGCGAATTTTCTTACTAATAACTTTACCCACATCCTCGGGTACTATTACTAGCTATTCTCCTCTTCATAGTTTGGTGGATTCTCTCACTAGTCCATTTACCCGTATTTTCAAACGCTCTGAAATCATTCAACTGTGTTGCCTTCTGCACTAGCCTTACAATGACCCTTCCTTCTTTGCCTTGTTCGTTTTCTAGTTCACCTTCTTGACTGACTTATTCTAACGTCAAAGCCCAATTATGGTCTTATACAGTGTACTGATAACTATTGAAAAGAGTTATATTTTCTACCTTTCGACCTAGTTAATTATTTGTAGTTAGGTATATTTTGTTGCATTTTAGGGAATTTTAATTAGCATTTGCTATATTGCATTCAGACTTGGACTATGTTGAGATATTTGGTGCTTTTAATTGGCTTTTATGGAAGTTTTTTGTGGTGATAGGAAAAGAGGAGAAGATTAACACAAACTGATTGGCTGAACTCTATCTATAAAAGGACGATGAAGGGAACCTCAAAAGGCATCCCAAAGAGAAGTAGAAGAGTAAGAGATCTCGAGTGGAAGAGGAAGTCGTCCTCTTGGTCAACACAAGACTGTGTTACTGAAGTGTGGACCAGTGAAAGTTGTTTTCCCGACATTCTTTCGTTATTTCCTTAGTGCTCTCTTTTGAACTTATTTGGTTGTAAATGATGGTAATGGTTTGAAGTTATATTTTCAAACTGATGATTTAAATCTCATTGGGTTGGGGTTATTTTGATGATATTTAGCTGTTTTAAGTTTCCACAGTATAAATCTAATTATTTTACTGCCCATTCAATTGTTTAAGTGCAATCTATAGGAATAGTTAATGGCATATTATTCTTGTTAAGTTGATCTAATATGGGAAATGTTAGATTACTTAACTAATATTGGATGGCATGAGCAACATTTGAATGATGCTTGCGTCATAAAGAAGGAATTACACAGGTTACTGTAATAAGACCCTGTATAAGCAGAGATAGTGACATGAGGTTTTGCCCTTGAAAGAGGAAAGCCACTCTAGGACTCTTCTGCACAGTAAGTTAATCAAGATTTTGCCACGACATTATTGTTAGTAAGGTTGATTCTGAGTAATCCCAACCTTCCACATAAATATCGTAGACACTATACTTGATTCTCTACCGAAATATCTTCGCCTTAGCATTCTTAGTTGATTATTTGTTCATTTATATATTATTCACGCAATAGTTCCCATATTTACATTTTTGTTATCACCTTTACCATAGAAATTCCAGTTATTTACCTATCATCGCATATTTACCTTAGTTTTTACCATAACATTTCCTTAAATCATTTTACTATAGCATTAACTTGACCCTATTAAGATAACTTGACCAATTTTGTGCCCCAATCTGATCCTTGTGGGAACGATACTTATTTACCTCTTTATTACTTGAACCAGTGTGTATACTTGCACAAAAATCGTACAACATTTTACACGCGACAAGTTTTTGGAGCCGTTGTCGTGGATCGGCAATTTAGTGAAAGTTGGTTCAGTTATTTTACTTACTTTCATTGGCTTTATCTAATTTAGTTATCACTTATAGGTTTGCCAACAGTGCATGAGAAGATGCATTCCTGCTAACACATAATACCTTTTTGATCCAGAGATTGACAGAACTTTGCGAAGAAAGAGAAAAGAATTGAGAAAAATGGCTGGAAAAAAGAATGATCTCAATGACAATCCAAATGATAACAATAAGAATCCTCACATTGGGTGTGTGGTGGATGATCGAGATAGACCAATCAAAGAGCATGTTGTCCCAATGCTGAATAATTTGAATCCAGGGATAGTTAGACCAAATATACAAGCTCAGCAATTTAAGATGAAACCAGTAATGTTCTAGATGTTACAAAGTGTAGTGCAATTTGGTGGACTACCAACTAAAGACCCACAATTACATTTAAGACTCTTTCTAGAATTATGTGATTCATTTAAACAACAAGGTGTTCCTGAAGATGACTTGAAACTTAAGCTATTCTTGTATTCCTTAAGAGATCGTGCCAGGGCATGGTTAAATGTTTTACTGTGAGGAATAGTGGAATTGTTAAGGTATAATCTTCCCACTATGATTGCCAAGTTGAGAAATGATATTACATCATTTCGGCAATTTGAAGATGAAACGTTATATGAAGCGTGGGAGCGATTTAAGTAGTTAATTAGGAAATGTCCGATGCATTAATTCCAGCACTGGACTCAAATGGTGATGTTTTACAATGGGCTAAATGTGCATACACGAATGGTAGTTGATGCCTCAGTAAATGATACTTTGTTGGATAAGACATATAATGAAGCATACGAGATATTGGAAAAGATTGCCAACAATGATTATCAGTATCCGACCATGAGAGTTGGGACGGAAAGAGAGCTATCGGTACTATCGAGCTTGATGCAATCACTTCGTTGAAAGCCCAGGTATCTTCTTTAGCTAATATGTTTAAAATAATGTAAAATCCCATTGTAGTCTAGGAGATGAAAACAGCTGAGTTGTCGTGTGTTTATTGTGGTGAATACCATGTGTTTGGCGAATGCCCATCAAACCCCGCATCTGCATACTACATGAATAATAACCTCTATTTCAACACTTACAATCCAAAGTGGAAGCAACATCCAAACTTTAGTTGGAATAATCAAGGTGCATGGAATTTTAACAATACTGCAAGACAGAATGCCAACAATGCACCTCTCCGAACTCTTGAGAATCAAGTGGGACAAATAGCGAATGCTTTGAATTCAAGGACACAAGAAGCATTGCCAAGTGATATAAAAAATTTGAGAATACAAGGGAATGAGTAATGTAAGGCCATCACTTTCAGAAGCTGGACTCAGCTAGATGATCTTGTTCAAAATGCCACGGCAGAAGAGGATGACTCAAGATGTGACTAGGTAAAGATCCTAGAGCCATCTAGAAAACATATTGCACTTGAAAAGGGTAAGTAGAAGAATGCTGTGGCAGAACCAGATTAGGCTGCCAACAAAAATGCCACGGCAAAAATAGTATCAACAACCTGAAGGACGACCACCTCTATATTTTCCTCAGTGATTCCACAATTGTAAACAAGATGCCCAGTTTAAAAGATTTATAGATGTCCTTAAACAACTCAATATAAACATACCGCTGGTAAAAGATTTGGAACAGATGCCCAACTGTGCAAAATTTATGAAAGACATATTGTTAAAGAAGCACAGATTGGGAGAATTTGAGACTGTTGCTCTCACTGAAGGGTGCACAAAAATGTTGATGAACAAACTACCTCTAAAGGTGAAGGACCTAGGGAGTTTCACTATCCCATGTTTCATTGGAAATAGTTAAGTTGGTAAGACGTTATGTGATTTAAGAGTGAGTATAAATCTAATGCATATGTCTATTTTCAGGAAGCTAGGAATTAGGAAAGCAAGACCTACTACGGTTACATTGCAACTCGCTGACCAATCCTACGCCTATCTAGAAGGTAAAATTGAAGACGTATTAGTAAGGGTAGATAAATTTATCTTTCATGTGGATTTCCTTATTCTAGAATGTGAAGCTGATCATGACATGCCAATTATTCTTGGAAGACATTTTCTTGCTACTAGTAGGACTTTAATTGATGTGCAGAAAGGTGAATTGACCATAAGGATGAATGATTAGCATATCACATTTAATTTATTTAATGCTTTAAAATGTGCTGATGATAATGAATACTGCCGAGCCGTTGACTTGATAGACACAATAGTGGAGGAAGAATTCACAAGATTTTGCCACAGCAATTCTAATAGTGATGAAGACTCACTTGAGCTGAGTGACACAGTAAGTTTTGAGGACCTTGGTGAACTTATGGAAACCAAGCAGTTTCTGGATAGACTAGGGAAGAAACCCTTGTGCACTTTGCTGGAGCAAAATAGACCTTTCAATTTTGATGAGCATTGTTTGGTAGCTCATGTATATCGTAATGGAGTTGTTGATGTCAAAGATATAAAGACTGGGATCACATTTAAAGACAATAAACAACACTTGAAGCATTATTGGGGTGCTCTTGTGGTGAGAAAATAGTCCATTAACCTCCAAGATGTTTAACTTGAGCATCTTGATACTTCTTTTCATTTTATTTTTAGCGATTTTAAGTTTTTCTTAGTTATTTCATTTAATTTGTTTAATAATTTTGCTTCCTTCGTATACATGTATCTTTGTTTTCTTGAAAGCTGTTGTAAAGGAAAGGACCTAGATCACCTGAGGAGGAAGCAGAAAAGACTAAATCAGTTAGCATAGAATCGATCACAAGGAAATAGAAGAAGCACATCCTACCTCTGCACCACCGAGGGACAGTACTAAAGTTGCCTCACTTATGCCAACAGCAGTAACAAACGCACAAGACCGTGAAATCAATCGCGTCATTAATGAGATCACTGAGTCTGACAAAGATGAGGAGGACGTGCCACTCTATTCGCTGAAAAGGAAGATGCGTTACGCAAGTCCACCCGTAGATAGTGAAGAAACAATAACCAAGATCCAAACTAGGGGAGTTCTCCTCCCTTTATTACACCATGTATTCATATTTTGCCATGACATTTATTTGTAAATATATTCATGTATTCAGTTTACATGTATGTTCATGCATTGAAGACAATGTATCCCTTAGGTTTGGGGGTGTATTAGGCCTCTAGGTTGCATTTTGTATTTAGGATATATCCATATTGTTGCATATAGGAGTATTTTTCCATGGCATTGTGACTATTGATATATTGTTTGTCTATACGAACTACAATTTTTATTCATGATGTTCGATGACGATTATAAATATTATTTATCGAATTGCCTGAATTTGTAAAAATGGATTTGGTAAGTTTTGTTAAGGCTAGATTGCTTGGAAATTGATTTCTAAAAATAGGATGCCTTATACTCTGCACTTCTGTTTTTCAAATTATAGTGAGTATCTTTTAATGCCTTAGGGATTCTACAACCTAGTATTATTAACAATGCTACGGCATATTATTGAAATAAAGGAGAGTAGACACTCCAATGCTTCAGCATCGCTAAGTAGGTCAGCACCACTCTGTTTGCTCCATCGTGCTGTTGATTAGAAAGATGGGTCTAAGTATGAGTGTGTAATAAAAATTGTTAGGGACATTCCACTGTAGCTAAGGACTAAGTAGCTAAGGAGATAGTTGTATGCTCAATCCATCTTTTTAGTCAAAAGCCCTAGCTTCGTGAATGCTTTCTTGTTTAAATTGTGACATATGTAATGCCTCGACAATTCAGTGTATGCTCCACTGTGATTGTCAGGGCAAAAAAATGTTGTGACATGCTGAATTCCCTAACCCATGGTGCAAAAAAAAAAGAAGAGAAATATCTAGAATAATAATAAATAATTGATGTTAGGTGGCAAATGAACAAAGTGGGTTAGAAGATATTTGCTATACAACTAAAGGGGAGAGTGGATGAGTATTTAGGAGTTTTTGTTTTTAGGAGATATTTCTACACTACCTCTGTTAGACAAACCTTAGCCATTCGAATAGACTTTAGGATAGAGAAAAATGCTGAGAACTGAGATATACATTGTTTTTCACACAGATAAGTAGTATGAAAGGGTTTCATGCCAGGGCAAAATATTTGCATTAGTACATATATGAATTTTTTGCTTGAGGACAAGCAATAGCTTAGGTTTGGGGTGTCATAACTCTTGAAAAGAGTTATATTTTTGCCTTTCGACCTAGCTAATTGTTTGTACTTAAATATATTTTGTTGCATTTTAGGGCATTTTAATTAGCATTTGTTATATTGCATTCGGACTTGGACTATGTTGAGTTTTTTTGGTGCTTTTAATTGGTTTTTGTGAAAGTTTTGTGTGGTGGTAGGAAAGGAACAAGTTTTCAAAGAAAGGAAATAAAGGAGTGAAGTTTTGCTGGGGTAAAGTACAGATGATTGCCAGCACGAATGTCGCAGCAATGTCGGGAAGACTAAGTCAAACGTTTCACGCGCAGCTATTTCAGTTTGAAATTTAAACTCATACTAAATAAATCACCCTAGAAGGGGAGAACATTAACACAAACTGATTGGCTGAACTCTATCTATAGAAGGATGATGAAAGGAACCTCAAAAGGCATCTTGGAGAAAAGTAGAAGAGTAAGAGATCTCGAGTGGAAGAGAAAGTTGTCCTTTCAGTCAACACAAGACTGTGTTGCTGAAGTGTAGACCAATGGAAGCTATTTTCCCAACGTTCTTCTATTATTTCCTTAGTGCTCTCTTGTGAACTTATTTGGTTGTAAACGATGGTGATGGTTTGGAATTATATTTTCCAACCGATGAGTTAAATCTCATCGAGTTGGGGTTATTTTGATGATACTTTGCTGTTTTAAGTTTCCATGGTATAAATCTAACACTATGTTCGGTTGGAGGGAATGGACCATTCCCTCCTTATTCTTCGATGAATAGTAATGCTTTTGTTTGGTTCACCATTTCTTCATTCGGCCAGATTACTTAAAGCGTTTCTATTCCCTCAAACGCGTAATAGGGATTCAGTGTTGAAAGCTTTGAATGGCCATTCCGACCATCGCCGAATAAAAATGAAGAAATTTTTTCCCAAAATCTCCTTCAGACTTTCTCTGCAAATGCGTTCAAAGTTGCTTCTTTTATCACAACAATACACTTTCAGGTTAGCAGATTTTTCTTTTCAAATTTAATTTCGTTTGGTTTTTGTTCTTGCAATAATCAAATTTTGTTTTAGAAGGGTTTTGGTGATGGGTTTTCTTTAAAATTTCTAAAAAAAAATAAGCTGCAACTCAACTCCCAAATCTCTGTCTTTTGGGGGAGATGATGTTTCGTTGTCTCTTATGAGAAACCTACGGACTAGAATTGAATTGCAAGGAGTCAATGGTAATCATCATATCGATCTCTTCCTCTTAATCCTTGTTTTATTATTTTGATTTTGCTGCTGGAGACGACAAAAATAAGCTAAATAATGGAGGAGATAACTCAAATTTTGATGAATTTATATTGTCTGTAATACTCACACATATCCCTTTTGCAATATTTGTTATTCTTTAAATTAGAGTTTTATTCCCAAATTTCTTACTGATAATAACTTAGTTTTCATTATTGTATTTTACAGTGTTTCAGATTTGGAGATATGGTGCAACAGACAAAAAATTATTAAGAAATATATATTATAGTGCTTTAGAGCAGACACAAATTGATGTCAAGACACTAGAGGGTCAAATGGAACTAGAAGTTCTGCTAGCGGGCAGTATAGACGACTCCTTCAGGTATAAATGGAGTTGGAAATAGATATAGATGTATCTGTATCCTCTTCCAAGTACAAGATGCCTCCGATTTCCTATTATTGTACTATAAATTCTAGTACTTTAGTTGGATCTACAAGTCAGTAATGTCAGTTTTCCAGCTTCAATGTTCTATTTTTATGAGCTTATTAACAAAATTTAGGTCAGGGTTGAAAGCTGAAATTGGAATACTCTTTCCTATGTTTATCCTTCGAGTTCTAGAGAATGTTCTCCAGCCAAGTTTTCTACAGAAAATGACTGTCCTTAATTTGTTGGACAAGATTGGTGGGGATTCACAAATAATCATCGATATATTTGTGAACTATGATTGTGACGTGGATTCACCAAACATATTTGAAAGGTATTCCTTTTACCTAATAATTGTTAATACAAGTGTTTGACATGAGTGCTACTTCTGTGTCATCTAGTGTGTTTATCATGTTAAATTTCCCATAAAAGTATCCTGAATTAGATGTAAAATCTTCTATGAGTTTGATTCAAAATTTGAAAAAGGAATGTTGGTCAATATAGGAATTAACTCAAGTACCAGTTATCAATTGAGCTATAAGAGCATGCTTTAGCTTCTTTTCTAATATGTGCGTGTGATCATACATGTTTAAAAACAATAATTAATTTATTTCTAGTTGTTGCACTATAGTAAAATGAATTAGAAATCATATAATTAAACCGTATGTGAAATCTCATATGAAAATGGAATCTTTCTCCCAAATTTTGTAAAAATCATGAAGGTCAATATAAAAATTAATCCGAACATCTGTCTTTGGAGATTTTCCCAGAGCTTGCTTTAGCTTCATTCTAATGTAAACAGATATTTTAATTTCTCATTTTATTTTATTTCTTAATTTTTCGTACTTTATACAATGTATTAAAACTCTTATAATTCCATCGAATATTTGCAGGGTTGTCAATGGCCTCCTGAAGACTTCTCTAGGGCCACCATATGGTTCAACCACAACTTTGTTTGCAGTCCAGGATATTTTTCTCCGGCATGAATCAGTGCAGTGCTTGGTTAGCATCATTAATTCAATGGGAGCTTGGATGGATCAACAGCTGATGATAGGTGATTCTGACTTGCCTAGGAGCTTTGAGAGTGACACTTCATCAGAGAGACCTTCAACTTCGATTGTAGAAGATGGAGTTGTCCCTGATTTTGAGTTGCATCCAAAAATTAATTTTGAATTGTCGACATCGCTATGCTTGAGCAACGCCAGGGCTTACAAGAATGAACTCCAAGTCAAGAATTTCTTTATGTTAGGATAAGTATGAGTGGTTCTTCAAGTTGCGATTACTTATCTAGTACTAAAATCACACAGAGAGGGCTGCCTAAATATATCTTGATAATTTGCCATATTACTATTGACTTCTCTTCACTCATGTATTTTTATGTAGCTTAATTTTATGTGTAGCTCTCCTTTTCTTTACAAGCTTAGTTTTCTTGACCAACTTTATTGGGTTACATGCGTAAAGGTGGCTCATTATTTAATAAGAAGCCTTCCAAAGGCATCGAGTTTCTTATAAAAACCAAAAAGTTGGCAACTCTCCGGAGGAAGTGGTCGCTTTTCAAGAATAACATCCGCTGGGCTTAGTGAAACCGTGATTGGTGATTATTTGGGTGAAAGGGAGGAATTTGCTTTGAGAGTCATGCATACTTATGTAGATTCATTTAATTTCAAATCTATGGATTTTGGTGAAGCAATAAGATTCTTCCTACGCTTCAGTTACCAGAAAGGCATAGAAAATAGACCGCATCATGGAGAAGTTTGTCGAAAGCGCTATTGTAAATGCAATCCAAACTCATTTACGAGTGCAGATATTGCCTATGTACTGGCATACTCTGTCATAATGCTCAACACTAATGCCCATAATAACATGGTCAACTCTGTCATAATACTCTGTCATACTCTATCCCTGTATTTTGAAGGCAACAGATAATTGAGTTTCTATTTTCTAAGGTTATATAGTAATTCTCCTTAAAAACTAATGAAAGCATGATCAAATTTTGTACATATCTTCATCTGTTTTATGCAATTTAAATTAAGGGTATCCTTCATAATGTTGATAGTTGATTTATAACTTGATCACCAGTCCATCGTAAGATTTTTGTATTGAGTTGCAGGCAATCGTAGATTATATATTATTTTTATAGTATTATATATTATGATTTTTTAATTCATATAGTAATAATTATATTAATAATGTTATTAAATTATATATTATTTTATTAAATTATATTTAATAATAATTATGTTAAAATATGGTTAAATTATTTATTATTTTTTTAATAAAATATATTTAACAATAAATTTATTAAAATTTAATAACAATAACGATAATCATCTACCTAAAAAAATTTCTGCTAAGGGTACTTTGGTCATTTAAGTCTTTTTTCTTATACTATTACAACATCTATTCCATTCAACCAAACACAAGAATTCTATTACAGCTCTATTCCATTCTATTCAACCAAACAATTGAATTACTAATTACAGCTCTATTCCATTATAGCTCTATTCAATTACAGCCCTATTCCATTACAGTGAACCAAACGTACCCTAATTATTTTACTGCCCATTCAATTGTTTAAGGGCAACCCCTAGGAATAGTCGATGGTATATTATTCTTGTTAAGTTGATTTAATGCGGGAAAGGTTAGATTACTTAACTAATATTGGATGGCATGAGCAACATTTGAATGATGCTTGTGTCATAAAGAAGGAATTACACATGTTACTATAATAAGACCCTGTATAAGCATGGACAGCGACTTGAGGTTTTGCCCTTGAAAGAGGCAGGCCACTCTAGAACTCTTCTACACTGTAAGTTAATCAAGATTTTGCCACATCATTATTGCTAGTAAGGTTGATTCTGAGTAATCCCAACCTTCCACATAAATATCGTAGACACTATACTTGATTCTCTATCGAAATATCTTCGCCTTAGCATTCTTAGTTGATTATTTGTTCATTTATATATTATTCACGCAATAGTTACCATATTTACATTTATGTTATCACCTTTGTCATAGCAATTCCAGTTATTTACCCATCATCGCATATTTACCTTAGTTTTTGCCAGAACATTTCCTTCAATCATTTTACTATAGCATTAACTTGACCCTATTAAGATAACTTGACCAATTTTGTGCCTCAATCTAATCCTTTTGGGTACGATACTCACTTACCTCTTTATTACTTGAACCGACGTGTATACTTGCACAAGAATCGCACATCATTTTACATGCGACATGTACCCCAAGTTTAATGTCCTAGTGGACTCCATATGTCGCCATAGCTAAGCTATTGTAATATCCCATTTTTCAATGGTATCAGAAACAATGGTTTCAAGACCACAAACTCGATGAGTAGGTCCATATTGTTATTTAGTATTTATGAGTCAATTACAATATTATATTGAATTACAGTTTAATAATTTTTATAAATTGAACGAATAAATAAGTATAAGTGGTTTAGTCCAAAAGTCAAGTGGTTTTTGGAAATGAGTTATTGGGACCTCGTTTCTATAATTTAATATCATAAATATTTTTTTAAATGTTTATAGAGTCATATTATAGGTAAATTGAAGTTTGGTCTGGTAATTTTGACGATTGATTGCTTAATTAAGGTAAAATGATTAAATTGTAAAATAGGTAAAAGTTTATCGCTATAGATTTAAATTAGTAAAGGGACCAAAATGGTGATTAAACCATGGTCAAAAAGTCCAAGCATATGATTAATCGACTAGCTTTTGCGCTATTTGCCTATTAAGTCCTAATTAGTTTAGGGTTAAATTGAAATAAAGTTTATTTAATTAGAGTTTAATATAATTGAAGGATCAATTGTGTAATTGGACTTTCCTTAAATAGCCAAACGATAAGAACAATGTGGAATTCTCTAGCTTTGTGATTAAATGCTATTAGATCCTTACTATTAGTAATTAAAGAAAAAGGGCTAAATCGTAAAAACTGTAAAGTCAATCGTTATTAGTTTAAAAAGGGTTAATAAGGGGGTTTTAAAGGGAAATTAGCCCTTTGTGCTTTATGTTGGACGGTTGATGCCATTAATTTAGTAAATTATTAATGTATATTAAAGGTTAAATTAGTAATTTGCTAAATTAAGTTAATAAAATAAAAGACAATAAAAAAAATAAAGATATCATCTTCTTGAATTTTCTTTCAAAAGCCGAAACACCATTGCTAAGGGGAGAGAAAGCTCCAGCCTAGCTAGGATCTCATATATGATCAAGAATGGGTTGAAAATCGAGGCATAAAGAAGTTGTTGAATAGTCCCTGTACCTTGTCATTACTGCAGTTTAGTCTGGTAAGTTCGCTCAGTTCGATTTTAATACATTTTAAATGTATATTATATGAACTTAATTGTAGAATGATGGATAATATTGATGCATGTATTTGGGAATGGAAATAATGGATTGATATGGTATCGATCACCGGTTGGAATATTCTGAGCCGATAAACGTAGGATAGAGTACGATTGGCATGCCAATAGGTTATTTGTGCACGGTACGAGATTGGTTTGAGATGTAATGATGATTTCTACATATCCTTTGTTCACTAAATATATCGACGTCCTACATATGTTGCGGACTATCGTGTTATATTACAATGTTGTTCTGGTGTGTTATGGGGGCGGATGTTAGCTTACGGGCTAAACACTTAGTGCCGAGGTGTGTTATCGGTTGGATTGGCTGATATGAGCATCCGGTGTGTTTTTAGATGGTTAACCGTGTACTCGTATCCGTATATCATTCATCGGGCAATGTTTTATTGATCATTGAATGTTATTGAAATGTGAGAAATTGATTTGTACTATTGTTTGAGCATTACTCACTTGTTGTGAACAGTGATTGACAGGAACTCTATTAGTAACCTTGATATTTAAATTATTATTTTAATTTGGTAAGCTTTATCGTTTAATCGACAAACTTACTAAGCTTTATGTAAGCTTACTCGTGTCCTTGTCTTTTTCTTTGTAGATTACGTTTTTATGGAAATCAGGAAATCGGATCAACTCGAAGAATCACACTATCTGAGAATCTTTTGGTAGACTTTGAGTATAACCTTGGCTTATATGGCATGTAATAGGCTAATGGTGGATGTTTTGCGATAGTCTTAAGTACATATGTGGTAGCTTGATGTAATTGTATTATTGTTATGTCAAGTAGCTATTTGAGGTATGTATGCTTAATTCTAGTGAAGGCGTGAGTGGTTGATGCTAATCAAGCATGAATTGGTATTTTTTTTATTTGATGTGGTATGCATGGATGGCTTGAAAGTTTAGTTTGATAATGGTTGTTATTTGATTGAAATGTGGTGTCAATGGTGACATATTGGTTAGGCACATAGGATGGTTGATTAACTTGATTTGATTAGTTTAAAATGCATTCCAAAGTCTTGTGAACATGTTTGTAAGTGTATAATTAGGTACCTAAGCATTTGGATGTGAAATGAGCATGTTTTAGGACATTTTTGGGCATACACGGCCAGGGACTCGAGCTATCACACGACCGTGTGTCACACAGAGGTAACCCACATGGGAATGTGCCCCTATTATGCTAAGTGCAGGATTCATACGGGCTGGTACACAGCCTGTGACACGACAGTGTGACCCAAGTCAGTAGCTAACATGGGCTGGGACACGGGCGTGTGAGCCAAGTTAGTAAGCTCCATAGCCTAAGCACATGGGCGTGTGGAGTAGCCACACGGCCATGTCTAGAGCCACACGGTTTGGGCTCTGTCACACGGCCTAGCCACACAGCCATGTGACCCCTGTTTTGAAATTTTTCATTTTTGTCCCAAAACTCCTGTTTTGTTTCAAATTGGTTCCTAATTGTTCCTAAACTATTTTAAAGGCCTCGTAGGCTAAGGCCCGTAAATGTATATTCTACCTCAATCTGAATTATTTATGAAATTGTTAATTAATTTGGTAAACTTGATGTTATTTGTTATTGATTGTTCTGAATTGTATGATAATACTCCGTAACCCTAATTCAATGACGGATATGGATTATGGGTGTTACAACTATGGTCTTACACATTATACCCCATGTTGAATGTCCTGGAAGACTCTATATGTCGCCATATCCGAGCTACGGTCTTAGTCACCCAGAAAGACCAGTCGATAATTATCGTCACGGTTTCATTCTAGCCAGCCATTAGCTAACCATTCCACAATTTTGTCTAACTCCCTTAAATTCCCATTTTAATCTGCCCGTTTCAATTTGCCCATTCCTCCAATGCTTCAATTATTTCTATCCCCATCTACCCCTTCCAGGTAAAATCCTCCGTACTTCGCATATATAATGAACATGCTTTTCTCACAAAAATAAGGCACTAGATGCAAACATGCAGTACGCTAATTATCTAAACACCGTAGGGTAACCACTAGACAATCAACAAGCATTCATACAAACATTCACATACTTTTACAATGATATACATCCATAGCATACCCATTTATCATTTTTATGCAAAAACATGGTCTAAGACACAACGTAGAACAGACACGAAGGTATCTCAACCAAAGACCAACATCATTGATCACCCAATGGTAGAGTACAAAATCTCACCTTTCTTCTTTTAAACTGGTCACCTTAGCTTGTCTAATCGCCAGAGCCTCCTTCATCCTGGTAGTTATGCATGACAACCACTTATCAATTAATTTGAAGGTATTTAACCTTAAACCCCAAACCCAAATTACAGAAGCTTATTAGGAGCTTTGACCCTCTTTTTTCTCAAAATTTCTAACATAGAAAGGTTGATAAGTTTATCAGTTTCTCGATTTCTCTATATCCTGACTTCAATTCTCACCACATCAACTCTATGCAGAGCTCTCCCAAGTTTTTCTCTTCTTCGGAGCAACCAAAAAAGACAATACTAGTAAGAAGAAAGTTAGTAAACAGAATTGGAGAGGAGTTTTCCTTCCTTTAGATTATCTAGGATTCCTCTATATATACAACTCTCATACACGGTCTCCCAATCTCTTTTATCCAATCACTGATATTATTATGTCCCCCACTTAGGAATCAGTTGGTATTAATTCAATCGAACCAAAATTAGAACTCAACTATGTCCAAATTAGTCACTAAATTTTTCCCGATCTTTCAGTAGAAGCTGCCAACTTATGGCTTCTCTCAATTTAACCCCCAATTATACCTAACTTCCGGACTTAAGGAAAATCAAGTGTGACATATTTAATTATAGAACCTATTATAGCGACATAAATAAGTCAATCAATATCCATTTTTATGAACAAATAATATGATTAAAAAAATAAGTAGCCCATGGAATCAAAACCTAAAAAGGAATACCATCTCAAATATTTAAATAATATATCAAGCCAATTTAATATTTAAAGATGCTATTGTTGAGGAAAAAATCGTAAAGATAGAGATCTAATAAGTTGATATACCTTTTTTGTTTGACATCGAGTCTTGATGATTTTAACAAGAAGTAAGCAAATAAAGCTCTAGTAGTATACTTTGAATCCAATCAAAATTCATCAATAGAAAAATTTTAAAATAACTTATATGATACTGATACACCCCAATGTTAAGAACACTGAATCAAAATTATACCGATATTAAAATTCAAAAAACATATGTTATCTAGTAGAATATATATATATATATATATATATATATAAATTGAAACCATCAAATAAAAACATAAAACACTTAGTTTAATGATTATTAAGAACCGGTGCAAAGTTACATATTATGATTAACTTTAGGCCTTGATTAATAAAAATGATCGATAAAATTATGGATCATTATTTACAAATCTATCAATTTATAACATTAAAATTAATCTATCATCATTCAAACATAATCACCAAGCAATTATCAAATAGCATATATTAAGAAAAACATATTTTATGAACAAAAATTTAGGTACATATAAACATGTGATGTGATAAGTAAATTTACCTAAATTTTCTTATCTTCTACTAAAGTTTCAATAGCACGACAAACAATCTATAAATTTTGACATAAAATTACTTTTGATCAAAATTTATATTGAGATCAAATCTTTTATCATCCTTAAAATATAGAAATAAAATAAAATAAATAAAATCATCATAATTATTCAAGACTTTAAAAAAAAAAATCCAATATAAAACGTTAAATAAAAATTCCCTTCAAAACTTTTTGCATCTTGTGTCTAAAGTTTTAAATAAAGATAATTATACGACCTCAATCACTATAAGTTACAAATACATAATAAAGATAATTAAGGTGCCCTATAAATTCTTTAGGAGTTACAAGAGTTAGGCTTAGGTTGTGTTTAGTAGTGCTTGTTAGAAGCATTTTTTACGTGAAAAGTACTGTTAAAGCAAAAGAAATGCTAAACAAGCAACTTTTGAAGGAAATTTTTTATTTTTTAAAAGCACTTTTCCCCAAATGGAGAAGTTAAAATTTTTAGCTTTTCTCTCTTAAAAGCACTTTTGTTAGTTTAATTACGTTTTCACCCCTCCAACACATAGTACTTTCCCTTCTCTGGTTAATTGTTTAAAAAAATTTTTAAAATTTATTTTTCATATATTAAAATATTAACAACAAATTATAATAAATTGTTTTCTATAATCTTATTAAAATATCATAATTTTAATTAATTTGAACATTATTTAAATGCTTATTTGTTACTTTATAATATCATGTCTAAAATGGACATTTTATTTCTCAAAAGTATTTTTTGACAGCAATACTAAACACTTAAATCTTAAACTAAACTTTTCAAAAGTACTTCTCAAAATCATTTTTCCAAAACACTTCTCAAAAGCAATGCTAAACTAGCCCTTAGTTTGGATAGGCGGTGCGTTTACCTCTGATAAAATTAAAAACAACGGTGACAGTGAGATTAATTTCTGTAGCTGCGAAGTAAAAGATTTCACCGCACCACAGGTGCAGTGAATTCAAAAGAGCCCTTACAAGAGTTACAAAAAAATGAATTTGGAGGTTTTAGGAGTTATATGAGTATCCATTTATCAATAAATTTATAACGTAAAATACTTTTAATTTAAAGCGTAGTTAATATCATTATACATTTGTATAATTTTTCAACTACATAATTAAAAAAATATTATTTAAAAATTAAACGCTAGACATATAAATTCAAATAAACATCTCTTACCAAATTATTAATGGAAATAATTTTATAAATATATTTTTAAAATAAAATATTTTAGTTCACCTGTGATAAAATCGAGTACTAATTAAAGTTATGAGATATTAGTTTACAGAAAAATGTGTTTGTATATATGAATGCAGGCGGTCCATAGAAGTAAGTCCAACAAAGCCTACAAATTGGAAACCCAAAAGCCCAGCGATGTATTGAAAATTCAAATCCCGTCCCTCCCAAAAAAAGGATGGGTGAGACCGTGAGATTAGCCAGCAACAGCATTGTTCCCTCTCCCATTCTCAACGCAATCATCGCCCCCCACTTCTCCCATCCTCTCAATCCCACACCCCCCAAAAGGCCTCAGATCTAGATTTTTTTTTTCAAAACCTACCCTTCTTCCATTTCCCCTTTCGCTTCCATTCTCTCTCAGCCCTTTCCAATTTCCAAATATGGCCGCCGCTACTCCTTCGTCCCGCGAGGAATTCGTTTACATGGCCAAACTCGCCGAGCAAGCCGAGCGCTACGACGAAATGGTCGAGTTCATGGAGAAAGTCTCCGCTTCTTCCGAGAGCGAGGAACTCAGCGTCGAGGAACGAAACCTCCTCTCCGTCGCTTACAAGAATGTAATCGGTGCACGCCGTGCTTCCTGGCGGATCGTCTCCTCCATTGAGCAGAAAGAGGAGAGCCGTGGTAATGAGGATCACGTCACTCTAATCCGCGATTATCGGGCCAAGATCGAGTCTGAGCTCTCCTCTATCTGTGGCGGTATTTTGAAGCTGCTCGACTCCAGGCTTATCCCTTCGGCTGCTGCTAAAGACTCCAAGGTCTTTTATCTTAAGATGAAGGGCGATTATCATAGGTATTTGGCTGAGTTCAAGACTGGAGCCGAACGTAAGGAAGCTGCTGAGAGTACTCTCACTGCTTACAAGTCCGCTCAGGTTTTCAATTTTTTGCCTTATTTTCTTTTTAGATCTACTTGAAGCATGTGTTGAAGTTTAACTCTTTTTAACCTTTTCTTTTCCTGTTTCTTAGGACATTGCCAACGCCGAGTTGGCTCCAACTCACCCGATCCGACTCGGACTGGCTCTCAATTTCTCTGTTTTCTACTATGAGATTCTCAATTCTCCTGATCGCGCTTGCAATCTCGCAAAACAGGTTGGTTGCATTTTCCATTTTTTATTCTAAAATAAATGTAATGTGTTCATACATCTAGTGCTAACCTGCTGTACTTGGATCGGGACAGGCATTTGATGAAGCAATCGCTGAGTTGGATACTCTAGGCGAGGAATCATACAAAGACAGCACCCTCATCATGCAACTCCTCCGCGACAATCTCACTCTCTGGACCTCCGACTTGCAGGTGAATAAAATTTATTTATTTCTTTATTTTTATAAACGGCTTATTCATATTTATCCAGGAAAACAGGAATATAACCTGCTAGAAAATACTGTAGAATACTAGTATAAACAAGTGGAAACGTATAAAATGTAAACTAAAATTTACAGAGAAGCAAGGAAGTCTCTAGGTCTGGCATAAAAAAAAAAAGGCTTTCTTTTCGTTGCTTGGGGGAAGTCCTGTAATCTAGATCGTATTCGTGTAAAATCAATACAGATAAAAATAACCTCAGCTTCTCGAGTCTTCCTATTGTTACTTTCCTTTCAAATGTGACCTAGCTACCTTACTCGGACTTGGATGCGTTTGCTATGGTGTTATATGTGTGGGTCATATCTTGAAGAGTCGTAGCAACACAGAAATCTAGTTTAAGAATTAGCACTGGCGGAGGTTTGTCCTTCAACCACTTCACTGAAACAAATTCATCTAACTATTCTCCCTGATCCCTTTGAAAACCATCACAATGCAACTGTCTTGCTATAAAAGCAAAAGAACTATAAATGATGTGTCCTCGTCAGTTTGCATAGACAGGAAAGTTTGAGAAGAGTAGGCGTCTAGTTTAGGATACTCATCCGAGCTATTAGCATATGGTTGAGGATATTGTGGTGAAACCTACTTGTGGTTGCTTGTTATGAATGACACTGCTGTGTTATATATACCATATTTTTTATCGATAAATTAGGCCCCGGAGAGTAATAAAATACATTGGAAGTGGTATCAATCAAGGAGGAAGCAAATCGACTAAGCTTTAGTAGCTTTTTCCATGCAAATTGGTGTTTGAAGGAATATTAGATATGCCGTAACTAATGCTTTAGTGGCATGTATTTTAGCTTATGCGAGAAAAAAAAAATCATTAGAATAACAAAAAGATAAGAGAGTTGGTCACATTGTTTGATTCTCTTGGCTCCATGAAACCTACCTGACCAACATTTACTGAGATGGAAAACATACTAGAATGTATCACATCAGAAAATTATAGGTTGGCAGGGCCTCCAAAGAGTAAAAACAAATCGTAGGTAACTGAATAAAAGGGTTTTTGGACATCAATCTTCCAGATGCAGCAAGGGAACAATACCTTTTCATTGCTAACCTTGAACTAGCTGCTGAGTCAACAGGACATTATTCATCAAACTCCAAAAATGCACTCTGATTGGTGATGCATTTATAATTGGTGAAACAACATTTTCCCTTAATCTTGTTTGAATTGTATTGGATTGGTTGATTAAACTGGTTGAATCGATAATTTATTAAAGTATCGGTTTGATTAGAGGAGTTAGATCAATTGATTTACGAAATAATTGAATTAAGTTAAAATTTGATTGAACCGGTAATTAAATTGATTTTTTATAATTTTTTTATAATTTATTTAAGCAAACAAAATTATTTAAAGCTATTGAATTAATCAAATTGAACGTTTTACAACCAATTATGTTCTAGGAGCCTGCAATCGGTTTTTGGATTTGTCAGTGAGCTACCATACAATAAATTATATTTAAGGTTTCACCTATTAAGTAAAATATTTTTTTCTTTCCACTAAAGATATATTACTAATGTAAGTGTAAATTTTATTTAAAATTAATTAGGATGACGGAGCTGATGAGATTAAAGAAGCACCGAAGCAGGAGGAAGAGCAGCAAAAGCAACCGGAACAGCCAAAGCAGTAGTGAGAATCTGCTCAATGGGGTTCTTGTTCTGTTATTATTAAATTTAAGGGTTTCAAATTAAATGAAACGTCTACCCGATTTATATGTTTTTTTTTTGTTTTTTTTAGCCTATTCTTGTATTTTGCTTTCCACTCATTTGTTCATGTACTGATTTCTTTTTTCATTTTATTTTCCTTTTTGGTTTTCCTTTTAGCTTGTTCTATCAAAATCTAAATGTGCTAATCAAAATTTGTATATGCAATTAAGAAAATTATGAATCGAAGATGGCTAATAATAGTTTCGTTATGTTACTATTCGAAACTCTTGATTAAGTTATTGTTAAGTTGTCAATCATTAATTCATTTAAGTTTTGATTAAAAAAAACCATTTTTTACAAAAATTAATATTATGTGAATTTTTTTTACATTTTAGATTTATATGTTAAAAAATCTCTTAAAATACAAAAAAAATTAAAATTAAAATCAATTAAGCATTTGAATTAAATTTGCATTCAATTAAATTCTTTCGTTAACCGTTTTTGTCATTGACGATGTTGATCATTAAAATAAATTGATAGATCAATCAGATAATAACCCATGATAGCTTTTGGTTTAAACTAATACTTTTTTTTATAAAAAAAAATCATAAAAAATTATAAAACAATTTGAAAAATTATAAAAAAAATTAAATATTAGAAAATTATTAAAATTATTAAAATTATTAAAAAAATTATAAAACTAATAAAACTTATTTAAAATTTAAAAAACAACTTATTAGAATCCTTAAAAAATAATAAAAAATTGTAAAAAATTATTAAAATAATAAAATTAATATAAACTTATAAAAATTATTAAAAAAATCATAAAAACTTGAACTGGACCAGTTAACCTGAAATCGACAAGGGTATTGATTCGAGAAAAGCCATTAGACCAGTTGACCTAAGAATTGAGCAATTGAATTGATTTTTTATTTTTAATAGTTTTATCAAACCAAAATTTCATTATTCAACTATTAGCTTAAGTTAGAAAGAAATATTCTAACCAAGATTTTCAAAACCAGTTCGATGGTCGAATCGATCAGGTTATCAGTTTGCCAATTCAATTGATCCGTCCAGTTCAACTAAATAAAACATTAAAATTGAAAAAAAAATTAAAAAATAAAAATTTAGTTCAACCCTTTGGTTTCCAGGTCAACCAATCTAAGGGCTTTCTCCGAACTAATACCCTTGTTGGTTTCAATCTATTCAGTCCAACCGACTGATCTGGTCCTGTTCAAGTTTTTATGATTTTTTTTTATAATTTTTATAGGTTTATATCAATTTTAATACTTCTAATAAATTTTTTATAATTTTTATGTTTTTTATAGAATTTTGATACGTTTTATAAAAATTTAAAATTTAAAATATGTTTTATTAATTTTATAATTTATTAGAATTTATTATATATATCTATAATTTTTATACAATTTTCATACTTTAAAGTATTTTTAATATTTAATAATTTTTATAATATTTAATCATTTTTATGGAAAAAATATTAGATTAAATAAGAATGTGCCATGTGTCACCATTTAATTAGTTCGTCAATTTATTTTAACGGTTATGTGGTCAATCACAAAAATCGTTAATGGAAGGGCTTAATTGATTATTTTAGTTAACGAAAATGAGTTAATTAGGTGTGAATTTAATATAAAGGCTTAACTGAATTTTTTACAATTTCTTAATGTTTTTTTTTTTAAACATAAACCTATATTTTATATAAAATCAATAAAAAAACTATACACAAAATAATGTCAACTTAATATCTCATGATTTTCAAATATTTTAGTTTTCAATTTCAATTAAAACATCATCTTAGTTTATATAAATCATGTGAAAAGTGTACAAATTTGAATTTATTAAATTTACAAAGATTACAAGAAATTAATTTTGATATAAAAAATAAATATAGAAATGAGAAATAATCATAAATTACATTCGTATGTGTTTTATGGCACAATTTACACTATTTTGAAACCAACGTTGTAATTTGAATTTAATCATAAATTGCATTTGTATGTGTTTTATGGCACAATTTGTACTATTTTGAAATCAAATTTACAATTTGAATTTCCAGTTCTCAAATGCTATTTTAAGAATTTTTTATAAAAAGGAATTATTCCAAAATTAAGGTTTATGATGGTCATGTGTTTTTTTTTTTAATATTTTATATATTTTTATGGCATTTTAAAGAAGTATAAGAAATTATCATATATTTTTAATTATTTTCATTTTAAATATAATTTATAGACACTTGGAAATATTTGTTCAAATACATAAATAAATCGCGGATATAGTTGAAGTAATAAATACTCAAATTTCTTTTGGTTTGTAAGTCCAATATAATCAGATACTTTATTAACTCATATAACTCTCAAAATAATGCTTGATAAACTCAAGGTTAATAATCCAATTGTTGCGTGACTAATAATTTTTTAGAAGAAAGAAAATAAGTTATTAGTAAAACGTTGCTTCTTTCAACCATGTATCGGACATTGCCAAATGATTTAATTACCAACAATTTTTTTTTTTTATAGTTTTTAACAACTTTTATAATCCCTTGTGGAGTTTGTTAATTCCATAAGTTCATTATTCATAATTTTATATAAGGATTATTGATTTGGAAAAGTCCATAATATAATGCAATTTAATGCTTTAAATTAAATTAATTATGTTTTACATTAAATCCATCAATCCATCTTCACCGTCCAATGATTCACAACAAAATTATTAAACTTTTATAAAGATTACTGAAAAAGTAATGGCGAGAAAATTAAGTGTTTAAATTTTTTGTATTGGATTTATATTAAAAAATTATTTAGTAAATTAGTATAAATTAAGTATAAAATATAATTATGTTGTTTGAAAAAAAAAATTATTTATGCTTTAATATAAAATTTTTAATTTTATTTTATATTATTTTAGATAGTTTTGGATAAAAGAAAAATAGAGTCATTTGAATATCTCTTTATTTTTAATATAATTTTTCTAAAAAAAATTAAAATCAACTTAATATTTTGAAGATTAAGTGATAAGTAGTTATTTACGTACTTCTCTTAGTCTAAAACTTTTTTGTTGAAAATTTTATACAAAATAAAAAATTTAATTATGTTGAAATTTTTTCATTTTTAATGAAATAAAAATTTTCATCAAAAATTAAATAAATAAAATCAATACCAAAGTTTGAACCTGCAATTTTAAAATATTTTGAGATTTATTTTAATGTTGCAGCTTTAGTTATATAACTTTTAAAAAATAAAATTATTGACTTATATAAATATTCTTAAAATATTTTTTATTTTTAAAAATATTGGTTTTGTATTTTTTTTAACTGAGTTAATGAATGATTAACTTGTGACACTAATTTAATCAAGAACCTTATAGATACTATTGATTAACGAATTTATTTAATTTTAATTATAAAAGTTTATAAATATTAATATAAAATATTTTTATTGGCAAATTTAATAGAATATGCTGAAAAAATTGAGAAAGTGCGCTGATTTTCTAAAAAATTACCGATCTACGCTGGTTTTAGAGAGAGAAAGGAAAACATGTCTTACAATAGTAAAAACGCACCCTATAGGATGTGTTTCCTTTCAATGGTAACTATTCCAATGGCTACAAGGGTTTCAATAACCATAAAATTTCCTATATAAACCACTCCAAACTTCATTCTTTTCAACCAAATACTCAATACTCATTCTTCCATCCTATATTTTCAATCTTCAATTTTCAATTTTCAATTTTCAATTTTCAATCCTCAATTATTTTTTAATTATTTTTTAAAATTTTACTCTCTTCGATTTTATTTTATTCGTTATAATTTTTAAATGGCAAATCAACTTATTCGTTTGAATGACAAGCATATTTATGGCGTTCAATTACAAATGGTAAGAAAATTTATTAAATTATTTAATTTTAAATAATTAATTATTATGTTTTTTAGATTATTATTTTTTTTATATTTATATACTCAACCTGAATATTGAATTTTGGAGACGTACATAAACAATTTAAGTGAAGGTGCACCGGATGTCATTTATGGACACTTGCGAGATGCAGGATTTTTATACGTGGCTCGCATGTTCAGAGGGACTAAATTGGATCTCCCACTTATCAGTGTTTTAGTCGAAATATGGAGACCGGAGACACACACATTCCATCTTCCCTGCGGTGAGTGTACAATTACACTCGAGGATGTTAGTTTACAACTCGATCTACCGGTCAACGGGGAAGTCGTTACGGGGCCAGTTATTAGTGTCAATTGGAGTGCAACATGCGATCAACTATTAAAGAAGGTGCCGAACAAGTTTAGGGTAGTCGGATTGAGATGAGATGGTTGGAGGACAAATTCCAAACTATCGAGACTTCTGTGAGTGACGTTGAAAAGGAACAATTCACGCGCGCATTCATCTTGAGGTTGATCGGGGGTCTACTAATACCAGATAAATCTCGTAATTTGGTACATTTAAGGTGGCTACTATTACAAGCCGACTTGAAAGAATCGGAACGACTTAGTTGGAGATCAGCGGTACTGGAAACATTGTACCGAGAAATGTGTCAAGCGACGATACCGAATAAAATTAAAATCAGTGATTGCATGCTCCTTCAATTGTGGACATGGTATCAACTACCATTTTTACGCCCACGAGTGAAACTCCCTTACGAATTCCCACTCGTCATATGGTAAAATTCATTTGATAATATTATTACCGTTTTTATTTTTCATTGTTGTAATTTTGAAATAACTTATTATTTGAATAGGTGGAACAACCCCACACACAACGGTATTACAACTTATGCTCGGATTCTTCCGGAGTTATTGCAAAAGCTATTGGTAGGATACTTCAGTTACTATATTGTGCAACAGCTAACAACAACTTATACTTGTATCTTTCGTACAAGAATGCGCCATCAATTTTTGGACAAGTGGCTTACAGTACTAGAATGCAGTTACGCATTGCTTGAAAGTCTAGAAATGTAACAGTCTGGTTTATACCCTGGTCGAAACAGTGGCTTCAGGACCACAAATCTGAGTCAGTAAAATATTTTAATATTATTTTCTGTGCTTATGATATGTTAATTAGCATGTGTGAAATTTTTGTGAGTTAATTCGTCCGTTTGAATGCTTAATTTTAGGAAAGGATTAAATTGCATTGAATGCAAAATTTGCATGCTTTATGAAAAGATACCAATTTGAGTGTGGCTTTTAAATGAGGAGGTGAAACACCCCAAACCCGGCCCACGAGCCCTGACCGGATCTGGTATGTTCCTGAGTAAAACGTTTAAATTTCATGTTTATTACTTCGGAAAATTTGGGGTGGTTTTATAAAAATACCGAGTTGTTTTGGGGTTTAATCTTTAATTCTAAAATCGTTTGTGTTTAGGTGTCTAAACATTTAAAATTTATCTTTAAGAAAAAATGCTTAAACTTTAAGTTGATAAAATTCGTATCATACTAAATAATTAAAATGCATGCATAAACAGTTTCATACTAGTGGCCTTATTACATCAAAGAAAACCGAAATAAATCCAAAATACTTGAAAATAGAAAGTCCAAAATAAAATAATTTCGTGGCTTTGAGCATGGCCACCATCGAGCTCCCGCCGACCCGGTCCATCACCGAGTGTCACCTGAAAAGATATCCCACAACGGGGTGAGTCAAAGCGCACTGCGGTGTGTATCGATCAACACTAAATCCCAACGATTTAGGCATAACGATTCATACATATACAAATAGCAATTAAATATAATGATGCAATCCCGAACCCAAACCTAGATAACCATCCGCTACACATCATCCGTACCAACCATCACACCGTGGGGATTACTAAATCGACCCACCCATCCGCTACACATCATCGAAGGCTGTCGCTGCAGACAACTAGCACATCGCCCTTATAAATTCGTGGCATGGCCACCATATAATATATTTTGTGACATAAGTCACCACATTCAGTTATTGTGACATGAGTCACCACATTCGGATATTGGGGTATAAAACCACCAATCACTTCCCCTTTCATAATCACCCATATGCCCCATGTCATACAAATCATGCAATTATCATGGCTTAGGCCTTATTTCACATTCTTATCAATGTTCACATACATGCCATATTCCACATGTTCATAACATTTATTAACATGATGTTAAGATTACGTACCTGAGTACTTTGTACCATTTCATGGTACCTTAGCCCACTTTTCATATTATTATTAACACATATATTAAAATAATACCGTAAATCAATCAAGATTCAGTGTGGGGTACACACCTGATATACTTATCGTTTTCACTGAAATCCCGAAAATCCCGATCTAACGCTTTAGATCCTTAATTCCTACATTTAGTCAATCGCTTAATGCTTAGCAAAAGCCTATTCGGCTATATGATCAAATCCCGAAGGATTATTGCAACCAAAATCCTTACCTTGCTGCCGATTTGATTACTAATCAAATCTCGAAACGTTGTAGTATTTCCTCCTTAAAACCGGCTAACACTAGATCAATTGACTTGGTTAGTTTTCGGCTTTTGAATAAGTAAGAAACAGATCTAAGTCACTAAATAGGACCTTGGCCGAATATCACATGCACTTACCTTGTGGATCTAAATATCCCGAAATAGCTACTTGATTATGGTATCTGCCGAAATCCCCATAGACATGTGTTAGATCCAAAACTAACATTTAATCACAATACATGGCCTTTGGCCGAAAACCACATGACTTACCTTAAATCCCGAATGATCCTTGCTTGAAGTCGACAATAGGCAAATCCCGAAACCTTTTTCATAGTTTCAGCCAAAGAACAATAGTAGAGATTAGATCTTAGATTTCGACAAGCCTAAAAGAAAAAGAATGTAAACCCAATTTGATCTTACCCCATACTGAAGAAATCGACAACACCCTTGTCTGTCACCACAGAAGATTCGGCTTTGGGATTCAATGAACAATCGGCTAGGATCTAGCAAGTACTTAGTTTCGGCTTTTATGAATCTTGTGAGAAGAAGGAGAGAAGGGTTGAGCAAGTCGGCAATGGTGATAATCTTTGAAGAAGAAAAAGATGGAGAAGTCGGCTAGGCTTTCTTGAGTTTTCGGCTTTTGGCAAAATAAAAGAGAAGAGAAGTGTTGCTAAAGAATTCGGCAGAGGGAAAAAGAGAAGAAACGAATGAAGAATGGCCACCCTTTTCCCCTTTTTTGCCGAAATTACTCTACCTAGAGCCCCCTATTCGGCCAACTCTCCCTATTCTGATAACTTTATCTCTCACCTTTTTCAAATTAATAAAAATAATCCAACATTTATCCCCTATCTTAATTAATTATCACCATTTATCTCTTAAAAATATTAAAAGGATTAAAGCTCCTAAAATTTAGCCTTAGTGCCGTCCCTTGCTGCTCATTTCTGCTGCAAAATAAAACCTTTATTTTGCTTCCCTTGTAACTCGATCCTTGGCCCTGCACTCTTGCTTGTGGCATCACTCACCGGGCTTTAAGTGGCGCCTCCTTGCCACTTTTTCCAAGCCCATTTGTGTGTCATATTTCCCCTACAATTTCTCTTAAGGCTACTCTGCCTAGCTTCCTCTTTTGAATTTAAAAATCTAATAATTTCTAAAGCATTCACTACACTCTAGGGTTCACAAAATTCATAAAACACATTTAACACACACATAGACATGCTCTCACATTTATTTAAGCACAAATGCATAAACCCAAAATCCAGGATGTTACAGTTCTACCCTCTAAAATAATAATTTTCGTCTCTAAAATTCGGCTGAAATAAGTGAGGGTATCTTTGTCGCATTGCTTCTTCCGGATCCCACGAAGCTTCTTCTATTCCATGATTGCGCCATAACACTTTGACTAAAGGAACTGACTTCCTTCGTAGCACTTTCACATCTCGTTCCAAAATCTGAATCGGCTCTTCCTCGTAGGACAAATCTGGTCTTAGCTCCACCTCCTCAACTGGTACTACATGAGATGGATCCAATCGATAACAACGTAACATAGAAACATGGAATACGTCGTGCATCCGCTTCAACTCGAAGGCAACTCTAATCGATATGCCACTGGTCCAACTCGCTTTAATACCCGATAAGGTCCTATAAACCTTGGACTTAATTTCCCTTTGCGACCAAATCTCATAACCTTCTTCCAAGGCGATACCTTAAGAAACACTTGATCTCCCACATCAAATTCTATCTCCTTTCGCTTAAGATCTCGTGATACTTACATACCGCCGGCGACGCTTTTTTAACCGCGTGCGAATTACCTCAACTTTTTCCTCGAATTCTGCCACAATCTCTGGACCCAAAACTCGTCGTTCCCCCAATTTCGTCCAACACGTAGGTGTGCGACACTTCCATCCATACAACGCTTCATACGGTGCCATCCGAATACTGGCTTGATAGCTATTGTTGTATGCAAATTCCGCTAACGGCAAATATTCTTCCCAACTTCCTCTGAAGTCTATCACACAGCCCATCAACATATCCTCTAGCACTTGGATTACTCGTTCGGACTGTCCGTCCGATTGTGGATGAAAAGCCGTAGTGAAATCCAATCTGGTACCTAAAGCTTGACGTAGTGCTTTCCAGAATCGAGACGTAAACCTTGGATCCCTATCCGAGATAATCGACACCGGCACTCCATGCAACCTCACAATTTCTGCCACATACAACTTCGCCAACTTCTGCAAAGAATAATCAACTCTTACTGGGATGAAATGCGCGGACTTTGTCAATCGGTCCACTATCACCCATACCGAGTCCTTCTTAGTAGGCGTAAGGGGAAGCCCACTAACGAAGTCCATGGTGATTCTCTCCCACTTCCACTACGGAATCTTTATCGGTGAAGCAATCCTCACTTGAACTTGGTGTTCAAACCTTAACTTGTTGACACGTCAAGCATTTCCCTACAAATTCGGTAACTTCCCGCTTAAGACCGGGCCACCAAAACTGTTCCCTTAGATCTCTATACAACTTACTACCTCCAAGATGCATAGCATAGGGGCTACTATGCGATTTCTGAAGAATTCTCCGTCTTAACTCCTCGTTCTTCGGCATACAAACCTTACCCTTGAAACACAATACTCCCTCGTCATTAATACTATAATCTTCCAACTCTCCACTCTGCACTTGCCGTAGCTTAGTATTTAGATCCTCATCCATTAACTGACTTTCTTTCACCTCATTCAACCATGTCGGTTTGACTTGCAACTCTGCCAATAAACTTCCATCATCATACAAGCTAAGATGTGCAAACATTGCCCTCAGATCAGACACTACTTTCCGACTTAGGGTATCTGCCACTACATTCGCCTTGCCCGGATGATACTCTATAGAACAATCGTAGTCTTTCAATAACTCCACCCACCTTTGCTGTCTCAAGTTCAGCTCCTTCTAAGTCAACAGATACTTAAGACTCTTGTGGTTCATGTAGATCACTGACTTTTCTCCATATAAATAATGCCTCCACACCTTAAGAGCAAAGACCACTGCAGCCAATTCCAAATCATGCGTCGGGTAGTTAACCTCGTGTGGCCTTAATTGCCGAGACGCATAAGCGACTACCTTCTCATCTTGCATCAATACGCATCCCAATCCTATGTGAGAAGCGTCACAGTACACCACAAAGTCCTTTCCTGCCTCCGGTTGAATCAAGACCGAGCTTGATCAAAACCTTCTTAAGCTTCTCAAAGCTCTCCCGTTGCTTATCTGTCCAAACGAAAGGTACCTCCTTCTCTCAACAGACTTTGTCAAAGGTGCTATTGATGAAAATCCTTCCACAAACCTTCAGAGTAACTCGCCAATCCCAAGAAACTTGAATCTCACCATGCACTTAGGTGGTTTCCAATTCAAGATCGCCTCAATCTTCCTAGGGTCCACCCTTATTCCTTCAAAGCAGACACCATATGCCCTAAGAATGCAACCTCCTTAAGCCAAAACTCGCACTTGCTGAATTTGGCATATAGCTTCTTCTCCTTAAGACTTGCAACACTTTAGGAGATGCTCATCATGTTCTTCCTCGGACTTTGAGTATACTAGGATATCGTCTATGAACACAACGATTTAACCTATCCAAGTAAGGTTGAAAAACTCGGTTCATCATATCCATGAACGCGGCTGAGGCGTTCGTCAATCCAAACGGCATTACTACGAACTCATAATACCTGTACCTTGTCCGGAAAGCTGTCTTATGGATATCTGCTTCCTTCACCTTAAGCTGATGATATCCAGACCTTAGGTCTATCTTTGAGAATACCATCGCCTCTTGCCGATCGAACAAGTCGTCTATCCTTGGTAAAGGGTACTTGTTCTTGATGGTTAGCTTATTCAACTGACGATAATCTATGTACATGCGCATAGTTTCGTCCTTCTTCTTCACGAACAAGACCGGTGCTCCCCATGGAGACACACTGGGTCGAATAAACCCACGATCAAACAACTCTTGAATTTGAGCCTTGAGCTTAACCAATTCCTTCGGTGCCATTCTATACGGAGTGATTGACACAGGAGCTATTCCAGGTAGCAAGTCAATTTTGAACTCCACCTCCCTATCAGGGGGTATTCCAGGTAATTCCTCCGGAAAGACATCCACAAATTCCCTTACTGTTCTAACCCTTTCAACACTTGTTTCCTTAGTGTCCAAGGCACTGACCCACATCAGAAAAGCCGGACATCCTTTCCTTACCATCTTCTCCGCCTTAAGAGCGGATACTACATTCGACAAATAGTTCCGTCTTTCGCCCATCACCACAACTTCCTTATCGTCGGGAGTTCTCAACGACATGCGTTTAGCGGTGCAATCCACATTCGCACGATACTTCACTAACCAATCCATGCCTAAGATTAGATCAAATTCCCGAATGGTAGTTCCACTAAGTCATTTGGGAGCTGCGCCCCCGAACTTCTAAAGGCACTTCCTTAAAGAGTTTATCTACTATCACGACCGCTTCCTAAAGGACTAAGTACACCATCTTCCTAGGTACAGTCTCAAAGTTCACATACAAAGTTTGAATACTTTACTAGCAACATAGGAATGAGTTGACCTTATGTCTATCAAAGCAATAAAGGGTAACTCAAATAAGGAACGCACTGTTATAACATCGGTGTGCATCGCCGTCTTCCCTCCGACGAATCGCATATACCAATCCCGGGCCGTCTAGCCTCAGATACTAATACCTCTACCGGTGTTCCACGTCCTCTTCCAGCACCATTCCTCTCGCCATTCGGACCACGACCCACCGAGGCCGCCGCCTCTTCCGGCTGATTAGAACCTTGACTGTTGGTCCCCCCGTCTATTTTTATAGGACAGTCCTTAATCATGTGGTCCTTAGATCCACACTTAAAGCATCCTTCCGTCTTCTTCTAACACTCTCCTAGGTGCCTCTTCCCACACTGATCACAAGTACGATACTGCCCTCTTGTCACCACTTGCTGACCTCGCGGCCCATCAACTCTAGGCCTCTTCTGCGCATTCCCAGATGACCCTGATGACCCAAAACCTCTCTTTTACCTGTTCCGATCCGTATTCTGCCTTACAGATTCCTTAACTCCTTCGGCTACTTTAGCCTTGTCTACTAACACGGCAAACTCTCGCTCCTGCTGTTGAGCTATCAACAACCTTAGATCATCCCTAAGGCCGTCCTCAAACCGGACACATCGTTCATGCTTCAGAGCCACGATACCTCGAGCATACCGGCTCAACCTTAAGAATTCGGCCTCGATTCGCTACGGACTTGTTCCTTGAACCCAGCCCCGAAATACCTTCCTCGTGCATCAAGATAACTAGTTCCAACATACTTCTTCCGCACGCCACTTTAACATACTCCCAAGTGAGATCCTCGGTGTGGCACCATCCCGAATCGTGAGCCACCATTGATATGCCTCATCGCGAAGTAGCGACACCATTCCTTTCTTTCTCTCGGCGGTCGATCCACTCATCCATAATTTGTTCGCTCGCCTAACCAATACTCACCGCATCTGGTGCCACACCAGATACACCACGAAACACCTCAGCCCCATTGGCTCGGAGTCACTCGGGTACAGATTTCTGAGCTCCCATACCTCCACCTGCTCCAGCCACCATCTCAAGAACTCGCAGCATTGCCTGCGATATTGCATCATCCCCCGTCTGATATTGCTGCTCAACACCAACAGCTGGTGGTGGGGGTGGTGGTACCTCATTTTTAGACCCTTGTCCAGACTTAACGGGTTCCGATACGGTCATTCTGCCTCTACCACGTCCTCGCACATTACGATCGCGCCCCCTAGAACTCATTTTTACGACCGCGCTTTAATCTGTTTTAAGGAATTTTATGCATTAGTCTTTTGTTCCACTGATTATCCGCGAAGAAATTTTATGAAAAGAAGTTTAATAGCAGTTCTTTCGATAATTTCAAAGTTTCAAGTCTTCTATCCTAATTTAGAGAAGCACATTCATTCAACACACATTCATCATTCAAACATTTTCGTCTTATTCCTATCCCAGGGGTATTTTCGTCATTTCACCTACAGGGGTATTTTAGTAATAAATCGGGGTCAATTTAAAAATTTGTAAATCAGGGGTAATTTCATAAATTTTCTAATTCAGGGTTCCTTGGTGATTTTATGAAATAAGGGTATTTCGGTAATTTTTAAAATCCGGGGGTATTTCGAAAATTTTGAAATCCGGGGGTATTTCGGTAATTTTTTTTTCAAACTAGGGTGGCTGGTCCCTTTCGTGTTTTAATTATAGGGTTTAGCCCATCAACGAGTCCTCATAACTAGGGTGAATAGTCACCACGCACCAGGTAGGATTCCAGCGAAGAGGAGGTGAGTCGCTAGGACTGCTTAAATATCAAGCTCTCCCTGAATCCACTCCTAGGCATGCGTCTACCTATTGCCACACCCTAACTCGACTAAGGTGAACAGTCACTACGCACCAGGTAGGATTCCAGCGAAGAGGAGGTGAGTCACTAGGACTGCTTAAATACCAAGCTCTTCCGGATCCAATCCTAGACATGCGTATGCCTGTTACCACACCCTAGTCTTGTGGCTCGTTCACGGGTTTGTTTAGTGAAATTAAGTCTTATGAAAATTTAAAAAGTGGTTTAAACTAAGCCTATAGTCCATCAGAGTCTATTTAATCGGTCTCACGTCCCATAAAGCCCATAAAGCCCACATGTATGTCACACAATGGTTTAGGGTACTTACTCGCGGACTTGGGCCGAGACGCAGTGCCATGCCGACCTAATGCACTGTTATCCTTTAAAGAAAGCCCATTTTTAGAAAACGTTTTGAGCCCAAAACCCCAGAGCCGAAGTTTTGAACTGGCTCGATATCAAATCAAACACCCCAAACCCGCCCATGAGCCCCGACCAGGATCGGTATGTTCCTCGAGTAAAACGTTTAAATTTCATGTTTATTACTTTGAAAAATTTGGGGTGGTTTTATAAAAATACCGAGTTGTTTTGGGGTTTAATCTTTAATTCTAAAATCGTTTGTGTTTAGGTGTCTAAATATTTAAAATTTATCTTTAAGAAAAATTGCTTAAACTTTAAGTTGATAAAATTCAGTATCATACTAAATAATTAAAATGCATGCATAAACAGGTTTCATACTAGTGGCCTTATTACATCAAAGAAAACCGAAATAAATCCAAAATACTTGAAAATAGAAAGTCCAAAATAAAATAATTTACATGTATTTGAACATGGCCACCATCGAGCTCCTGTGACCCGGTCCATCACCGAGTGTCACCCAAAAGATATCCCACAACGGGGTGAGTCAAACAGACTCGGTGTATACGATCAACACTAAATCCCAACGATTTAGGCATAACGATTCATACATATACAAATAGCAATTAAATATAATGATGCAATCCCAAACCCAAACCTAGATAACCATCCGCTACACATCACCTGTACCAACCATCACACCGTGGGGATTACTAAATCGACCCACCCATCCGCTACACATCATCGGTTTTGTCGCCGCAGACAACCAGCACATCGCCTTATAAATTCGTGGCATGGCCACCAGATAATATATTTTGTGACATAAGTCACCACATTCAGTTATTATGACATGAGTCACCACATTCGGATATTGGGGTATAAAACCACCAATCACTTCCCCTTTCATAATCACCATATGCCCCATGTCATACAAATCATGCAATTATCATGGCTTAGGCCTTATTTCACATTCTTATCAATGTTCACATACATGCCATATTCCACATGTTCATAACATTTATTAACATGATGTTAAGATTACGCATACTGAGTACTTTGTACCATTGCATGGTACCTTAGCCCACTTTTCATATTATTATTAACACATATATTAAAATAATATCGTAAATCAATCAAGATTCAAAGCAGGGGTACACACCTGATATACTTATCGTTTTCACTGAAATCCCAAAAATCCTGATCTAACGATTTAGATCCTTAATTCCTACATTTAGTCAATCGCTTAATGCTTAGCAAAAGCCTATTCGGCTATATGATCAAATCCCGAAGGATTATTGCAACCAAAATCCTTACCTTGCTGTCGATTTGATTACTAATCAAATCCCGAAACGTTGTAGTATTTCCTCCTTAAAATCGGCTAACACTAGATCAATTGACTTGGTTAGTTTTCGGCTTTTGAATAAGTAAGAAATAGATTTAAGTCACTAAATAGGACCTTGGCCGAATATCACATGCACTTACCTTGTGGATCTAAATATCCCGAAATAGCTACTTGATTATGGTATCTGCCAAATCCCCATAGACATGTGTTAGATCCAAAACTAACATTTAATCACAATACATGGCCTTTGGCCGAAAACCACATGACTTACCTTAAATCCCGAATGATCCTTACTTGAAGTCGACAATAGGCAAATCCCGAAACCTTTTTCATAGTTTCGGCCAAAGAACAATAGTAGAGATTAGATCTTAGATTTTGACAAGCCTAAAAGAAAAAGAATGGAAACCCAATTTGATCTTACCCCTACTGAAAAATCGACAAAGACCTTTTCTCGTCACCACGTAAGATTCGGCTTTGGGATTCAATGAACAATCGGCTAGGATCTAGCAAGTACTTAGTTTCAGCTTTTATAAATCTTGTGAGAAGAAGGAGAGAAGGGTTGAGCAATTCGGCAATGGTGATAATCTTTGAAGAAGAAAAAGATGGAGAAGTCGGCTAGGCTTTCTTGAGTTTTCGGCTTTTGGCAAAATAAAAGAGAAGAGAAGTGTTGCTAAAGAATTCGGCAGAGGGAAAAAGAGAAGAAAAGAATGAAGAATGGCCACCCTTTTCCCCTTTTTGCCAAAATTACTCTACCTAGAGCCCCCTATTCGGCCAACTCTCCCTATTCTGATAACTTTATCTCTCACCTTTTTCAAATTAATAAAAATAATCCAACATTTATCCCCTATCTTAATTAATTATCACCATTTATCTCTTAAAAATATTAAAAGGATTAAAGCTCCTAAAATTTAGCCTTAGTGCCGTCCCTTGTTGTTCATTTCTGCTGCAAAATAAAACCTTTATTTTGCTTCCCTTGTAACTCGATCCTTGGCCCTGCACTCCTGCTTGTGGCATCACTCACTAGGCTTTAAGTGGCGCCTCCTTGCCACTTTTTCCAAGCCCATTTGTGTGTCATATTTCCCCTACAATTTCTCTTAAGGCTACTCTGCCTAGCTTCCTCTTTTGAATTTAAAAATCTAATAATTTCTAAAGCATTCACTACACTCTAGGGTTCACAAAATTTCATAAAACACATTTAACACACACATAGACATGCTCTCACATTTATTTAAGCACAAATGCATAAACCCAAAATCCAGGATGTTACAGGAGGCCTTAAGAGGCAATTAGCCAATTATGAAGATAGTGGATGGTTAAAGGACAATAATGGCCTTGAATTATGTTTGTCTTATATGTTTATTAAAAGTTTAATTGGTAAATTAATAATTATGTTTAATATGTAATAATAAAACATGAAAAGATGAATGTTATCATCTTATTTGAGTGCCGAAAGTTTGAAGAAAAAGAAAGAAAGAAGAAAGCTAGGGCATTCAGCTATAGTTTGGTTAATTTAAGGTATGTTTTGACTTTGGTTTTTGATGATTTTTATATTTTTGAGATTGTTGCTTAGTCTACTATCAAGCCCATGTTGTAATTTGAAGAATTTATGATGTTTATGAAATGTACCATTGATGAAATGATGAGTTTTGAGATGAATTTATGTGTTAAATGAAAGATACGTGTTTAATGAACATGCTTTGTTCTTGAATTTTTGATGAATTTAGCTAATTAGGGCTAAATTGTGAAAATAGTATTTTGAGGGATTAAATTGTGAATTTGATGAAATGTTTGGACTTATATGAGATGCATGAGCATTCGGCTAAGCATAAGTATGTGGTGATTTTATAAATTTGATGTTTTGAGAAAATGGACTAAATTGATAAAGTGTGCAAATGTGAGGGCTAAGTTGCAAATAGCTCAAAACATGTATATTTGGATTGAATTGAATGAATTAGTGAATAAATGGATTACATTTGAATATGTATAGATCAAGAGCCGAAGAAAATGGACTTAGATCGCGGAAAGGCAAAAGTAGTTGAATAACCGAGTCCGAACGAATATCCGAATCCGAGGTAAGTCAATATACAAATAAATGTATCTGTATTGAATTATGAATGTCCATATGATTATTACTAATGGTGAATGCATATGAGATGATGTATACATGAATTTCGAGATGGAATCGACATAGTGTCAATGTCCGAGAAGTCCCGTTTGAACCTAGGAATAGATAGGATATATATATGTCATGACATATGAGTCTGTTATGTGATATCAGGTAAGACCACGTCTGGGACATTGGCGTTGATTCGAGATTTTGTGTAAGACCACATTTGGGACGTTGGCATCGATATGAGATTTACGTGTAAAACCACGTCTGGGACGTTGGTATCGATATGAGATTTACGTGTAAGACCACGTCTGGGACGTTCGCATCGATATGAGATTTACGTGTAAGACCATGTCTGGGACATCGGCATCGTATTTGATTCGTGTAAGACCCTGTCTGGGACAGTGGCATCGATATTTGATTACATGTAAGACCACGTCTGGGACGTTGGCATTGTACGAGCTTCCGACTATTCGCGTATCCTTTTTAATTCGGAATGGTTCAACGAGCAAGTCTGAGAAACAAACGATTATGTGATCAGTATATTCGTTTCAGGTACGTTCGATATATACACTAAGTGTGTATGAAAGGTAAGTGTCTATGTAACCTTATTATGATGATTATGTATGTAAAATGATAAGATTATTTGAGAAGTTGTGCTTGAATGAGCCATGTGTATATGTGACATTTGAGTTGAAGGAATTGGTAAGATATGGCTAAGCAAATGAGCCAAAGATTATATGTGATGAATTTGCTATGAGAATCAATAATGTCATTGTGCCAATATGGTTATATGCATTTTATGCTAAATTTATTTGTATATGGCTTACTAAGCTTTTGAAAGCTTACTCTGTGTGTGTTTGCTCTGTTTTATAGATCGTCAAAGCTACTGAAGGCACGGGAACCGTCGAGGATTGTCATCACACTACTCAAACTCATTTTGGTACCTTTTGAAAATGTATATACTAAGTATGGCATGTATAGGCTAGTGTTTTTGTATATGTTTGATATGTAAATAGCCATGTGATTTGACTAGCTAAATGTTAGTAATGTGCAAGAGTATTATGAGTTATGATGATGGTTTTGGTATGTTTATATGTCCAAGATATGGTAAAATTTGTGGTAAGTAAATTGATGCTATATGGGCATACAATTGTGATCAATGAAATGATTATATGTTTGGTAAGAAGTGAATGTACCATGTATTATTATACATGTGAATTGGCTATGCAAAGTTGTACATGAGTTGGCATGATTAGAAGTGAGATTGAATGAGATGAAATGTTGTTTATTTGATATGATTCTTGGTTGCCAAATATGTTTGAAATGAATTGGTAAGTAGCTTGTAGGGTAAACCCAAGTGTAGGTGGCAAATTGACCTTGGAAAGGCTCATTATACACACACAGGTTGTGGCTGCAGGCACACTGGTGGACCGTGGGATTAAGTCAGTATATAGCATAAGAGTACACGGCTATGGTACACGGGCGTGCCTGGTGGCCGTTGTGATAAGTCAGTATACATGCCCTATTTTGGCACGGCCAAGACACATGGGTGTGTCTAGTTGCCGTGAGAGGCACACGGCCTGACTGCACGGGCGTGTGACCTCTACAGTGTACAAAAAGTTTTAAATTTCTGAGAACTTCCGTATGTGTTCGGTTTATTCTCGACCCTCCTCTAATGTATACTTAAGGTCTCGATGACCTATCTAAGGGACACAGTGATTACAATCGATGACTTGTAGTATGAAATATCAGTAAACGTTTTCGATCCATCTGATAATACCTTTAACCCTAATCCGACGACAGATACAGGTTAGGGGTGTTACAAGAAAAAAATGATAAAAAACTCTTTTTCCAGGGGCCAAGCGGTCTTTGTAAAATGTAGGCTCCATTTACAGCTCGATTACGGAACCTTGCACGTACCGCTCCAGTACCTGACACCATTGCCACAATTTATTGTAAGATTTCTCCCACCAGCAGTGCATCTTCTCCAACGCCTTCTGCTTTGCCAACTATGCCTTGTGGTAGGGCATGGTGTAATTGAACTCGCTACGAATGTGTGTGATCAAAATTGGGACCGGAATCCTAGGACTCGCTTAAACCATGGGTAATATAAAGTCAGATATCATGTCCAAATCCAATTTCGGATGAACGTTCGACATGCCTAAAAAAATAAATTGGTCACCATACGTTATAGAATGTTAGAAAAAAGGTCAGAATTCGAGTCGATGTTGTTAACCATGATACAGAACAGATACAACACATGTAATGTTGGGTCTGGTGCCCTAAATGTAGTATATTCATTTGTAAACTTGTAATTTTTTCAAAAAGATTGGTTAATAAAACAAATTCACTTATTACATTAATATACCTTGTATAATTGTCCTCACATGGTTTTTGCATGCAAAGTAAGATGGAAGCAAATGTTGCTCATTAATTGTCTAAATGTTTAACTAATACTAAGTGATATTACGTGGTCAGACCGTAGTACAGAAAGACAACTTGTATTAGTAGACAAACCTAAACATGTCCTTAGTCTAATAAAAAATGATCAAACTGATTAAAATACTAATGTGTTGTCTATCAAGTCCAATTTGGGAGATGCACTGTCTTGGGCATCGGAGCGGATGACTCTTAGAAGTAGTCCATTGGTACACTAAATAAGGAGTAGTACGTCGGGATAAACACGGGGATATTAAAGTGAAGGACCCTGGTTAGACTATGGGTCAATTATGGCGGCATAGAGAGTCCGCTAGGACAATAAATGGGTGAAAAATTAAAACAAATACCGTGGAACAACCTGCATTAAGGAAAATAGGTTGTGAGGAAATAGAAGCACATGCATACAACTGTCGAGCAGCAGATTGAAGGAATTCGCTTATGAATAGGTACGTAACAAAAATGAGAAAAAGACTGCTAGAACCACAGTTGATGAACTCTGTAGGGCTTATGGGGTGGTATCCCACTATAGATAGTCTTGAAAGTTGACACACCAGGGATGCTTGGTGAATGGGTGAGCAAAGGTTGACATATACGAGGATGGTAGATAGGGACTTGTTAATAAATGTCACCAAAGGATGTTCAAAGTAGAAGGAATGGATTAGTGGTGTATCATATGTACTTTAGTTAACCCCTAAAGAAGGGAAGGGTGGTTAGAACCCAATAACAAAGGGGGACATACGGGATGACAGAAGTGTTTGTTAAGACTATTCCTCTAAAATAGGAAAATGGTAAGGTAGTGTTAGCCAAAAAGGCTAGTTAAGTAGGAATACGACGAGGAAGAGAATTTGTGGGTTTAAATGACCACTCGGATAGTGATTGAGCAATAGAGGTCATAGTGGCATATAATAGAAGGCTATGTTATGCTTAAGGTCAAGAAAATGCGACTTAGGTAGATTACAAATAAATAATCTGACCACTATTTAAATTGAGTAGGATTTGGTCCGCCAACGTAGTGTGGGACCTAACAGTCATGCTGAAAAAAAGGAACATGAGTGAGACAAAAGGGATTAAGATAGGGGAAGAGTCCGCCACAGACTAGGTAGGCTGAGAATACTCACCAATGACCTTTAAGAGAGTAAGCTAGAAGGCTGCCTTAATAAAGGCACAATGTAGGAAAGAAAGAATGTAAGTAAAGGAAGGATAGAGCTCCAAAGATGTCAAGACATTCAGAGGAACTATCAAGGCTGATCGAAGACTAGTAGAGTGACCAGAAGGAAAACGCTCATCGATTATTCATTAGTGATAGAAGCAGGAATATGACCAAGTCCACTATGATGGTCTAAGAGAAATTATCCAAATGAATAGGGAGTTGCTATATTTATTATTATCATTTATTTATTTATTTAAACCCTGAAAAAGTGGGGTATGTCTTGTGAAATAAAGAAAGTCGCTAAGTTCATTTGAACTTACAAATGGTTTGACATGTGGTTGCAGGATTAACGAAACAAGGAACTCGATGAGGGATCGATTCAGATCGTGATGAGACTAAGGGCTTTAAAAAAAAGTGTCATGCACATAGAATAGGAGTCACCTTTAGGGACTTCGCCAAGGGAGCGAACATGTTGTAACCAGATAGATTCTTTATAGTTCCGGAGTTGAAATAATAGGCTTTTATTTTTACGAACTTTGTTGTATGATATTTAAATAATAAGAAATTTCGTTTGATTGATTCTTTAAATATAAGTAAGAGTGTGTACAATAGCCTGATTTGGGAGTGACACCTACATCCGTATTCGGTGTTCAAGTCAGGTGAGGGTGTTACAAAGGGTGTGAAATTAAAAAAACATGAATGCAATCGAGGCCGCCTCTCTATTCGGGCGTTCCACAATACAATATATTGTTGATGTTGCACTAACCAATTCTTTCATTCTTCTCCCCTCTTGTTCATCTCGTGGACATTGTTGAATCTATGTGGAACGTCTGGAATATCTTCCATATACCCAAATTGTTGCAGAACCCGATCAACATTTTACCACTCCACGATTGAAACGTTCCGCACCGGTGTGTTGATGCACCATACATGTGCATGTTTGTGAACCCACAGTGGAATGACAACCACAACATCTGGTGCGGAATATGGCATCCATACGAATTGCACAATATTTAACATGAGTCAAATAACATGATCAAAGTAATTAAGTAAAATCAATATAACTTAATTAAAATATATATTACTTTGTCCCCAACGTATGCCTCTATCATTTGGCAATAGAAAACAAGTGTCTTGGACTTCCCAATACTCGAACATGTATACCATCTGAAAACGAAGCAAACTTGTTAGCATAGATTCCAAAAAAAATAATTATTCTTGATTCAATTTTACATTTGTTTTACCTATTTACAAGTGGTCACTCATGTGGTTGGTTGCCTACTGATGCCAGAAATGGCATCCTATAGAAAGCCCAAGACTGCAGCAGTATCAGACATCCGCATATATCTTGTGTGTCATGCTTTATCGCCCGAAAAAGCTTACAATACAATGTCGCCAAAACCGCTAAGCCCTAATTGTAGGAACGAGCCTGGTACAAATCAGCCAATAGAGGCAAGTACATAATGTGGACCTTATTATTATTTACTTCCAACATAAGTACCCCCTATCAGCTGCAATATATACGCTTGAGCAGCGTACATCAGCTCTGACTTAGTGTCACTGCTCGATAAGGTTTGGAAATTTTCATTCAGCTAGGAAAATTTCAAAATGGTAAATCTAGCTTCCCCATCACCAGGCGAACATCCAAGTAACTGTAGTAGAGGGCCGAAGGTTCAGCCACTTTACTTGGACGTGTGATCGTATCACCGTCAACTGGGAGTCCGAGTTTCATTGTGACATTTTCCAGGGTGATTGTTCACTCCCCACACGGTAGATGAAAAGTGTGGTTATCCGGGAGCCACCGCTCAACCAATGAGGATATTAAGTCCGCCCTCAAGTCAAACATCCGAACCAATGTCGCTATACTTGGACTCGCAGCCTCAACACCCAGTACTCATCTTGTCCATATCATATAACCACATTTGTTAAATTGACTAAGTAAATATAATTTAAACCGGAACTATATAAATATATTTTTGCATTCATTAATCATCAGTGCAATGTCGAATGCTCAAAAAAGATAACTTATTGTGATATCTGCATAATTAATAAAAAATTAATCACTTCAAAAAACTAAATACAATTAAACATTATATTATAATATAAAAATTATTACAATTAAAAAATTACGTACCTTAAATCTATTAAAAATTTCCCCCAAAATACCAACACAACAATCTCAAAACTTCAAATAACATGAAATTCAGTTTCTCTCTTCTTTTTTTTCAAATTTCGGCTGGTGGGGTGGAAGAGAGACCATTGGGATTTATATAGGGAGAGGGGGAAAAGAAGAAGAAGAAGAAAAGCTTGGTTGTCGCGTAACCTTGGGGTCAAATCGGCGTCAGGTGGCAGGCCGACACGCACAAGTAAGGCATTTTTTTTCCGTTTTATTTATTTTTTGTTTTTTTATTCTTTTCGATTCTACATTTTTATTCTCGCTTTTCCTTTTTCAAACTCTATAAAGGAGTTTTTTTTTTGCTTACTGGACCGTCACGGCAAACTACGCCTTATTTTCTTTGTTTGTTTAACAACCCCACCATTCGTTTTTTTTCCTACACCATTTTGTTCATCTCCGTTTCAATTTTTTCCTTCCGGATTTAATTTTTTATCTTTATTTCAATTTTTTCCATACAGTCATGCATTCACGCTTTTTTTCCTTTCTCTTTCTCCTCATTTTTTACCGGTTTGTTTTATTCATCATTTTTTCCTCATTCTTTCTTGGTTTGTTTTATTCTTCTCGATTTTATATTGGTTCGGGTCCGGATTAATTTTGGAGGTTAAGAACGATAATTCTTTTCCTAGTGAACTAAAAAACTTTTCTTTTTATTTATCATATTTCTACTTACATGAACAATGGATCGAAAATTTGATTATGTCCACTTTCATCTTAAATTTTATTACAATAATACTAACTACAATTGGAATAATCACATTACACAATTGTTAATGTAATTTAATAATTATTTTCTCCTATTTCATCATCTTCTTGTTGAATCAAATCCATCGAAAATCCAATTATATTCAACTTTACTAGAATTGAGTTCATTAGCAATTCTGTGACCCAAAGGTGCTTTTAGTGAGACAATGTTTGGTCGACCTTCATCTAATGCACCATGTTAACAACTAGAACCGATGTCGCATTGAGACTACCATCAACTTGTGCCCACCGTAATCGACACCTCCTCCCCTAAATGGTTCCTTTGACAGCATAACCAATTTGAAATCATGACTTATAGCCACTGCCAACTGAGAGCCCTATTTTTACTTAAAACCGTGAATGTATAACTATCAATTGGGAAATAAAATTTGCAGTTGATGATGCAGTCCCCAAACAGCAGATGAATTCTGCCGGTGTCCGAGCTCCATCGAATCACCGTTAAATAAAACATACCTTCAATTTATCAAATTTTCTAACTAAAACACAAATACCAAAAAAAAAAAAAAAATCTTCTCTCCTCGTTTTCTCAGCACTTAATTTTTTCCCTATTCTCTCCCCTACAACTAATCACAAAAACTTCTCCCTTTCCTTCATCTCTTCAACAGAAAAAAATAAAAAAATAATTCAATTACTTCAACATATATTGATATTTCGTTGGGTATAGGTATATATAGCCTTTTTGTGCCGCCACATAGCTTGGCGGCACCAAAATAAAAATAAATATTTTTTTTCTGACATGGGTGTCGACAACGAGAACGGTGACACCAAAAAGTGTACAATTTTTTTCTTTTTTTTGACACGTTTTTTTATCTAACACGCTTTTTAAAAAACATATCTGGTGTCATCAAAGAGAATAGAGGTACCCATTAAAATATTTTTCTTTTTTCTTTTCCCCCAAAATACTCGTATTTTTAACGGGTATGTAGAAAAATACATATTGGTCCGCCAATAGGAATGGTAGCACCGAATTTTTTTTTTAAAACAGCAATCATTGGGTTTTGATGAGGGTGCTGGTGCCGCCAATGAGAATGGCGGCATCGATAGTCACTGTAGAGAATGAGTCATTTTCGTACAAGATTTTGTACCTGAATCATTTTCGTAATTAATCAATTCTTTTGGGTCAATTTCGAAAAAAATCCCCCCCTCAAATTTTAGGTACAATAAATAGCACTGTTCTGGGAGAATTCTGAGAAATTTTGAAAACAAGCTTTTTAAATAAATGTTTTTATTGGAAAGAAAATTAGTGAGGGTGAAAGTGGATCTGAAATTTTGGAAAAAAAAAAGAGAGACTAAATTGAAATTTTAGTGAAAGTTTAAAGGCTAAAGTGTAAATTGACATTAAAGTGAAAAAAAAAATATTAAAGTGCAAACAAGTATAATTCAAAGCAATGTTGTTTGAACCAGATTGGATCGGTCGATCAGAGTGGTTGGATTGAGAATTGGTCGAGGTAAAGGTTCGGCGAGGGATTTTAAATTGGTTGATATGGGAACCGGCCGACGTATCTGTCTGGAGAGGGACTTTGAACCGATTGACCTAAGAATCGGTACGGGCTAGTTGAACTAGAAAAAAATCGATTGAATCATATTATTTATCTAGTATTATTTTATATTTTTTAAATTTTTAATAATTTTTAATAAACTGATAACCTACTGATTCAATCATCGGACCGATTTAAAAAAACATTTATTTAAAGTTAAAATAATAATCTATATAAAAAGAGGGAGGGTGTGGGGGAAAGGACGACGAAGTTGCTATGAACTTGATCAGACCTTTTGTATTACTAGATTGGCTTTCCTACCTTGATTTTGATAATTAGTGGGCCTTAAAACATAAATCGAAAGTCGAAACTAGGGCTATATACGTTGCTTGAAATTTTGCCCATATATCTATTCCACGTGTTCACCAATAACCAACTTCTTAATTTTAAATATTAAGGAAATTAATAAGTAGCCTAGTAAAATTAATTTAACTTTAGCAATGATAGTATCATAAGACCACAGTTTGCTCCATTAATCAGACCAAGGTTTTGGCATGACGTTTTTGCTGTAAAATATCAAACTTTTGTGCTTTCGTTTTTTAGCACCAGACAAAATCAAACAATGTTTACTGTTGGCAAGCAAATCACAAACAAATATACTAATTCATTCTCTTCATCTTTTTCCTTCTCGTATTCATTCCACCATGAAACAACAACAACAAAAGAAATATAATAATGGTATTATATAATACCATAAAAATTTATTAGGGTACACGTACTAAGTAAAATACATTATATTTTTTAATAGGTGGTCGAAAGAGTGGCAATAAATTTCTCTTCAAGTATTCAATAAATTTCTCTTCAAGTATTTGAGCTTAGTTATAAAACATTAATGTAAAGGTTTTACTTGAGCGGATCAAACAAAATTATTCTCAGACAGTAAAACAAAAGCATTTGACTTTGTTCTATAACATTAATGGACAGGTCTTATTTTTGGCGGACCAAACAAAATTATTCTAAGACGGTAAAACAGAAGCAGATCAGGTTTTGTACAATGTTCTTGGATGACCAATAATGATAGGCTTTTCCGGGATGGAATAATTGCTTAAATCAATTAAAAAAGCTGAAACAAGTAAATATATATTTCAAACAAACACTGCCATTGATGAGCATCGTTCTTTTGTCTTTGTATTTTTAGGGTGAAGCAGCTTGGACAAGAACCCGCCTTTTTTCTTCTTATGGTCATCGCCTTCTTTGCTTATCATTCTCGAAGGCCAAGCAACTGATCTGCTGTTAGTGAATAAATTCTTGCCATTAAACAATAAAAAAGAAAAAGAAGTGCCTTTGGAATCTGCAATGAAACGATAAGGATGAAAGGGAGAGGAAGAACAAGAAGAAGATATAGAAGAAGAAGAAGAGGCAAGAGTGGAGGAATGAGTTGATGATAAGTGAGAAAGTTTCTGAGCTAAACAAAGTGAACAAACCCCTGGTGATTGCTTGTGCTTTGGGTGTCTTTCACATCCTTCATTCGGCTTCAATCTTCGGCCATCCTTTGACGATGTTCTCAAGTTTGCCATTAGATTTTGGCTTCTGGTTTTAGAGTCTTGGTCTTTGTGCGACCTTGGGCTCTAAAAGGAACTGTTATATAATAAAAGGCAAAGTGGGGGTTGGGTTTGCAAGAGAGTTTCGTAGCATGTTCCTCCCTTTGTGTTTTTTTTCCTTTTTCTAAATTCAGGTTGACTATTGGAAAAGTTGGATATGGAATAAATGAAGGGCTCTGATTGAGGGAATGTTCGATGGGGTCCATTTGAATCTTGAATTGGTGGTTCAGATTCATTATTTAGTGTACAAGCTTTATGTGAGTACGGCGTCTAAAATCAAGCAAGTCTTTTTAAGTAGGTCTTTGAGGGGGAGTGAACCAGTGCAAATCTCCCGTGTTTTTAGGTAGAGAATGTTAAAATTGTAAAATAAAAAGGTTTATATGCAATGTATTCACGATGAATATATATTATCGATGAGTTAATTGATAAAATAATTTAAAAAAAAATTATTTTTAGTGAGATGATATGATTAATTTTATTATCTTGTAATGTAATTTATATAGTATGAATACATTAACTATTAAATATAAATCAAATGAAAATATTCAATAGAAACCAGTAAAGTTTTTTCTTCAAAAAAGAAAAAAAAAACAGTAAAGTTTTCCACGTTAGCATTTCAAGTTAATTTTATGGGTTAATATGTCATTTGCTATCTAAGTTTGATTTTAATGTTCAAATTGGTACCTAAATTTTTTGTCCTAGTTTGGTACTTAGTTTGACTCATTGTTCAATTTGGTACCTAGGCATGTGACCCAATGAATATTTGATGTGTGCTTTAGTTAAAAAAATGTAGGTATTTAATTGGGACCAAATTAAAATTTAAGTACCAAATTAAACATTGAAGCCAAATTTAAGTGCTTAATTGGAACAAAAAAATACTCAAGTATCAAATTGAAAAAACTCAGGTACCAATTTCAATATTGAAGCCAAACTTAGATATCAAATTGGGAAAAAACTTAAGTACCAAATTGAACATCAAAACTAAATTCAAGTACCAAATAATATATTAATCCTAATTTTATTAATCTCATTTTGTCTTTCTAAGTCGGCAAAATGGATTACTATTTTGGTGCTATTTCATTTACTTAACCGATAAGATAAATAATAAAAATAATATTATAAAACTAAAAGAATAATACAAAGATTAAGAAAGAAAGAAAAAAGATAAAGAAATCAAAGAATGATCCAACTTTCACTCGGAATACCATAAGCTTATACATGCCCTCTATTTATAGGGCTTCAAGTACCATAAGTTACAAAGCATTAAGGACCAATATTAAGGTACCTATAAATGATTTAGGGGTTACAAGATAATGAATTTAAGGGTTATAATAGGATAAAATTGAGGGGGTTATGGATATCCATTTACCAATAGATTTACAACACTCCCCCTTGGATGTTCATCAACAAAAATATGTCTCGTTAAAACTTTATTAGGAAAAACCCTTTGAGATAAAAATCTAATGAAGGAAAAAGAGTACACAATCTATTATAACAAGTTGTCTTATTAAAAACCTTTACCAGGAAAACCTAGTGGGACAAAATCTCGGTTAAAGGAAAAGAGTGCAATTATTTTTTTACTCCCCCTAATGGCAACATCTGTAACACCCCTAACTCGTATCCATCGTCGAAATAGGGTTACAGAGCATTACCGGAGTTTACAGAACAAATAATAGAAATTTCAAACATTTCACATCATATAATATTCATGTCATAAACCAATCAAAATCAAATATATTGTCCCTTATATGAGCCCTCGAGGCCCAAAATACGCATTAGAAATAAGTCGGGACTAAATCGGATGCTCATAGAATTTTTCAAAAAATACTAAAATTTTTCAAGCTGCAGGGGTCACACAGCTATGTGGCCAGGCCGTGTGGGCATTCGAAATAGGGACACAAAGTCGTGTCCCAGCCCGTGTCTATGCTCGTGTAACTCTTTGACTTGGGTCACACGGCCAAGTCACACGCCTGTGTGCTAGGCCGCGTTGAGCATATTGACTTGCATAATTAAAAGATATAGGGGACACACGGCTGAGACACACGACTGTGTCTCTGCCCGTGTGTACAAAAATAGGCCATTTCCAAGCCACATTTCTCACCCAATTTGGTGCCAACCTAAACACAACAATTTGCATATCAACAAGTCATAACAAGGCATTCAAATCAAGCCAAAATCAAATCTTAAACATGTATTATCACAACATATAACCAATATGTCTTTAGGCACCACAAATGACAACTTAATAATATGTCAACCAAATATCCAAATTTACCTAGATATTCAAATGAATATATGCATAATTGTACCAAATATACTATTTCAAACCAGTTATCAATATACCTATAAGTTTTCCATCATTCAACCATACCAAACACACATTAAATATGTTAAGGCCACATATATAAACACATCAAAATATATTAAACACAAGCCATTCAAATGGTTTGCCTCAACAAAACATTTATATACTAACATTGGCCAAAATATCCTATACATGCCATTATAACTGGAATTAATTTACTGAAAGTACCAAAAGAGTCGATGGATAGTGTGAAATAGCTCCGACCAGCTTTCAACCTGAATGAGCTTCTGAATTAATATAAAACATGGAAAATAACACAGAGTAAGCATTTAAGCTTAGTAAGTTCGTATAATACAAAATTTAACTTACCATATTTCCACAAAATAGGTAAGTAAACATAGCATATCTTAATCAATTTGGCCAAAAGCCTAAACACATGATCACCAACATATTAGCCATGAAAATCAGATATAAAATCCAACACATATGGTTTAATTCATCAAATAATCATATATCATGTATTTCATGTATATACCGTTACTAATTCATATCAAACTCATATGATTTCATAATAGAATTGTGCTCGTTGAACCATTTAAAATATCGTTGGATACACGGGTAGTACACACGAGGTGTACTGAACTGTAATATGTCAATTCATATTCATGTATGCTCATACAAGCTGTAAACGGGAAGCTCCTCCGAGCTGAATAACGGGAAGCTCATGCGAGCTAAGTATCGGGAAGCTTATGTGAGCTAAATATCGGAACGCTCATGTGAGATAAATATCGGAAAGCTCATAAGAGCTATGGTGTGTCCGCAACACATGCAGGACCCCAACCAAATCGGTAACCCTAATGACATGCCATTTGTATCCTACGAATTTCATAAGGTTCAAACGGGACTCGGTAATTGTTGGACATGCAATCGGTATTTATTCATGGAAATTGTATAATTCACAAACAATAAATCAATTTAACACATATAAATGTACAATTTAATTACATGAACTTATCTCGAAAAATGTACATAGATATAAAGGCGACTAATCCGATATTTTTCCTTTGCCTCGATCTAACTCCGTACTAGGTCTATCAGGATCTAATTTAGCAAAATAAGCTTGCTAATATCTCAAGTTTCCATGGCTAGGGTTTCTTCTTCTTCTTCTTTTTTATGTTTGATGGATGATGATGATAATAGATTTTTTTATTTGTTTTAATATAACTTTATTATTTAAATTCCAAAATTAACCCTAATGTTTCATGAAATTTCCAATGATGACTATTCATACTTAACTACTAAGCATTTTAATAGGTTAATTACTATATAAGGACCTCAAATTTCAAATTCTATAGCTATTTAATACCAATAGCTATTAGAACTCAACTTTTGCACTTAATGCAATTTAGTCCTTTTTATCAAATTTGTTTTGTAAACGATAAAATTTCTTAACGAAATTTTTATATTGTATTTCTATCATACAGTAGACCATATGATAATAAAAATAAACTTTTTTGACTTTGGATTTGTGGTCCCGAAACCACTATTCTAATTTCACTAAAAACGGGCTATTACAACATCACATTACATTTTTGAGTCGATGCATTCCAATTGTAACACCCCTAACCCGTCTTCGTCACTGAATTAGGGTTATAGAGCATTACCGTACAATAAAAAACATTCAAACTTGATATCATTCAATAGTTTAATCACATTACAAACCATTCATGTACATGCATATTGTCCCTAAATCGAGCCCACACAGTCCTAAAAATAACTTAGAAGCAATCCGGGACAAATTTGAAACAAATTGGAAAGTTTAGGAAAGAGATGCAAAAATTTCAAAACAGGGGACACACGGCCGTCTAACCAGGCCATGTGGAATCACCCCAGGCCGTGTAACTTTTGAACAAGGGACACATGGCCATGTCCTCGCCCGTGCTCACCCATGTAACTCTCTGAATAGGGTCATACGGTCGTGTCACACGCCCGTGTGCCAGGCTGTGTAACTCTCTGAGTTGCCCCACACGCCTGTGTGCCAGGTCGTGTGCTAAGTCGTGTAACTTACTGACTTGAGCCTTGAGAAATCCTCAGATGACACACGGTTGTGTCGCCAGGCCGTGTGCATCATACGGCTGAGTCACACAGCCGTGTCTCGAGCCGTGTGAACCCAAAATTTACCTAAAATCAAGCCATTTCAAAACCATTTCATGCATAACCTTTCAACCCATTAAAGCACACTTCAAAGGAACCTAATCATCACCCAAACATACATCAAAATTCCATTTCAAGATCCTAATTCAACTAACCAATATGTCATTCAAAGGCACTACAATATACCAAGACATCAACCATCAAAACATGTCAATATTGTACCATTTCATACGTGATAACCTATTCAATTACTTACCAAAACATACCACATATTGACCATTTTCAAACCAATCAAAACATACCATAAATGACCTTATAAACATGCATAACAAGATAATTAAAGTGACACAATTTGTCAAGACATCAAATGGTACCAAACCAACATAACATCCAAAAGTTTATACATGCCAAAACACCAACAACACATTCATCAAAATATCATTACAAATCACCCTATACATGTCATTATAAACCTTGGCCAAAAGGCTCAAAAACTACCAAATTGACTGCTAGATAGTGTGATAGATCTCCGACGAGCTTCCAACCAAATCGAGCTTCTGATAATCTATAACACAAGGGAAAGAAACTACGTAAGCAACGGGTGCTTAGTAAGCTCGTATAAACCAAAACATAACTTACCATTGCATTTGCATAATATAAAGCATAAGTATAATATCAACCAAAACCATAGGCTTGGCATAAGTCTATACATCATCATCAAATTCACAAGTTAGCACACTTGTACATAATCCAAATGAATTAACCATAAGATAAGTAAATTTCCATATGAAATACATCATTTAGTTCATACATTCTTTCCATAAGATTATGCTTAATTCCATTTGAATACTTACCATTTCATTCCCTTTTCTTGCCCGTTGAACCATTTAGAATTACATCGGATACTTGAGAAAGCTCACACGAAGTGTGCCTTTACAAATAACCGTAACATTTCCTTTACATCATTGCTCACACGAGCTGTAAAATGGGCCTGCTCACACGAGTTGTGGGTCAGAATGTAAACTACACGATGCTGCTCACATGAGCTGTGGAGAATCCACAACAAATGCAGGACCTCAGCCATCGGTAGGACATTCAAGACCAGCACCCGAAACATGAAATCCCTAATGACATGTCATTTGTATCCTACAAATTTCTAAGGTTCAATCGGGACTTAATATCCGTCAATTCATCATAGCATTGATACATTTATATATATCAATCATTTTCATTAAACGTAACATAGTAAACATTCAATTTAAATAACATTAACACGATAACCATTCATACGAACTTACCTCGACAATCAGGGGCGTATAATTTAGATCAACTAATCAGAAGCTTTAACTTTTCCCCGATCAAAGTCCGAACGTGGTTTATCTTGATCTAAATGGATAATTTCAATCAATTAAATACTTCTAGTATTCAATTTAATCCACATTTCATATTTATGCAAAATTACCAATTTACCCCTAACATTTTAACTTTTTTACAATTTAGTCATTAAGTTTATAACTTAAAATCTAACCATTTTAATCTAAATCCATGTTAATAAAATATACAAGGGACCTTGAAACAACCCATTTTTACCATTATTTCACAATAAAACCCTAGAATTTATACCTTTAACAAATTAATCCCTATTTCCAAAATTCATAAAAGATTACTTAATAAAACTTGTTTATTTCTCAACAAGGATTCATAATTCATCAACTAACATCAAAACCTAACCCAAAAAATCCATGGAAAGTCCCTTAACCTTTAACAATTTTACAAATTAACCCTTGAGCTAGCTAGATTAAGCTAATACGATCACAAAAACATAAAAATCATTAAAAACGAGACTAAAATTACTTACATGCAAGCCTTTCACTTAGTTGAACCTTAGAGCTCAAAAATGTTTATTTCCTTGCCCTTAAAATCAGTGGAGAAGACAACAATAAGGATGGTACCATCTTTTAGTTTCTTTTGTTTTAATTTACTTATTAAATTATCATTTTAACATGGCTTAATAACTAAACAAAACATCAAATTCATGTCCATATTTGTCCATTAATTTCTTAAATGGTGTAATTACCATTAATTCCATCTACTTTCATTTCCATAGTCATTTAGCCTTTTAACTAATAGAACTCCACTTTTACACTTTTTACGATTTAGTCCTTTTTACTTAATTAACTACTTAAACATCAAATAACGAAATTTTAATACGACCTTAATATATTCTCGTAGACATTAAATAAATATAAATAATAATTTACTCATCAGAATCGTGGTCCCGAAACCACTATTTTCGACATCACTAAAAACTAGATGTTACACCAATCTTGTGTAGTAGTCTTTCAAACGTTGAAGTTGGCAATGCCTTGGTAAAAAGATCTACTAAATTATCATTAGAATGAATTTGTTGAACTTTTATATCACCTTTCTTCTCAAGATCATGAGTGAAGAATAATTTTGGTGAAACATGTTTCGTTCTATCACCTTTGATGTAACCACCCTTTAATTGAGCTATACATGTTGCATTATCTTGTATACGATAGTTGTGTCACACCCTGGCTTGGAAAGCCAGATCGATTCGGGAGACTTAGACCGATTAAGGTTGGTGACTTTGTGGCAATGTGCTATGATGAACTTCGTCAATACTGCAGAGTATCAGTCCGAGCAATAGCGAGATTGTAGTTAGGGCGATAACCTTATTATACGGACTTTCCTACTAATAAGATCACCACCCGTGTTTTTTTAGAATCAGTATTTAAGACACTTATAGAGCCTTGTAGGATGTGATTAATTAGTGGAAGCGTGCAAGAATGAGTAATGATTAGAGATAATCTTGTTTGGGATTTAGATGTGGGTTGTCTATAAATAGGATAGGTGATAGGGGAGAGAAGATTTCTGATCCTTCTCCACTAGACTTTGTTATCATCGAAGAAACCAGGAGAGTTCTTCTTTGCTAACAAGGGTGTTAAACGTAAAAGCTTAGGAGAACTTTCGTGCTAGTTGTCTGTTGTAAATTCTTAAACCTTCCTTTAAGCTTTACAAAATAGATAGAAACTAATTTAAGAAAGGATTTGTAAGAATTCCTTTGAACACTGGGTAGGAAGGAAACTTCTATCCAGAAATTATTTACAGGTCTATAGATTCTTATTGTATTGTAAAGTTTTAGTCATTTTCGATGATTAAAGAAGTTGTTTTATTGTTTTAGCCAAAGAAACTAAAGAAGGTCCCAGTACTAAAGGGAAAGAACCAGTAGAGTAGACAAAACTCTAAGTAAAGTATTTTGGTGAGTTCCTCTGTACCTTGTGTCTGGTATTTATTTACTCATAAATATTATACAGCTAGGTAAGTGGCTTTGTCAATTGTCTCTAGTGTTCATGTTTTAGAAAACTCAATCAAAGGATCAGTGCATGCATGGCTAAATATGGTTAAACAGACTTGGAAAACCTGGTATATACACAGTATTAGTACTCCTTCCTTGATGCACAAGCTCCTTATCGAAATAGGTGTGATGAGGTATCAGAGGGATGTTGTATATTATGATACTGAAGACACATGATAAAATGTTTTGCCTTCAGTATGGCACTTAGATGCAAACTGTGATTGGTGAAAACCTGACCTTGCGGGAGAACACTCATGTGTTCATACAAGGAGGGGAGTTAGGAAGATATGGAGGGGATGTTGTTATAAAGCTTAAATGAGTGGATATAAAGATACAGGAAAGGAACTGGGGATCAGAAGCTAGCACAAGGAAGGGAGTACGTGTAAAAGGGTGCATGTGGTAGTGCACATTGCATAAAAACATAAACAGTAAGCATGTCAATCTTAAATGGTAGTCCATATAAGTGGTGTATTCGCGGAACAAATGTGCCCGTGATTGTCTTATATGAGTTTAGAAACCAGTGTTGCTTGCAAATAAGCTAAGTTTGATTGTGGTATTGTTCACCAACTGATCTACAGATAAGAGTAATGTATCCACCAACTTTGGCGAACTAGTCGGATTCCTTTATCTTAATATCTGATAATAATCTTGGTGGGATTGTTCTTCCCAAGAACTCACTAAGTTCTTTCGAACTTACCAAATCTCTTCTTCCTTTCAGGTTCTTAGCTTAAGTGTGGTTATCGAAGGGATATAGCCAGATCTATGGTCATTTGTGAGCCTTCTTATTTGGATGGTTAACATGTAATTTCTAGAGGTGTTAGGTTAATTTTTAGAAACATACCTTTTGGAAATTTTAATCCGTATTGAATGTTATTTTCAACACTTCAAATGTTGAATGGAAGCCTTGACAACATAATGTTATTTATGACTCATTGATGTTAATTTAAGCAGCCTTTAAAGATTAATCCACAAATCCTTAAACATTTAAATGTGACAAGTTGTTATTTTTAAGATCACGCTTTCAAATAAAAATGGTCTTAATCTAAAGAAATATCATTTTGGATAATAGTCTGATCTTCAAAAAAGAGTAGAAAGATGTGTTTTCAAATCGGGTCAACCTATAACGCTCTATACTTAAATCCTGAGATCGGGTCGGGCGTGGGGTGTTAGAAGTTTAGTTGGTATCAGAGTTTTGATTTAGTCAATTCTTGAAAACCAGTGTCAGTTAGAAACCCCACAATGCATGTTACCTAAACCTAGTTGTATTTCTCATAGTAATGGTAATTAAAATTGTGTATATTGTAGTGAAGAAAGAAGTATGTCGGTGAATGCTAGGGAAGACGAGGGTGAGGAAATACAACTAATGTTCTTCCACATGTGAACAACACTGCGCCATCTCTAAGAATGAGAGTATTAAGAACTGAGGCTTGAGACGCCTTATTGGAAATGATGGGGCACGTTATGGGGCAATGGTTTGATTGTTGCATGGGAGTTACCCCAACCTCATCTCATTGACACTGTGACAAATCAGTGAGGCAAGAGGAGACGGTGAGGACAGCTGAGGTTGCACAGCCAGCATACCCTGCACATTTAGCTCTAAATGTAGCTATGTTTAGAGGGGACCCAGTAGAGACCATCCGTAAATAGAGTGCCAAAAAGTTTCGAGGCAGAAAAGAGGGTGATCCATTTACAGTAGAAAATTGGCTTTCTCGAGTTTGTCGGGTAGTTGAGGAGTTGTAGTGTTCCCCAGCTGAGAGTTTAAGATGCGATATCTCTCTGTTGAAAGATAAGGCAAATCAGTGGTAGACTATAGTGTTTAGCATGGTCCCAAGAGATCAGATGAATTAGGACTTTTTCCTAAGGAAGTTCAAGGAAAAGTTCATCAATCAATTCTTTGTTGGACAAATGAAGGACTTTTTGGAACTCAAACAAGGGAAAATGACAGTGTTTGAATATGAGGAGTTTATCAGGCTAAGCAAGTATGCTAAATATTTGGTGCCATACAAGAAAGGTTTGTGCATTAGGTTTAAAGGAGGTTCGAATAAGGAATTGAGGATACTATTGTCTACCCTCGAGATGTAGCCCTGTTTACTAAGTCCCAAAGAATGGAAGCAGTCATTCAAGAAAGAAATAAGGTCAGGGATAGAGAAAAGAGCAAACGTGCAACTTCTGGTGTAGTGTCCAATGCTGGGTTCAAAACATCCAGAGATGTTAGAGGGTATTCTTGTAACACCCCTAACCCGTATTCCGTCGTAAGAAAAGGGTTACGAAGTATTATCGGGACTTACAAAACAATTACAGATAAATCGAGTTAAAGATACTATTTATATGCAACATCAATCATATTGTAACACCCCTTACCCGGGTTCTACGCCGGAACCGGGCTCGAGACGTTACCGTACTAAAACCTCACGGTCGCCACTTAGGCTAATCGTGACTACTCTCTTTAGTCACCTCAATCACCTCATTCTCGACTTACGAGGCCTCACTCATACACACGAGGGCTCTCGAGACTAATCCAGAACTTTTACGATTCTTAAAATTTTTCTCTTCAAATACAGGGCTCACACGCCCGTGTAGAACGAGACACGCCCGTGTGTAGACACACACGCCCATGTTCAACAACCGTGCTTAAAAACCCAAGCATTCTGCTAAATGCCCCACGGTTAAGGCACACGCCCATGCGGTTTGGGAACACGCCCGTGGGCCTAAACCGTGTGCTATACCTTGACATACTGACTTATTCAACACGGCCTAGGCACACGCCCATGTGCTGGCCGTGCGTATCACACGACTTGAACAAACGGCCGTGTGATCAGCCCGTGGTCTATACTGACTTAAGGTACTAAGGTGCAGGGTGCACACGGGCTAGACACACGCCCGTGCGTCTATCCGTGTGGGCACTTAGAAACTATCTTACCAATCTTTTTACTACTCTTGTTTGCATACATTCATATACTACTTCAAAACATTCTCAATCATCCATTAGAACACATGAATTAATACATTTAATCCGTAAAGAGTTAAGGTTTTCATCCCATACACTAGGGAGAACTTTATCAAATACATTTACACCCAACTCTAGGTTCTCTTAGGCCAATACAATTTGGCTACATCAATTAGGACTTAATCAACCTTATAATAATCCCTATACATGCCATGACTCATAAGGACTTGATACCTCATACCAAGTGTCTGCTCGATAGTGTGAAAGCATCTCCGACGGTCTCCAACCCGAGCTAGTTAATATAACCTATAAGAGATGAGAAAAGTAAAGAAGTAAGCAATAATGCTTAGTAAGCTCATCTGCAATAAGTGTCAACATTGATATTCATTGTATACTTAGTTACATAGTATCATTAAGAGTTTCTCTCATAAACTCGTGGCTACTTACTCAACTATTCTTGAAACTTACTCATTCAACCTCTTACCACATTCTTACCATGTCACAAGCCAATTGCTCGTTTAATTAGCATACATTCCTGCATTGATCACCACATGATCATATAAAACAACACATCAAGCATTTTTAATAAGTCGCTCGTACTACTAATATCTCGGTGGTTACACACTTAGCCCACCATAGAATCTCTTACAGGGTAGTATCGTACACAGCCCACCAATCATTTATACCTAAGGTGATTTCGCACTTAGCTCACCAATCATTTATCTATGGTGATTTCGCACTTAGCTCAGTAGTCATTTATCTATGGTGATTTCGCACTTAGCTCACCAGTCATTTATAAGCGATGGTATCGCACATAGCCCATCAATTAATAATCAATCAGGTGGTAACGCACACAGCCCACCAATAAATAATACAGTTGATGGTATCGCACATAGCCCATCACCACCATCAATAAGGTGATATCGCACATAGCTCACCATTATTTACATTCATGGATAATAATCCACAAGTATATCTCTATTTCAAATGTTCATTCGAGAACATTCTCACATGTTTCTATTTTTACTTAACTTTCTACGATACTCGTTCTCATTTCACAAAGTGCATCAACTACGAAACACCACTAGGGGTTCATCATATAATGAATTCATCTCAATTCGAGTTTCTACACATAATTGTGTTACTCATGGTACAACCACATACATTGAATCGTGCGAATTGTTAAATAACTCTCTTGAGTCTCATGCACATAGTTCTCATCGTCATCATACCCCAATTAGGTCTTACATACATTAACATATCGATGCCATGTCCCTGACATGGTCTTTTACTAATTCTTACCCCGAGGCCATATTCCAATATGATCTTACTCGAGACTTTAACCATCGTCCTATCATGCTATACACCTTTCCTATTACTCTAAATTCAATTTCATTCACATCTCATCAAGAGATATTTAATACATTCATATAATAATATACACTCCATACAACATTGGAATGCTAAATAAGCTCATACGTAATTGCAACATTCGCACATGAACTTACCTCGATGTCGAAAGAGCCGAAAAGGACTTTTTGCCCACATTTCTCTTTTCATCCGTTCTAGGTCCGAAACTCATTTTCTTTGATCTAGAACAATGAAATTTACTGATTTAATCTCTTATAAATCATGATATGCCATAATCTAAACTTTAGGCAAAAATGACTATTTTGCCCCTATATTTTGGCAAAATTACCATTTTGCCCCTAGGCTCGTAAATAAATTTTCATCACATTTTCTTGTTAAACAAGTCTAGCTGAACATTTTATCCTCTTACACCTATCCACAATTCCATCTATTTCATGCCTTTATGAACAATTTACAACTTTTGCATTTTAGTCTCAAATAGGTGTTTTCATGAAAACATCTTTCACAAAAGTTGTTTCTCATCATTCTATCATTCATTTTCTTCCATAAAACTCATCAAAAAACATGAAATCTATCATGGCAAGTCCCTAGACTTTCAACCATTTTGCAAACTAGTCCCCTCTTTAGAAAGCTTAAGCTTTGGGGACTCCAAAAGTACAATTTTTATCAAGAAAGATCATCAAAATCACTTACTTGTGAGGAGAATTGCTTGCTAAAATTTTAAGCTTCAAAAACCCCTCCCTTGGCTGATATTTTTGGTGGAATAAGAGAAGAAATAAAAAAGATGATAGCTTTTGCTTATTTCATCTTTTTTTTTATTCATTTGTCAACTAATATCACCAACTTTTGACCAAAATTTAATGCTCTTGTCCCCTTAACTTTATATGGCCGGCCAACACATTTAACAAGGCCAAATTGCACATTTGGGACCTTCAATTAATATTCTATAACTATTTGGCACCTCTAGCAATTAAAATAGAACTTTCGCACTTTATGCGATTTAGTCCTTTTTCACAATTTAGCTAGAATTCGCTAAAATTAAGGCACCAAAATTTTCATGCATCCTTATAAACATGTTATATCACATAACATATCATGAAAATAATTTTCTCTAATGTCGAATTAGTGATTCCGAGATCACTGTTCGACTAGCCCCTAATCGGTCATTACAATTCTCCCCTTAGGGATTTTCGTCCCCGAAAATCTTATTAGAATGAGTTACTACTAACACTCTTAAAACATTTCCATCAACTCTTCAAAATCACGAATTCACTTATCCTCAAGTTTCTCTTGACACGACTCTTAAGCTGTGATACACAAGGTCCAAAGATAACTTGAGACCTAGGTTATTCTTTCTCGAAGGTATATACTCGTAAATCCACTAATTTGGAACTCTATATATGTCCAAATGATCGCTCGAGATCTTTCTTGGTTGACTTACCACTATTCAAATGACATTTCCCTTTCTTGGAAATTTTGTCAAACCAAAATTAAAATCTATAAGGTTCATCTCACTTTCTCATTAAAGCATTTACCGACTGTAGAAATCTTGACTTGTACATTTTGAAAACTCAGCTTTTAGTGGTCAACTACTCTTGACCATAATCTCAATCATACTGTGAAATGTACTCTATTGTCAAAACATTTATCCACATAACTATACTTCCTTATTCTTGCTTTATTAGATATGCTGCTATTAAATCTCATACCAAAGCTCTGTTTAAGTTCTGGATTCATCATCAACAACGGAAAACTTATACAACCTGTATTTACCATCTCAAATAAACTCATTCGAAGCTTATTTAAAATACCATTTACTATATCTCTTCTGAACCCTTTTTGTTCTAAAAAGAAGACTCGCTCTAGTCATTAACCTTGCTGAAACTAAGATGTTACCAACTAGGGTCAACCGAGTAACTAACTCGCATTGCTTAACATGGATCTTTTCATAACATCTAACTCACAACACAGATACAAAAGTGATTATCTCTGGATCACCAACCTGTCAACTCTTTCTCTTGATTCAGACTGATCTCAGTACTAGAACTTTCAAATAAATAGTTCTTTCAATAGCTTACAACTCAACTATCATGGTTTGAACATTTCGATGAGCATATCTTTATATTATGCTCCCTACTCACGTACACATAGAATTTTATTCTCTTTACTGATTCATGCGTGAATATACACAGAACTTGAATCATATATCAATACCTTAATCTATTCTTTTCTTTATACTGAGAACATATTTTAAGCACACTCTTATCTGAGTTTCTCTTGCTATGCCAATCTAGAACCTTTACGATCGTCATATCTCACGATAGTAGGGACATCTCGATCGAATTTGTTAACTCTATTCGGCTTACCTGAAAACCCATCACACAACGTGAAACTTGTGATTGCACCTCTTATACACGAATCATCACCAATTTCCTCCTCAAGGTACCCAATTAAGGTTACGAGGAGATAAAGGAAATGTCAATTTCAATTAACTAAATCGACAACCGTTTTGTCTGATTTTTACTATCAGCTAACATTCTCACACAATCACAATTTATGAAAAGAACAACTACATCATCCTTGAAGGGAAACATGTATCAGTACATAATACTAAAGGAGATCATTATAATCCCATCCATGGCATTAACTAACCATGCACAAACCACAGGCTTCGAGCCAACTTACTCATACTTGCCATTTATTTAGCACATATCGTGCCACACATCGTACTAGTTTCTTCGTGATTTATTCACGAATATCTGCATTCACTCCTTCACATGACTTTAGTCCTAATATCATTTATACTTCTAGACTCATCTATTTGTCCCATTGATCACTAGGGATAATCAAAGACGCAAATTCGTCGTCATTCATGTAAGCACGAAACCAATGCCACACCCCCAAGGTGGTCTTATATGGAGTCACCTCTAAATGCCAATGCCATATTCTAGATAAGGTCTTATATGGACTTCCACATCAAGTATCGATGCCATGTTTTGAATATGGTCTTACACGATTCTCATTTTCATTACTGATGTCATATTCTAGATATGGTCTTATACGGAATCATAACAGTGCGAGGCCATGCCTCGAACATGATCTTATATGGGACCTTGTCTATCTCATATCTCGATGATAGCCTCATCATTTTAGTCCACTAGGACTTCAACCTCATGTTCAACAATGATTTACTCTATTTAGTAGAGTATTATGCATCGATGTGATACAAAGCATTCTCAAAATGCTAACATAAATCTTGCATTAATCATATATAAACTTACTCAATTTAACTCTCATAACATCTCATCATAATTCAAAGAAAGTGGTAAGGGTGAGGTTGCAAAGTCCCTTAGCCTAACTCTCGTGACTACATACATATGATTTACTACTCATTGTCAATGAAATATCATCATAGTCACACAACTCGCCTCGTGCAAGTTTTCATACTTACTCATGTTACAATGGTTTCTATCACCCATAATTTGAAAAGTGACTTCACTTACTCAAGTTCCACCTTAATGTCTACTCAAGTACTCAACATTAAGCTCTAATTCCTCTTACTATTTCTTATTAATCTAGATAATGTCTTACGGGTTTTGAGTACGTCGTTTACTTGATTGCCATAGTCCAACTATGGTCTTACTCGTATCACAACATCATAGCCCAGCTATGGCTTTACATGTCGTCACGATGGCATAGCCTCGCTATGGTCTTACACGAAATCTCATATCAACACCAATGCCATATCCCAGATACTGTCTTACATGAAAACTCATATCGATGTCGATGCCATATCCCAAATATGGTCTTACACAAAATCTTATACCGAAGCCAGGTCCCAGACGTGGTCTCACACGGGATTACTATTTGATGCCGATGCCATATCCCAGATATGGTCTTATACGGGATCATGTATCGATGCCAATGCCATGCCCCAGAAATGGTCTTCTATGGGATCACATATACCGCCATGGTCCAACCATGGTCTTATTTATCATTTTATCATTGAACGACCGTACTCATCTCCTGCATTCTACTTAGTCAAACTTTTTCAGTTTTAACTTCTACACCATAATATGTGTGGCTTCATAACAGAGTCATAAAACAAAACATCATGCATTCTCTACTTTAACAGTCACATGTGAGATTTAACCATGTGGACATATTTATCATAAACAATGGCATCACAAATCTCAAATGCTTACTTACTCTTACTGCTTCTCACATACATCATGGTACTTACTAGTGTCATGTTTGTAAGGTAAACAAGGTACCTGTAACACTTGATCACATAGATCAGTATACTTTACTATAACAAGCATAATATCTGATTCATCATTCATAACAAGAATAATACTCATTTTCAACTTGATAATAACTTAGCTTACTCAACTTGCTTGCTATCTCACTTTAACTTTACTCATTTGCCCGATGAATTTCTGCGAATAACCGAGGATACTAAATCTCTTCACATGAACTTGATGCCAAAGCCATATCCTAGATACGGTCTTACATGGAATATCTCATCTTGGTTTCGAGGCCATGTCTTGACATGGACTTATATGAAGTCTTTCTTGTTCTCACCAATGCCATGCCTTGGCTTGGACTTACATGGGATCTCTTTCTTTTGATAGCTTTTCAATGCCAAGCTTGCCTTGGACTTACATGATATCTGTTCAATGCCAAGCTTGCCTTGGACTTACATGATATCTCTTCTTGATTGCCGATGCCATGCCTTGGCTTGGTCTTATACAGAATTTCTAATCTCATGTGGTAGATCGATTATCCTGGAAAATTCCATCTTTGATCAGGACATGCTCGTATTTAATCTCATTGATTTCTTTGTTTAGCAAAGCATTAAGCATTCCATGATAATAATGAACATTATACTAAGCAATTCAATGATAGAAATCATAAAGCTTAGAAATCCAACAAACTTACTGAAATTAGCTCGGTTGGGAATCATCTCTATCTTAACAAAACAATTTCGTTAGAGCCGGGAGACATCACACTATCATTATCCACATATGGCATGTATAGCTAGACTCTTACTCGTGCTAGGTTAGTCCGAGAACCGACTAAACCATGCTCTGATACCACTAAATATAACACCCCTTACTCGGGTTCTACGCTGGAACTGGGCTCGAGACGTTACCGTACTAAAACCTCACGGTCGCCACTTAGGCTAATCGTGACTACTCTCTTTAGTCACCTCAATCACCTCATTCTCGACTTACGAGGCCTCACTCATACACACGAGGGCTCTCGAGACTAATCCGGAACTTTTATGATTCTTAAAATTTTTCTCTTCAAATACAGGGCTCACACGCCCGTGTAGAACGAGACACACCCGTGTGTAGACACACACGCCCATGTTCAAAAACCGTGCTTAAAAACTCAAGCATTCTGCCAAATGCCCCACGGTTAAGGCACACGCCCATACGGTTTGGGAACACGCCCGTGGGCCTAAACTGTGTGCTATACCTTGATATACTGACTTATTCAACATGGCCTAGGCACACGCCCATGTGCTGGCCGTGCGTATCACACGACTTGAACAAACGGCCGTGTGATCAACCCGTGGTCTATACTGACTTAAAGTACTAAGGTGCAGGGTGCACACGGCCTAGACACACGCCTGTGTGTCTATCCGTATGGGCACTTAGAAACTATCTTACCAAGCTTTTTACTACTCTTGTTTGAATACATTCATATACTACTTCAAAACATTCTCAATCATCCATTAGAACACATGAATTAATACATTTAATCCTTAAAGAGTTAAGGTTTTCATCCCATACACTAGGGAGAACTTTATCAAATACATTTACAACCAACTCTAGGTTCTCTTAGGCCAATACAATTTGGCTACATCAATTAGGACTTAATCAACCTTATAATAATCCCTATACATGCCATGACTCATAAGGACTTGATACCTCATACCAAGTGTTTGCTCGATAGTGTGAAAGCATCTCCGGCGGTCTCCAACCCGAGCTAGTTAATATAACCTATAAGAGATGAGAAAAGTAAAGGAGTAAGCAATAATGCTTAGTAAGCTCATCTGCAATAAGTGTCAACATTGATATTCATTGTATACTTAGTTACATAGTATCATGAAGAGTTTCTCTCATAAACTCGTGGTTACTTACTCAACTATTCTTGAAACTTACTCATTCAACCTCTTACCACATTCTTACAATGTCACAAGCCAATTGCTCATTTAATTAGCATACATTCCTGCATTGATCACCACATGATCATATAAAACAACACATCAAAGCATTTTCAATAAGTCGCTCGTACTACTAATATCTCGGTGGTTACGTACTTAGCCCACCATTGAATCTCTTACAGGGTAGTATCGCACACAGCCCACCAATCGTTTATACCTAAGGTGATTTCGCACTTAGCTCACCAATCATTTATCTATGGTGATTTCGCACTTAGCTCACCAGTCATTTATCTATGGTGATTTCGCACTTAGCTCACCAGTCATTTATAAGCGATGGTATCGCACATAGCTCATCAATTAATAATCAATCAGGTGGTAACGCATACAGCCCACCAATAAATAATACAGTTGATGGTATCGCACACAGCCCATCACCACCATCAATAAGGTGATATCGTACATAGCTCACCATTATTTACATTCATGGATAATAATCCACAAGTATATCTCTATTTCAAATGTTCATTCGAGAACATTTTCACATGTTTCTATTCTTACTTAACTTTCTACGATACTCGTTCTCATTCACACAATGCATCAACTACACAAACACCACTAGGGGTTCATCATATAATGAATTCATCTCAATTCAGTTCTACACATACTTGTGTTACTCACGGTACAACCACATACATTGAATCGTGCGAATTGTTAAATAACTCTCTTAAGTCTCATGCACATAGTTCTCATCGTCATCATACCCCAATTGGGTCTTACATACAATAACATATCGATGCCATGTCCCTGACATGGTCTTTTACTAATTCTTACCCCGAGGCTATATTCCAATATGGTCTTACTCGAGACTTTAACCATCGTCCTATCATGCTATACACCTTTCCCGTTACTCTAAATTCAATTCCATTCACATCTCATCAAGAGATATTTCATACATTCATATAATAATATACATTCCATACAACATTGGAAAGCTAAATAAGCTCATACGTAATTGCAACATTCGCACATGAACTTACCTCGATGTCGAAAGAGTCGAAAAGGACTTTTTGCCCACATTTCTCTTTTCATCCGTTCTAGGTCCGAAACTCATTTTTTTTTATCTAGAACAATGAAATTTACTGATTTAATCTCTTATAAATCATGATATACCATAATCTAAACTTTAGGCAAAAATGACTATTTTGCCCCTACACTTTGGCAAAATTACCATTTTACCCCTAGGCTCGTAAATAAATTTTCATCACATTTTCTTGTTAAACAAGTTTAGCTGAACATTTTATCCTCTTACAACTATCCACAATTCCATCTATTTCATGCCTTTATGAACAATTTACAACTTTTGCATTTTAGTCTCAAATAGGTGTTTTCATGAAAACATCTTTCACAAAAGTTGTTTCTCATCATTCTATCATTCATTTTCTTCCATAAAACTCATCAAACAACATGAAATCTATCATGGAAAGTCCCTATACTTTCAACCATTTTGCAAACTAGTCCCCTCTTTAGAAAGCTTAAGCTTTGGGGACTCCAAAAGTATAATTTTTATCAAGAAAGATCATCAAAATCACTTACTTGTGAGGAGAATTGCTTGCTGAAATTTTAAGCTTCAAAAACCCCTCCCATGGCTGATATTTTTGGTGGAATAAGAGAAGAAATAAAAAAGATGATAGCTTTTGCTTATTTCATCTTTTTTTTTTATTAATTTGTCAACTAATATCACCAACTTTTGACCAAAATTTAATGCTCTTGTCCCCTTAACTTTCTATGGCCGGCCAACACATTTAACAAGGCCAAATTGCACATTTGGGACGTCCAATTAATATTCTATAACTATTTGGCACCTCTAGCAATTAAAATAGAACTTTCGCACTTTATGCGATTTAGTCCTTTTTCACAATTTAGCTAGAATTCGCTAAAATTAAGGCACCAAAATTTTCATGCATCCTTATAAACATGTTATATCACATAACATATCATGAAAATAATTTTCTCTAATGTCGAATTAGTGATTCCGAGATCACTGTTCCGACTAGCCCCTAAATCGGGCTGTTACACATATTGTCCCTTAAATGGACCCTCGAGGCCCAATAAGAACGGTGGAATCGATTCGGGACCAAATCAGGATTTCATAAAATTTTCTGTAAAATTCTAAAATTTTCCTTATAAACAGTGCCCACATGCCCGTGTGGTCAAGGGACACGCCCGTGTGATCAAGCTGTATGGTCACACACGCCCGTGTCCCTAACTCGTGTAACTCTCTCACTTGCAAAGCATGAAGAAATTGAAGTCACACAGCCAAGTCACACGCACGTGTGCTAGGCCGTGTGGCGAATTTAATTTTTGAAATTAAGGTGCAGTTTTCACACGGCCAGGACACATGCCTGTGTTCAAGGCTGTGTCCCTCACACGGCTGAGACACACTCCCGTGTCTCTGCCCGTGTGCTCAATCCAAAGCATTTTGTTTCTAAATTTTTAGGTGCAGGGGACACACGGCCAGGCCACACGCCCTTGGGGTAGGCCGTGTCACACACGGCCTAGACACACGCCCGTGTGGACAAAATAAAGCCATTTTCCTAGCTTTATTTTCTCACCCAATTATTGCCAATAACCTACATCATCACTTGTATACATATACCAGCCAATTCAAGCATTAAAACCAAGCCAATTCTAGTACCTAGCATGGTATATTATCACATACAATTCATATTTATAATTTTATTTATAAGGAACATACACCTTAAGCATAACTCAATCAACCAACTTAGCACATAGGAATTTAATCATGAAATAACTTTATAAACATACCAAGTAAAACATCACTAGCCATTCCAATAACTAGATTACAGAACATCACTTACAAACCATCACTTGGCCAAATGAGCCTATACATACCATTATACCAAAATGAGATTTCTATTTATACCAAAATGAGATAGTGGATAGTGTGATTGATGCTCCGACCGACCTCCACCCTTTGCGAGCTTACGAGCACTATAAAACAGGGAAAATTTAAACAGGGTTAGCATTTTCATGCTTAGTAAATTCGTATAATGGGAAAATAAACTTACCGGTTATATTTATTCATACAAGCATACATAGACATACCATCCAAAATTTTTGGGTAAATTTTACCTAAACATATACACTTAATCAAACAAGTTAGTCACATAACATCATATGAATATCAAGTAAACATAGATGAGCTCATCGCATTATAAATATCTAGTTAGTCTCACCTTTCTGTATTTCAAGAATCTTTCCCGTTGAACTATTGAAATTTCGATGGACATTCGGGTAGTATACACAAAGTATACATATCAACTATCCGTCAATTCATGTTCAAAAGTACCCATTTAGCACATGATCATATAGCACACTCTCAAGCCACATATTTCATAACAGGATTACCAGTCCAGGCTAAATCCTTTCTGTAGCATATGCTCTAAAGAGCTTGATTTGGATTACCCGTCCGGGATAAATCCAATCTATAACATATGCTCGAGAGGGCTTATTTCAGGATTACCCGTCTGGGCTAAATCCTATTTGCAACATATGCGGTATTATACTCTTTTCGAGAAATCACCTTTTTCCATCGAATTTCAACATCCAACCGGGACATGGCATTTTATCATCATTTTCCAATTTGTGGTCATCTCATAATGTATATCTTCACATACATATCAACACAACCATACAATTCAATTCAAGCAAATTAACATATATATTTAGGTTACACGAACTTACCTTGACAATTATTCGTATTTGAATTTCAACTAATCCGAAACCTTTTGTTTCCCTCGATCTTGTTCGGTAGTTGGTCTTTCTGGGTTTATATAAAAAATTTAACTATCAATTTATCACATTTCATATACATTTGCATTCAATTACATCCTAGGCAAAATTACCATTTTACCCTTATACTTTTCATAAATTCCAATTTCGTCCCTAGACTCAGAAAATGAAATTCATGGAATTTAACCCTCTTTCCAAGGCTAGCCAAAATTTATGTACAACTTTTACAGCACCTACATTTCTCAAATTTCAGCATTTTCCATGGATTTTACCCATTTTTCATTTTAGTCCCTAAACTGAGTTTTCATCAAAAATTACTTTGTAAAAGTTGTTTATCTACCAACAACCTTTCATTTTATACCATAAATTTCAAATTTCCAGCATATTCATCCAAGGGAAAGTTTTTATACTTTGTTATCTTTTCAAATAAATCCCTCAAATAAATAGATTAGACTATCTCGATTCCAAAAATATAAAAATCATTAAAAACGGGACTTGATTTCATACCTTATTGAGCTTGAAAAGTTTTCATCCTTTCTCTTAGGGTTTCCATAGAAATTTTAGGGAAGAAGATGAATAAAAAGATGACAATTTCTTTTTTTTAATAATTTGTCATCTTTTAATTTTAGTGATTTTTTAATTTAGTCCTTGCCCATTTCTAATTTTTCCATGGATGAGTCACTAAATTATCTACTAACTTTTCTTCGATGGTCTAATTACCATATAAGGACCTTAAGTTTTGAATTCTATAGCTATTTGATACTTATAACTACTAGAAGACAACTTTTGCATTTTATGCAATTTAGTCCTTTCCCTAATTAAACATGCAATCGGTAAAATTTTCGTATCAAAATTTTCATATGACCTTCCTATAATAATGAAAATCATAAAATAATATTAAAATAAATTTTATTTTTTGCTCAGATTTGTGGTCCCGAAATCACTATTTCGATCTCACTAAAATTGGGTTGTTACAATTCTACTACCCTAGCCAGGGAGTCACAAACTGTGGGCTTCCAATGAGAAATGAGTGTATGCCAAGCTACGTCTATGGTCAGTATGAGAGGGTCCCAAAGAATGAAATTTCCTACCTATAACAGTTGCGGGAAGAACCATACTAGCGTATACTGGAGGACCGTTAGGGGATGTTTTAATTGTGGAGCCCAGGACCATTATAAGAAAGATTACCCCGTAAGAGTGGAAGGAAATACTGAGCAGTCAGTGCAAGTGGTTAGAGAGTCCCAGCCATAAGTGAAATTGGGGACGATGGTTAAATCAAGATTGGTCCATGGAACCCCAAGAATGAGTACAACCAGACCCAGCTCGAAAGCTTCAGCCAGGGTGTACGTCATGCAAGCAAAGGAGGATGCCGAAGCTCATAACGTTATTACGGGTAACTTTTCTTTATTTGATATCTAATATACGCATTGATAGACCCTGGGTCTACCCATTCTTATATTTGTGATAAGTTTGTGAATAGACGGAGTCTTAGAGTTACCCCCACAAAGCTTAGTATGTTAGTCACCAATCTGGCACATATGCATCATCGGATAAACGTAGCAAATATACTAGCACACATAGTGCATCATCGGACGAACCGAAGTATAAACCCGTACACAGTCTAATTCTATGACATGCCAACTATACCCAACTCTGCCTGAACAGTTAATAGGGTAACCAATATCCAATTGCATATCATTTCATATTTAATACCATAGTTTCATACCATTTTCATTATTGATTCATATCACATATCATAATTCTAATTCATGCTCGGTTATTACATGTTGAATTCAACTCAATTTCCAACATTCTATATCATCAAACATAAATCAATTTATATGACAAGTATAAGCTCACCTTGATAGCTAGTCATGCAATCAACATATATATGCATATAAGTCTAATGGTCTCGAATTATAAAAGTACAAACCGAATGTTTTACTATTCATCTAAGACTCTCTCATTTCCCTTCTCTCGCGACAACCCAACATTGTCTTTAGCTACGTTCAATAATTCAATAATAAAAAAATATCATATTACATCCAATTCCCATCCAAATATATAGCTAATATATTTTACATCTTATTCAATTTAGTCCCTATACTCAGAATACAAATATTTTTCGATATCTAACATCAAATCAAAATTTGATTTTATATTCTTTCATTAAGGACTTTATACTTCCTATCTATAGCATAATTTCATGATAGTGTTCAATTTATTCAATTTAGTCCCTAATGTTACAAAGTTATATGGCCAGCTTAATTAGATTTCTAATTTAGTCCTTATCATGATCTAAGCTTATTAACTATCAAATTCAAGCCTAATTCATCAATTTCTTTATAATGGCAACTTGCTAAAAACTTAACAATTGAACAAATTGATACATGGGCTAACTAAATCAAGCTCCCATTATTCAAATTTTATGGAAATCAAAGAAAACTAGCTTAAGGACCTTACTTTATTAATGGTCAATTGCTTGAACAAAATGGAGTTTTCTTTCTTCTTCTTTTTTTTCTCTTTAATGGACATTTGGGACTTTAGGGATGAAAATGATATGTTTCATAGTATATAGCTAGATTAAGATTAGTTAATCATATTTATGTTATTAATTAACCTTATTTATTTTCTTTAGTTATAGTTATATTAACTTAATGACTATCTAGATCATATAGGCTTGATCCCCTTCACTATCTACCATTTAAAATTGGTTAATTAACCATTTTGATATTCTAGATAATTACTATTTAGATCCCCAAGCATTTTCTAAATTAAAACTCAATAGAGATTGGACTTTTACCATTCAGTCTCTAAGCTTTAATTGATTTTTTTAGTTAATTACTTAACCGAATTTAAATATATTTTCTTAATAATTTCATTAATCTTTATATTTCATCCTTACGAACTCGGATTACAAAAATGAGGTTCCGAAACAACATTTTCGGACACACTGAAAATCGGGTCGTTACAATTCTCCCCTCTTTAAGAAATTTTGTCATCGAAATTTACGTAAAAAAAATGGGGATATTAAGATCTCATTGTCTCTTCCGCCTCCCATGTAGCCTCTTTCATACTATGACTACGCTATAAGACTTTCACTAATGGCACGCGTTTGTTTCTCAACGCTTTTACTTCTCAAACTAAGATCTCTATTAGTTCTTCCTTGTACGATAAATCAAGTTGCACCTCAACCGCTTCCACGGATATCAAATGGGAAAGATCAAATCAATACCGTCAAAGCATTAATACATGGAACACATTGTGGATCTTTTGCAACTTTAATGGCAGAGCTAAACAGTAGGCAATTGGCCCTACTCTTTCAATGATTTTGTATTGTTCGATATATCTGGTACTTAAATTCCCTTTGCAACCAATGCGCAAAATTTTCTTTTACGGAGAGACTTTCAGAAATACTTTCTCATCCATCGCATATTCAATTTCCTTCCTCTCCAGATGAGCATATGACTTTTTCCTATCTAAGGCTGTTTTCAATTTGCCTTTTATAGCTTCAACTTATCTTTTATTTTTTACACCAATTCCCGACTCAATCATCTTTTTATCACTCAAGTCTGACCGACACAAAGGTGTTCTACTCGTCGACCGTACAAGCTTCATACAGAGCCATTTGAATGCTTGTTGAGGCGTATATTCACAAAATAGCGAGACTTTATGGTGTTATCTCAAATCAAGATCCTTGTTTTACTACAAGATTCTGGAAACAATTGCATGAGTATTTAGGTACGATGTTGAATTTCAGCACTGCTTATCATTCTCAACCAGATGATCAATCAAAGCATGTTATCTAGATGTTGAAAGATATGCTTCAAGCCTATATGATCGAGTTTGAAGTAAGTTGGGAACATTATTTACCCCTAATCAAATTGATATATCAATTTTTATAGTTTATACAACACTTTAATAATGATTTAGACTTTTTTATTAACACTTTATTTTAATGATAAAAATAATTTATATGTTTATTATGTTTATTAATTATTATTTTGAGAAATGTTAGTCTGTATTAATTATATGAAGTAAAACTTATATCATAAATTAAATTGGTAAAAATATTGTATGTATTATATTTAAATTGTTAAATAAATTGATACATTTTAATTATTTTTAACAATCCAAATAACAAATATTATTTTACATTAGTAATTAAAAATACATCAAAACTAATGAAATATTAAATACATAAATTACATGCAACCATATAATATTAAAAATCAATTGATAATCACTGGTTGGTTGCCGCTTTTATCATTTGATAACCACAAATTACTTTTATTGCCACAGCTTTATCGTTCAATCTTAAGCTACAATTTCATTACTTGCTATTAGCATGATATCAAAAATTTACTTACTATTATCGCCTAATCTTAAGTTACGAATTATTTCATAAACTTAAAATTATCGTTCAGACTAGTAGTTACATACATATGCTTAGAAATATAACAAAAATATATAACTCAAAGAGCTTATACTACTACACTAAGATACAGCTTCTTTCCTCCCTAACTTCTCTCATCTACCTTTCAAATGAATTCCTTAGCTCCCATAAAAATAAAAATAAAAATATAAATGCTCCTATTCTAGATGTGCTGATATCAAAACAACCAAGCTTGAATCTAACTTTCACATCATCATCCATGAATTGTAACAAAATCGGAGCTTTTCCAGAAAAATGCATGTAGAAAAAAAAAATGATGTATGCACTTCGAAAGATACAAAGTACCCAAAAAAACCTCTTTCTGATAAATAATTTCCATGCACTTCCATATGTTTTTGCAAAGAGAAACCATGAAAATCAGCTCTCAAGTTGAAGCCTTTGCTAAACATGTGCACTTGTATCGAGGAAAACAAGAGGAACAAAATCAAGAGGAAATAAGCAACTTGAACTTCATCCCCATTCTGAATGGACTAAGCCTTAATGCTAGTCTGAACAACTTGAACCTCAAACATTAGTTAAACAGCTTGAATTTCATCTTCATTCAAATTAGACTGAACCTTAGTAGCTTGAATGTAACGAAAAGGAGCGCAACATGAAGAGATATCAATTTCAGCAACTTCCATGGCATTACAGACCCATTCAGGGATATCTCCTTTTGGAAACTACAGGACAAAGGTACAATTTCTAAGCAACATAATACTTCGTATATATTCAGTTAATCTACTTGGTGAGTCCTTATACTAAAGACTGAAGAGTAAATTAATCTCTCTCTAAGCAATTTAGTCTCTATACATCTAATTTGAAAACAAATAGGTAAAAAGTAAGAAACTAGTTATGAATCCTAACCATTGGATTAACAAATTTTCTATTCTTCATACCAAGCAAAAGCCTAAATGACAGTAACCTTAAACATTTGTTTTAAAGTGAGAAGGAAGAGAAGAAAAAAACCCAAAATTTAACAGTTTTTAAAAAGCAAGACTAAATTACTCAATTTTTCATGTCACTTTAATGCACGACAAATCAAACATTTTTTAATGCTCAACCTGTCTCTTACAGTTTTACTTATTTACTTCAAAATTAAATGTACAAAAACTAAATTGCTCATTTATATAGTAGAAAGACTACTTTGATTTTAAGCCTATAAAATAGGCACCTGCCAGGTAATTTAACCTAAATATTCCTATAAATGACCAGTTGATGGAACATCAAATTAATGAACTCTTTCTACTTGCAGCTAGGACAGTATCGATTTTTGATGAACAACTATAATCATGATGCTCATTAACCAAAAAACCAAGGGAAAAAGAGAGAACAAATGAATGACACAATCGCATGATTGCCACTGAAGTGCTGAAGTATGAAAACAAGCACATGGTTAGATACCAGCTATTTGCCTCAGAAACTTGGAAGTCCTATTCTTGAAGCTACAGCGTTTGTAAACTAGCAAGCATATACCAGGTTTAAGGTGAAAAGGTTTCTAAACAGTATGATGCTGTAAAAAGATCGATAAACAAATTCTTCAATCCCTGTTTCTGGGTAATAAATAGAGATATCTTAACGGGCTAGTGAGGATGGTAAGTTATGCAAGGTTAGAAGTGGGTGCTGTAGCAATGTAAGCCTTGTAAACTAGGCTATAGATGTCACTGTATTCACCCAAGACAAGACAATATTTCATCACTCAAACTTAGGAAGAAGATAATACTTCAAACTAATTTTAAATTTGAGCTAACCACCATTAAAGAATAATGTTTTGGAAGAATGAAATGCTGAAGTAGATTACAGAACAAAATTAAAAGATAGAGGATGTTAAGCATGTTTGAAAAACTCTTAAATCTTAGAAAGATCAGTGGCAGGAAGAAAGAGATTACCATTTTCTGCAAAAAGTTGCATACAAACCTGCAACAAGATATTAAGAACAATATATTTTCTTAATATAACATGAAAAGAAATGAGAAAGAAAAAAAAAAGCTGGACAAAGCAAGAGGCAAACATACTCAGGAAACTTCCCCTGGACTATGGATGAGTGTAGATTTCTGCTAAGCTGAAATTGTCAAAAAATTTACTCTCAATCATTCGAAATAAACTACACATGAAAGCAACAAAGCTTAAAACATAGAAACTTTTAAGGTTGTACCTGCATCATATAGTATAAATTATGAAATGAAAGAAGCTGAGATCCCATAGCATCTTTTGTGACCAGAGAATGAATGTAGGCCCTTGTATAGTTCTTGCAGACCTATATTTAGGCAAATAGAGTAATACACAAAGAAGTCAATTCATATATTAACAATTTTAAGCAAATATGTCATGAAATGCATACCATACAAGCACATCTAGGATCAATAGGGCGAGTATCCTCAGCCATTGCCTTGTGCTTGAGTTTAAGCACTCCCTGCAAATAGGTGATTGAATAACATCAGAATACTACATTCATATTCAAAATAAAAGTTGGGTGTAATTAATACTCTTTAGGTTCACATTCTAACTTGTTAAAATTCAAAACAAAAATATCAATTCATAAGGGGTGAAGTTATGAGACCAAGCTTCTAGCATTACCATACTATTTTCACCTAGAGACTCGAATGTTAGTGTTGGATACAGGTATTCAATTTACTTTAAGTTTTTCCATAAATTTGGAGGGACATTGAAGAGTCATATCCCTATATACATGTCTAAAAATGTGTTGGGCATAGGTGTTAAGACATACTTGCTTCACTTCAAGAAAAATGAAGAGCGAAACTAACATAGGTTGTAAATACAAGAATGAACAAAACATGCAAGGCACAAGTTATAGTAACGCCATTCAACGAGAAAAGACTAGTCATACTAGAAGGCAAACAGAAAGAAAGGCATGTTGTGGCTTGGTGCCATAAACACCATTCATATGTAAAGTTAAACCAAATGATATTATAGCACTCAATGAACAAGATTGGGAACACTGACTCTCAAAATACTTTTTAAATGTATCACCTCAGGGACAAGGGCAGTTCCAAAACGAGCAGTTCGAGTCGGATAAACACAGTCGTACATGTCAGCACCCAAGGCACTACAGACCACAATATCCAGTGGATACCCAACACCCTGAAATGAAGCAAGCACACATAATGATTTACAGCAACATAAATGGATAAAAGAAGGTGCAATTCGTCAGAATGATGTAGATTAAAATGAAAAAAACTCATTTTTACCATGACATATCGTGGTTTATCTTCAGGCAGTGTCGCAGTACACTGAGCAACAACACGCCAAAATGAATCTTTATCTTCACCGCCTGCAAGACCACCAATAGCATAGCTGTCACACAAATGAACTTAAGTTAATTCAGCTTGTTAACTGAATCTTTATACAGTTGGCAAAACACTAATAGTAAAGAAAACCTAGCAATTATGATTGTTAACAACAAAAAGAGAGTTCAAACAGAAACTGGCATGGGCATTCACAATACCAGTCAACTAGGCTCTAACAGCATCTTTTTTGAGAATAATAATGCTGGGAATCAGAGATTTAGATGTTGGAGTTGTATTTTCTTAAATAACCAATCATTTTATAAGCTAAAAGTAACACCAACCTTTTACTTTCTAGCCCTAGAAACGGATTTAGATATTGAAATTCAATGTGGAAAATTTCAGTTGCAACTTGCTAAAACAATATATTCAAATGGAACTTAACAAGAATGGGACACTATTCCTTGAAATTGTAAAATCAATGTTGTACAAAAATATCCACGAAGGAAATATAGCATGAGTAGGACACTATCCCTTGATCATCTGCTTAAATAATAAATCATTCTGTCGTCAAATTAACCTTTTATTTTATAGTCCTAGAAAATAACTTGGATATTGAAATGCTATGTGGAAATTATATAGCAACTTGCTAAAGTATTAACATCAAGATCAGATCATCCGCCATAGAGTATCTTCAAAGGAAACATAGCATGAGTAGGACAATATTTGTGTATATAGAATGCACATACCCTGGTAAATTTCGATCCACCAATCCTCGAACACATATATCCCTGATAAAAATGAGTATCAGGAAAGGGAAAAGTTGCCCACAGTATCATTAGTAATTGAAAAGGGATAAAACACACATCAAATAGCATGGTTGCGAGATGAAGATCAGAGATTCACCTTAGTACTGGATCTAAACCACCTTGTACGATACCAAACAAATTCTGGTCATGTGGCCTTTTATGAGCTGTCCATAAGATTAAGGCAGCAAAAAGAACCTAACTCAATCAGAATGTCACTATTAAGAGAATGACAACATTACTGATAAATAACAATTATTTAAAGGAGAAAGAGGAGAGAGGAGTGGAACACCAGAAAGAGGTATGGTTAAATGGCTGATGGCAAAATGGGGGATCCAAGTGCAGAAGGTAAAAGTTGATATTTAATAAATTAAATGACATTCAACGATAACATTGTGTTGCTTTGTATGATTATATTTATAACACACTGTATAAGCATTTTTAAAAAACTTCAAAAGGTATGTATACAAGCTTGATAAAAGATAATCCACTCCAACAAGCTAGTGGACAGGCAGACAAGGCAAAATACTTATTTAAAGCTCAAAGATTGGTAAATAATATGATTTTAAGCCAAATGGTTAATATTTCCATGCAAGAACCATGAGCGAGCGTTGTTCAGTCTTAAGCATAATTACCAGCTATGCATCTGTCTATCCAGCGGAGGGTACGATACATGGCCTCTTCAATTCGTGGACCAGTAATAGTAGTTTTCACCACATCATCAAGAGCCATTATTATATCTGCTCCAATTCTATTCTGTATAATTGTTAGGAGAAGATAAAGTTAAAATGGAATATTCAGAACATATAGAGACAATAAGCCTAAGAAACATTTAGGATTTTATCCTATAGTTAAAATGGAATATTCAAAACATATAAAGACAATAAGCCTAATAAACATTTAGGATTTTATCCCATGTCTCTTGGTTACTGTTCAGGAATAAAAGAGTATGGGTTCAGGGATAAAAAGGTGAAGGCACATAATTCTGTTAATATATATACAAAGGCAAAAAGGTTATCATAGCAAGTGATCCTTAACTTTTGCTAGATCTTTATACTGCTAATAACCACTTAAGTGAAACTATCACAAACATCATATATTGAGAGTAACAAATCAGAGTAAATTACACTATGAAGCATTTGAAGAACAAGCAACCCTTATTTATCCAGAAGTAATCTTTATGAAATCTCAATTCATGGCTTAAAAGAGACAATTATTTGGTTGAAAAGGGAACCAAGAATAACAAAACACCTCCTCTCATCCCAGTAATATGAGCCAGTGTTGCAAAAATTAGGGGGAAGAAAGAATAACTTTTAGTTTTTACCAAAAACATAATATAACAAGAATTACCAAAGTACACTAAAATAAAGCACCTACTTGGATTTGAATAGATTCCTCTGGTGTTAGGAGCATTGCCTTTCCATCCACTGGAGACTGAGTTAAGAAACATGAAGCCTTTTAAAAGTAAAACATCACAAAAACAAGAAAGAAGTAACAAGAAAAGGGTATGCTTCCAGCTAATACTTAAGCAGATTATTATACTAATTACTTCCAAGACGTCATGAACACTACAGAGAAATATTAATAACTAATTACCTGAAATGTTACACCCTTTTCAGTGATGTCAGCTAAATGCAGCAGTGAAACCTATAAAGTAACCAGCAAGAGATTGTCATCTTCAACATACCACATATATATTATCTATCACTAACTGAATTATACACACTGGAGATCATGATTTAACACAGTGTAGTAACAACGTAATTATGATTCAGAGAAAGGAAAACAAAACATTAAAATTTCTAAACAGTTATTGTTTTTCCTTAAGACACTAGTGCACAGAAGCCATATAAACTGTATACATGCATGCATATAATAGCAAGTACTTGAAAATTTAAAAGGAATGATGAACAATGAAATGAACCAAAAATTTAGAGAGATACAACAATGTCAAATCATAACACAACCATTTGAAAGCCTCCGGAATCCGTCAGCAATGCTCTAGGCCAGTTCATAAATTTGTGAAGACCACCCAATTCATCAATAAGCTCAGATGTAGGACGAAGAGCCAGATGATACGTATTCCCAAGAATTATTTGACAACCAATCTCCTCAAGCTGGTCAGTTGTCAAACCTTTTATTGTGCCTGCCATGAGGAGGGGGAACCATGTCTTCTAGTAGTAAGATTTAAGAAATAAAAGGCACATGATGCAGTGAGCTATCCATGGAGTGAAGTATATAGAGGTGAAGTATATAATGGAAGGCATGCATCAATCTTGAACTATCCATGCTAAGTGTCCATTCAATGGAAGGCAATTCCAGATACTTATATTCACAACTAATCATCTGTAGAATCAAATACAAACAAATTCATTGGCGTTTCTTAGTTTTAGAAGATTATAAGAATTTGCAATCTCATCAACGACAAAGTTTAGGGCAATGATGTGAAACATCTAAACTACCTTTTAGAAAAGGGTCGAAAGTACAATATATTTTGCAACATAAAAGATTAAAGATCCTTATAAATTGTTCCGAGTATTATAAATATGCTATAGAATGTGTGTGATATTAATATTAAAAAATTCAACCTTGCGTTCCCACGGGCATAAACAGAGGTGTCTGGCATACAAAGTGAGGAAGTGTTAGTTGAGCTGCCCGAGCACGATTAAACCTCCCTAGAACCTATGAAAACCAGAGAAAAAAAATAAGAAAATTGCAACCATCCAAACCTCGCTAGGTTAAATCAAGAAACGTAATTAAAGTTAGAATCATCAAGATTGAGCCCAAGAAAAAAATTATCACGTTCACTTACTAAAATATCCTTATAATCCAGAAACAGAAGTAATAACTGGTAAGAAGAATCAATTACCGAAAAGAAACAAAATTACGGTGAAAACAACATCTATGAAGAGAGATTATTCCATTAAATAGTTTAAAAGCAGTTTCTGTAAATCAACATTTTCAAGAACTGCTATTTTCCTCTAACTGTTACTATCATTCGACAAATGAAAGATAATAATAATAATAATAATAATAATAATAATAATAATAATAATAATATGCTGAGAAGAGGCGGGTAAATCTTTTGTTAAGATGATTTTGGCTCGAAAGTTAAATAAAAACAAAAGATGCGGCATTCAAAATTTAAAAGTCCCACCTCGAAACGAAGCGCCATCAAGTAGCTTTAAGGGACGTTTAAATAGCGGTGGTGTAGCGTGTCGCAGGCCGCTATTTCACAATATCGGCGCCGACCACCACCGCTAAAGGCCTCAATAGAAATGTGAAAAATTGCACTTGAACAGCAGCGGATCAAGGCGGCAAATATCAGTGTAACCGAAAACAGTGGCGATAACGGTCCGCTATTCCCGCTAAACCGATAGCTTTAAAAAAATTCTCCTTCTCACCAAAGTAAACATAGGGAAAGAGTATGAGAAGAGAAAGAGTAATAAACAGTAGGATGGAAAACAAATATAACAGAGTGATGCAGAGGCAGATGGCGGATAACTCAATATCTCATTAATACCGTAGACATCTTCAAAGTTATGTTTAGGGTTTTAAAATTTAGAAACTTGGCGGCGGCGGGATATGGGAAGAGAGATGAAGAGTAGGTCCGGATTGTAAATTTTACAAGTTCTATTTTTTAAGGCTTTTATGTAAAAATTACTCGGTTAGTTATTTAAACATTGGTTATTCTTATTCTGGTTATTTTTTCTTTTTAATTTAGATATTCAAAATAGAAATTGATCAAATTGGTCACTCTATCATTATCTATTTGGAGTAACTGACAGCTAGTTTACCTTAAGTTTAGAGTGACTAAAGTGGAAATGCACCATTAATCTCCTGTTACCATTTAGCATTGAAGTGGTTAATTTGATCAATTTCTATTGTAAGTGACCAAATTAACAAAAAAAAATATTGAGTGACCAAAATAGGAACAACCCCTATTTCAAGTTATTAACGGTGTAATTTACCCATTATTTTATATGGTTTTTAAGACAAGAAAAAAAATTAATTATCATATATACAAACTAATAATTCAAACAAGAGAAAACTTAATTATTATTCACACATCGGTGATAAACGGAATTATGTAACAAATGTATTTATAAAAATTGGTATAAATTACAAATGAAGGTTTTTTAATGGTTAAATATAAATGTTAAAAATTATAGAGGCCTATGTTCAAATCTTATTATGGGTATATTTTTTAATATAAAAATATAACGGCGTAATGTTAAATTTAGCACACAATGTTTGCATTTTTTTTATCAATTTGACTTTTAGCCAAATTTGACCCTCAACATTTTAAAAACAATTGGATTTAGCCATTGACCTTTCAAAAAGAGCCGAATTATTATTTTTTTAACAAAAATACTGATTAAACCGTTAAATTTTTAAACATGACAACCACCATGGCAAGTCACAAGTATTTTATGCTAATCTTTTTTGAATTTTTATGAACATTTTTATAGTTTTTTATTTCATATTTTTGAATCTTTTATAATTTTTAAAGGATTTGTTGGCGTGACATGTAAGACAAAATAGTATCATGTCAACATAAAGTACGTGTGGACTACCACTCGGGTTGCTACACCAACATCGTTAAAAAGTTAATATTTTAGTCAACATTTTCTTTTAAAAAAAGACGATTTGACTCTTTTTTAAAGGTTAATGCCAAAATTTAGCCCAAAAAAGAATAAGGACTAGATTGAAAAATATGTAAACATTGATGGCTAAATTTTGCATTATATCAAATATAAAATAACAAAAATACCCTCAAAGCAGTACATTTTGCTTTGTAAAGGACATTTTCGTCATTATCCAACTGAATTGATGCAGATTAACTAGTGATACCAACGCAATCGAATATTTAATATATAATATAAATATATAAATACTAGTTTTAAATCCATACAAGACACAAGGACATAATTGTAAAAATTACATATACTTTTAAAAAAATAATAATGAGTATTAAATTTAATATCATAATTATATGAATTTTTAATTATATTTTAATCAAAGGTTGTATATATAATCATTATATCATAATGTGAATGTATAGTTTTTTTTTAATAAAAAAAATTAGGTATAACGTTAATGGAGTTTTTAGACTTCACAAGTAAAGTCGGGAGATTGATAAGTGTCCAATAAAGGTATAGTAAAATAGACATTAGACAATTTTTTAAGATTGTTTGTGGAATAAAAAAAGTACAATATCAGTGATGTTTTTATGGCATTTTTCCTTCTATAATACAAAAATAATAAAAATTTACCAAAATGATATCCCACCACTATTATTTACGAAAATGGTATGGTGTGGGTGGTGAAGAGGTGACACCACCCTTGTATTTTGACCCCAATCATTTGACTGTTATTAACATTAAAAAACATATATATTTTTAATGGTGGAGGGTAGTATTAGGGCGACACCGATATTGAAATTAAACGGGTTATATATGGGTTTAGGGGGTTTAGGGGTTATTAATTTTTTAATTGGGTGGAGAAGGGTTGGCAAGTGGCACCAATAGGGATGGTGGCTTTTTGTCAAGCAAGACTGGTGGATGGGCTGTGGCAAGCGACACTCCTGGTGGAAGTGACCTGACGGTCATAGGAAAAAAATTTCCTGACCGGTGGTCAGGCATTCAGCCCAATTTTTCGGGCCTTTTCAAGGGTAAATTTTGCCCCATAAGGGCATGACTATTGAAAGAAAAAAAAGAACAAAAATTTTAAGGAGAAGAGAATAGAGTAGGGTTTGAAAAAGGATTTAGGATGTTTGAAGGAGGAGGCATGTAACAGCCCGATTTAGGGGCTAGTCGGAACAGTGATCTCGGGATCACTAATCCGAGGTTAGAGAAATTTATTTTCATGTCATTTTACGAGCTAGAGCATGATTATATGTGTGCATGAAAATTTTGGTGCCTTAATTTTAGCGATTTCTTGCTTAATCGCGAAAAATGACTAAATCGCATAAAGTGCGAAAGTTCTATCTTATAAGCTAAAGGTGCCTAATAGCCATAGAATATTAATTTGAGGTCTTTAAAGTGCAATTAGACCCCTAAAGATAGGGAGGCCGGCCATAGGAGACAAGAATTGACAAAATTGGTCAAAGTTGGTAAAAGTTGACTTGTATTAATAAAATAAAGAAAGAAAAGATATCATCTTTTCTCTCCATCTTCCTCCACCGAAAATAGCAAGAAAAATAGGGGTTTTGAAAGCTCAAAATTTCAGCAAACTCATCTCCATTCAAGTAAGTGATTTTAATGGTTTTTCTTGAAGATAGTTGTACTTTTAGAACCCCTAGAGCTTAAGCTTTTTAATGAGGGGACTAATTTGCAATATGGTGAAAAGATTAGAGTTTTGCCATGAGAGCTTTCATTGTTATTTGCTGTATTTTTATGGAATAAAATGAGTCTTAGTTGTTAGATAAACAACTTTTGTGAAAGGTGTTACTATGAAAACACCTAAATTGACCTTTTTGTAAAGGTTATAAAGTTTGTAGTAAATGTGTGAAATGTTGGGTTTTGATGATAGCCATGTAACATCCCGGTTTAGGGCCTAGTCGGAATAGTGGTGCGAGACCACAAATTCGAGGGTTATAAATAAGTTTTTGAGGTTTAAGCCTTGTATGCATACTAGTGTGAAAGTTTCATGAAGTAATTTTGTGAGATTGTGGTTGAATTGTCCAAAAGGGACTAAATTGCAAAAGTTGCAAAATGTGTGTTTCTAGAAGCTATATGTGTGAAATAGCTTTAGATTATTAATTAGAGGTCCTTAAGTAGCAATTTATCCAAATTCTAATTTCTAGACAAAAATGGGCATGGATGAGTTAAAATAGAAAGTTTATCAAAAAGGGCATTTTGGTCATTTAACAAATAAGTGATTAAAAAGAAGAAAAGATGACAAAATCATGCTCATCTTCTTCCCCTCATTGCCGAAAATTTGAAGGAAGCCATAGCTAGGGTTCTTCAATTTTTCAAGCTTGCTAGTAAGTGTATCTAGCCTCGTTTTTGATATTCTTTATATTTTTGAAGTCCCGGTAGCATGAGTAAGCTATTTTTAGCTATTTGATGAGCTATAAAGGATGTTCAAAAATGTGGCCATGTATGATATGCATGTATTTTGTTGTTTTATGGAAGATTGTGAAAGCTTGATGTAGTAGAAACATCTTTTGTTAAGTGATTTTCCATGAAAATGCATGTAGGGACTTAATTGTGAAAATCTTAAGTTTGGTCATACATGTGTGTTTTAGTGAGAATTGATGATAGCTTTAGTTGAATAAGTGGTTTGGCTAAGCATTAAAGACTGGAAATTTGAATAAAAATCACTTTACGAGCCTTTGGGGCTAAAGTGTAAATATGAGAAAGTTTAGGGGCAAAATAGTAATTTTTCTAAAGTATGAGATGTAGGTCAATTTAGTCAATGTATGTATTGAATAAGCTGATTTATTCATTATAGATCAAGAAAGACGAAGCCCGGATCGAAACCGATGCAAAAGCAAGGTGGTGGACTAAATTGCAAGTCTCAACACTTTTGAGTACCGAGGTAAGTCTATGCATAAATAATGCATTCATACTTACAATTTGTTGATGATAGCTAGTGTGTAGCTTGTTCGAGATTGATTGGGAACCTATGTGGTCCAAGTAGAATGAATGTAGTAGAATTGTGAATGGATGTTTAATTGAGTAAGTAGACATGTGAATGTGTAGTGATAATGCTAGATGGTAGGCTAAGTGCGATACCATCCTAATGCATATTGACGATGAGCTGGCTATGTGCGATGCTATCGTTGGGTATATCGTTTAGTGGGCTAAGTGAGGAACCCCTATGATTACCTTTGTGGTAGGCTAAGTGCGATACCACCTTATTAATCGATTGTGGTGTGCTAAGTGCGAAACCACCGAGACATTTACTGTGTGGGTTAACTGTGTGGATTAGCCATGTGATCGCATTATTGAGTAAAATAGTTGTGTGGATGTATTATTAAGTTAATTAGCTGTGTGGATGAATTATTGAGAAATAATAATGTGTTGTATATTGTGTAAATGTGACATTGAATGCAGGGGTGCATTTCGATGGTTATGAGTATGTGACTCATGATTTGTTGGAAATGTGGTAAGGGATAGAAAGAGTAAGCATAGTTGTTCATTACTTTTGGTAGTATAATGCTAATTGTTGTTTAGCTTATACTATGATGCTTAATTGTTATGTGTAAACTTACTAAGCTCAAAGCTTACTCCCTTTCTTTTCCCTTGTCTTATAGAGTGAAAGTGTTGAACCGAGATACGAGGATCAATTGGAAGATCGCCCACACTATCAGCACACTCTGGTACATGAGACTCAATGTTTTGTATATGGCATGTATAGGGGCTAGACAAGTTAGTGAATTTTGTTGTAAATGGCTAAGATGTGTTGGCCTTTAGATGGATAGCTTATTTTGTATAATGCCATAGTTTTTGGCTATTTTATGTTATATGAAAAAGTTATAGTTGTCTATGTGAGATTGCAATTCAATTTGAGTTGATTATGATTGTGTTAGATGAGTATATGTTGTGTATGCTAGAGGGGTGAAAAGAACTTGGCACATAGCTTTGTTCTTGTCCATGTGGATAGACACACACAGCGTGTGTCTAGGCCATGTGTGACACACAGTCGCCACCAGGCGTGTGCTTTAGCCGCAAGCGTCCCCCATGTTAGTATTTCAAAGCGAGAATAGACCACGGACTAGCCACACGGCGCGTGTCTAGGCGTGTAGGATTAATCGATGTTGGCCACGGGCCAGCCACACGGGCGTGTGTCTAGACTCTAGGCCGTGTTAAGGTAGTCGGTGTGCACTACGGGTTGTAAGCACGGGCGTGTGCCTTGGCCGTGTGGCATTGGCGAATCGTTGGGGTTTTAGGCACGGTTTGGGGACATGGGCGTGTGTGTCCATGCACAAAGCGTGTCTAATCTTGCAGGCGTGTGAGACCTGTATAAAAGAGAAAATTTTAAGATTGGAAAAAGTTCCGGTTTAGTCTCGAGAGCCCTCGTGTGTATGAGTGAGGCCTCGTAAGTCGAGAAAGAGGTTGTTGAGATGACTTTAGAGAGTAGTTACGACGAGCCTATATGGCAATCAAATGGTTTGAGTTTGTATGCGCCTCAGCCCGGTTCAGCGTGAGAACTCGGGTAAGGGCTATTACATTTAGTGGTATCAGAGCTATGGTTTAGTCGGTTCTAGGACTACCGTAGTGGGTGTAAGAGTCTAGCTATACATGCCATAAGTGTATAATGATAGTGTGGTGGTTTCTGATGATTTTAAATATTATTTTATTTAGTATATGGATTCCGATCCATCGACTGCTGATGAAGCAACTAGTAATGCGTCGGCTCCTGCGCAAGGAACCGCGCCCGTTAAGAGTGGACCCGAGGTGAGGGGTCAAGGGGAAGAGGCACGGGAAGCCTTTCTCCAGATGATGAGCAATTGGTACTTAAATTATGTTCGAGCAAACCCTAATGCTCAACCTCCTCCACCTCCTCCTATACCTCAGCCAAATCCAGTGGCTCCTCAAGGTATGGATGTAGTGAGGATATCGAAACCCCCGGTGGATAAGATTAGGAAGCACGAGGCTGAGGAGTTTAGAGCTAAGGTAGATGATGACCCAGAGAGGGCGGAGTTCTGGTTGGAGAACTCGATGAGAGTATTCGATGAACTCTCTTGTACGCCTGAAGAGAGCTTGAAGTGTGCCGTATCCTTGCTGAGAGATTCGGCATACCATTGGTGGAAAACACTAACGTTGGTAGTCCCGAGAGAGCGGGTGACGTGGGACTTCTTTTTGGAAGAATTCCGGAGGAAGTATATAAGCCAGCGATTTACTGATCGAAAAAGGAAAGAATTCCTTGAGTTGAAGCAATGAAGGATGTCAGTAGCAGAGTATGAGCGTGAGTTTGTTAGGCTTAGCAAATACACTCAAGAATGTGTGTCGACAGAGACCATCTTGTGTAAGAGGTTTGAAGATGGGCTGAATGAGGACATCAAACTCCTAGTTGGTATTTTGGAGTTGAAAGAATTTGTAATGTTGGTTGAAAGGGCAAGTAAGGCCGAAGAGCTGAGTTCAAAAAAAAGGAGGGCTGTGAGTGAAGCCCGAGATGCTAGAAAGAGACCGGTAGGCAAGTCATACCAAGCCCAGTCGAAAAGATCCAAGGAAGTGAATCCTTGGACGAAGGCACCAGTGGGTTATTCGTATCGAGACTTGGGCAATACTCGCTCGGGTTCGAGAGTCCAAGCCCCCCGATGGAAAGTGTGGGCAACACGAAGAGCAAATCGGAGTGTCCAAGTTATGGTAGGTACCACACCGGAGAGTGTTGGGGAAATATTCGAAAATGTTATGACCACTTTATCCGTAACTATCCCGGGAGGGATGATAAGGAAAAGAGGCAAGAGCTGAGACCTAGTGATGTGTCTACGAGGGGTAGACCACCAAGAAACCCTAGAGGTGGGAATAGTGGTAGGGGTGCATCCAGAGACTCTGCTATGAGACCGGAGGGTCGAGCACCTGCGAGGACGTATGCTATTCGCGCTCGCGAAGAAGCATCCTCCCCTGATGTGATAACGGGTACTTTTTCTCTCTTTGACACCTTTGTTATTGCTTTAATAGATCCAGGGTCTACTCATTCTTATATTTGCATGAGATTAGCATCTAGTTTGAGTATGACCGTTGAGTCTACGGATATAGTGGTTAAGGTGTCAAACCCGTTAGGAAAGCATGTGTTAGTGGACAAAGTGTGTAAGAATTGTCCTTTATTGATTGAGAATCATTGTTTTCCGGCAAACCTTATGTTGTTGCCGTTTGATGAGTTTGATTTAATCCTAGGCATGGATTGGTTGACTACCCATAGTGTTTTAGTGAACTGTGGTAGTAAGTTTATTGAATTGAAATGTGAGAGTGGAGATGTGGTTCGGGTTGAATCAGGTGGATCGGATAGTCTACCAGTGATGATTTCTTCCCTAGTGGCTGAGAAATGTTTGAGAAAAGGGTGTGAGTCCTATCTTGCTTTTGTGTTGAATACTCGAGAGGTTATAGTAGAGTTTGAAACAGTGCCAGTGGTATGTGAGTATCCAGATGTATTTCGGGAAGGGTTACCCGGATTACCTCCAGTGAGAGAGGTCAAGTTTGGAATTGAGTTGGTTCCGGGAACAGCACCTATTTCGATTGCTCCGTATAGAATGGCACCTGTAGAGTTGAAAGAACTGAAGGTTCAGTTGCAAGAGTTGACAGATAAGGGTTTTGCAAGATCGAGCTACTCGCCGTGGGGTGCTCCGGTATTATTCGTGAAGAAGAAAGATGGGTCTATGAGGTTGTGTATAGACTATAGACAACCGAACAAGGTGATGATGAAGAATAAGTATCCTTTACCAAGGATTGATGATCTTTTGATCACCAAGGGAGCTACTGATGTTCTCCAAGATAGACTTGAGGTCCAGTTATTATCATTTCAGTGAAAGAGCAAGATGTGTTGAAAGCGCATTTCGGACAAGGTATGGCCATTATGTGTTTTTGGTTATGCCGTTTGGTTTGACGAATGCACCGGCGATTTTTATGGATCTGATGAACCGTGTTTTCAGATCGTATGTGGACAAGTTTGTAGTTGTCTTTATTGACGATATATTGATCTATTCTCGGGATGAGAACGATCACGAAGAGCATTTGAGAATTGTCTTGCAAACTTTGAGAGATAAGCAGTTGTATGCTAAGTTTAGCAAGAGTGAGTTTTGGCTCCGAGAGGTCGAATTCCTAGGACACATGGTGTCAGGTGATGGTGTCAGAGTTGACCCGAGTAAGATATCAGCTGTTGTGGATTGGAAACCGCCGAGGAACGTGTCTAAAATCAGAAGTTTCTTGGGATTAGCAGGATATTATAGACGTTTCGTAAAGGGGTTCTCCGTGATTGCTACTCCGATGACAAAGTTGTTGCATAAAGATGTCAAGTTTGAATGGACTGAGACATGTCAACAGAGTTTCGAGAGATTGAAAACCTTATTGACTAAGGCACCGATTTTGGTTCAACCAGAATCGAGAAAAGAGTTCGTGGTTTACAGTGACGCATCGTTTAATGGTCTCGGTTGCATGTTGATGCAAGAGGGTAAGGTAGTCGCTTACGCCTCGAGACAGTTGAAATCGCACGAGAAGAATTATCCGACTCATGATTTAGAGTTGGCTGCGATTGTTTTTGCGTTAAAGATTTGGCGACATTACTTGTATAGTGAGAAGTGCCGAATCTTTACGGATCACAAGAATTTAAAGTATTTGATGGATCAGAAGGATTTGAATCTGAGACAGAGACGGTGGCTTGATTTGTTGAAAGACTAGGAGTTAGTCATTGACTACCACTCGGGAAAAGCGAATGTGGTTGCAGATGCCCTGAGTAGGAAATCCTTGTATGCTCTAAGAGTTATGAGCATGAGTTTAGCATTGTCTGACGATGGTGCTATTTTGGCAGAGTTGAGAGCTAAGCTACTATTTGTTCAACAGATATGTGAGGCTCAGAAGTTTGACAGTGAGATGCAAGCTAAGATAGCTAAGTGCGGATCAGAAAGTGATTCTGATTTTCGAGTGGATTTGAATGGTTGTCTGATGTATCGTGACAGAATTTGTGTTCCTAAAGATGAGGAGTCAATTCGAAAGGTTTTGCATGAGGCCCACAGTGGATGTTTGTCAGTACATCCGGGCAGTACGAAAATGTACAACGACCTGAAAAAGTTATATTGGTGGCCGGGTATGAAAAGAGATATTTCAGAGCTTGTGACAAAGTGTCTGATTTGCCAACAGGTGAAGCCTGAGCATCAAGTGCCTTCGGGATTGCTTCAACCAGTAATGGTACCCGAATGGAAGTGGGATCAGATTACCATGGATTTTGTAATGGGGTTGCCAATGACTCGAGAAAGAGAGATGCTATGTGGGTTGTTGTGGATAGATTGACAAAGTCGACTCATTTTATTCCAGTACGTGTTGATTATTCACTGGACAAGTTAGCCGAATTGTATGTTGCAGAGATAGTGAGGTTGCATGGTGTGCCTGTGTCTATAATATCGGATAGAGATCCGAGGTTTACTTTGAGATTTTGGAAGAAGTTGCAAGAGGCCATGGGTACGAGATTGAATTTCAGTACTGCGTTCCATCCACAAACCGATGGTCAATCTGAAAGAGTGATTCAAGTTCTTGAAGATATGCTTCGATGCTGTGTGTTAGAATTCGAAGGTAGTTGGGAGAGATATCTACCTTTGTTCGATCGCCTATAACAATGATTTATCGATCGAGTATACAGATGGCACCGTATGAGGCTTTGTATGGTCGTAAGAGTCAGACTCCTTTGTATTAGATCGAGCTTAGTGAGAAGCGGATCGATGGAGTTGATCTAGTAAAAGAGATCGAAGAGAAGGTGAAAGTAATCCGTAATAGTCTGAGAGCTGCTTCGGACCGACAGAAGTCGTACGCGGATTTGAAAATAAAAGAAATTGAGTTTGAGGTGGGTGACAAAGTGTTTTTGAAAGTATCCCCGTGGAAGGAGATTATGAGATTTAGACAAAAAGGGAAATTGAGTCCAAGGTTTATAGGGCCGTATGAGATTACAGATAGAATTGGGCCTGTAGCATACCGGTTGGCTTTGCCAGTAGAGTTGGAAAGGATTCATAATGTGTTCCATGTGTCGATGTTGCGATGGTATTGCTCCGATCCTTCACATGTGATTCCTTCGACGAAAATTGAGATAAGACCGGATATGTCTTATGAAGAGGAGCCGATTAAGATCTTGGCTCGAGAAGTGAAACAATTGAGAAATAAAAGCATAGCCCTAGTGAAAGTGTTATGGCAGAAACACGGTGTGGAGGAGGATACGTGAGAAACGGAAGAAGCTATGAGAGAGCAACATCCAAACCTCTTTACTGGTAAGATATTCGGGGGCGAAAATCTCTAAAGGGGGGAGAGTTGTAACATCCCAGTTTAGGGCCTAGTCGGAATAGTGGTGCGAGACCACAAATCCGAGGGTTATAAATGAGTTTTTGAGGTTTATGCCTTGTATGCATACTAGTGTGAAAGTTTCATGAAGCAATTTTGTGAGATTATGGTTGAATTGTCCAAAAGGGACTAAATTGCAAAAGTTGCAAAAAGTGTGTTTCTAGAAGCTATATGTGTGAAATAGCTTTAGATTATTAATTAGAGGTCCTTAAATAGCAATTTATCCAAATTCTAATTTTTGGACAAAAATGGGCATGGATGAGTTAAAATAGAAAGTTTATCAAAAAGGGCATTTTGGTCATTTAACAAATAAGTGATTAAAAAGGAGAAAAGATGACAAAATCATGCTCATCTTCTTCCCCTCATTGCCAAAAATTTGAAGGAAGCCATAGCTAGGGTTCTTCAAATTTTCAAGCTTGCTAGTAAGTGTATCTAGCCTCGTTTTTGATATTCTTTGTATTTTTGAAGTCCCGGTAGCATGAGTAAGCTATTTTTAACTATTTGATGAGCTATAAAGGATGTTCAAAAATGTGGTCATGTATGATATGCATGTATTTTGTTGTTTTATGGAAGACTATGAAAGCTTGATGTAGTAGAAACATCTTTTGTTAAGTGATTTTACATGAAAATGCATGTAGGGACTTGATTGTGAAAATCTTAAGTTTGGTCATACATGTGTGTTTTAGTGAGAATTGATGATAGCTTTAGTTGAATAAGTGGTTCGGCTAAGCATTAAAGACTAGAAAGTTGAATAAAAATCACTTTACGAGCCTTTGGGGCTAAAGTGTAAATATGAGAAAGTTTAGGGGCAAAATAGTAATTTTGCTAAAGTATGAGATGTGGGTCAATTTAGTCAATGTATGTATTGAATAAGCTGATTTATTCATTATAGATCAAGAAAGACGAAGCCCGAATCGAAACCGAGGCAAAAGCAAGGTGGTGGACTAAATTACAAGTCTCAATACTTTTGAGTACCGAGGTAAGTCTATGCATAAACAATGCATTCATACTTACAATTTGTTGATGATAGCTCGTGTGTAGCTTGTTCGAGATTGATTGAGAACCTATGTGGTCCAAGTAGAATGAATGTAGTAGAATTGTGAATGGATGTTTAATTGAGTAAGTAGACATGTGAATGTGTAGTGATAATGCTAGATGGTAAGCTAAGTGCGATACCATCCTAATGCATATTAACGATAAGCTGGCTATGTACGATGCTATCGTTGGGTATATCGTTTAGTGGGCTAAGTGAGGAACCCCTATGATTACCTTTGTGGTAGGCTAAGTGCGATACCAGCTTATTAATCGATTGTGGTGTGCTAAGTGCGAAACCACCGAGACATTTACTATGTGGGTTAACTGTGTGGATTAGCCATGTGATCACATTATTGAGTAAAATATTTGTGTGGATGTATTATTAAGTTAATTAGTGTGTGGATGAATTATTAAGAAATAATAATGTGTTGTATATTGTGTAAATGTGACATTGAATGCAGGGGTGCATTTCGATGGTTATGAGTATGTGACTCATGATGTGTTGGAAATGTGGTAAGGGATAGAAAGAGTAAGCATAGTTGTTCATTACTTTTGGTAGTATAATGCTAATTGTTGTTTAGCTTATACTATGATGCTTAATTGTTTATGTGTAAACTTACTAAGCTCAAAGCTTACTCCCTTTCTTTTCCCTTGTCTTATAGAGTGAAAGTGTTGAACCGAGATACGAGGATCAATTGGAAGATCGCCCACACTATCAGCACACTCTGGTACATGAGACTCAATGTTTTGTATATGGCATGTATAGGGGCTAGACAAGTTAGTGAATTTTGTTGTAAATGGCTAAGATGTGTTGGCCTTTAGATGGATAGCTTATTTTGTATAATGCCATAGTTGTTGGCTATTTTATGTTATATGAAAAAGTTATAGTTGTCTATGTGAGATTGCAATTCAATTTGAGTTGATTATGATTGTGTTAGATGAGTATATGTTGTGTATGCTAGAGGGGTGAAAAGAACTTGGCACATAGCTTTGTTCTTGTCCATGTGGATAGACACACGGGTGTGTGTCTAGGCCATGTGTGACTGCAGTCACCCACGGGCATGTGCTTTGGCCGTCGTCCCTCGCATGTTAGTATTTCAAATCAGAATAGACCACGGACTAGCCACACGGGCGTGTGTCTAGGGCGTATGGGATTAATCAGTGTTGGCCACGGGCTAGCCACACGGGCGTGTGTCTAGACTCTAGGCCGTGTTAAGGTAGTCAGTGTGCACTACGGGTGGTAAGCACAGGCGTGTGCCTTGGCCATGGGGAATTGGCGAGAATCTTTGGGGTTTTAGGCACGGTTTGGGGACATGGGCGTGTGTGTCCATGCACGGGCGTGTCTAATCTGCACGCAGGCGTGTGAGACACAGTATAAAAGAGAAAATTTTAAGATTGGAAAAAGTTCCGGTTTAGTCTCGAGAGCCCTCGTGTGTATGAGTGAGGCCTCGTAAGTCGAGAAAGAGGTTGTTGAGATGACTTTAGAGAGTAGTTACGACGAGCCTATGTGGCGATCAAATGGTTTGAGTTCGGTAACGCCTCGGGCCCGGTTCCGGGGTAGAACCCGGGTAAGGGGTGTTAAAAGCCATAAGAGAAATAAATGTTCACCTAGGCTTGTTGAAGGTAGAAATATGATTAGAATTGATTTCCGAGCCTAGGGGTAAAATAATTATTTTGCCAAAGTCTAAGGGCAAAATAGTAATTTTGCCAAAGCATGATTATTGAAATGCTTTTATTAATGTGATGATTAAAATGAGCTAATTTGCTATTATGGAGCAAGAAGAACCAAGAATCAACCTCGATCGGGGAAAGAACAAAATATCAGATTAGACCGACAATCTAACCTATTTTGGAATCGAGGTAAGTTTGTATGAGATAGATTCAAAATTTACGTTAACATGTTTGAGAACATTTGATATTATGTCGTTGCATGATATTCTACCAAATTGAATATTTGATGTTGAATGAGTAAGTTGAGATGTTGAGGTCCTAGGTGGACTATAATGAGTGTGAAACACTATCATTGAGATGTGAGATAGATGAGGTCCCGTATAAGACCTTGTCGGGGACATGGCCTCGGCACCGAATTGAGATCCCGTGTAAGACCATATCTGGGATATGGCTTCGGCATAGAATATGAAAAATCGTATAAGACCATATTCGGGATATGACATCGATATTGATGTAAGGTTCCATATAAGACCATATCCGGGATATGGCATTGGTATTCAGAGACGATCCATGTGAGACCACATCCGGGATGTGGCATTGGCTTCGTGTTTATGCTAATGATAATGAACATGCATCTTTGAGTATCCCTAGTGATTTATTGGGATAAATAGATCAACTTAGAAATAGAAACGAGAATTGTATCAAAGCTATGTGATTGAGTTAACACAGGTACTCGTGAATAATTCACGAAGAACATTTACGATATGTGGCATGGTATGTGCTAGATAAGGGCAAGTATGAGTAAGTATGGCAAGGAGCCTATGACTTTGTGTGTGGTTACTTAATGCCATGGATGGATATTGTCATGAGCTTATTGTTGCTATTTATTTCCATGCAAACTTACTAAGCTTTATGCTTACCCCTTTTATTGCCCTTTTCCTTATAGCATTGCCAAGTTAGCTCAAGAATTCGCGGACGTCGGAGTTGGAGATCACACTATCGCCCATTTTTTGGTATAGCCAAACTAGATTTATTTTGAGTATGGCATGTATAGGATTTGAATGTTTTGGTTATGTCATATTTGCAAGCCAAATGTGTTCGCTATTATGGTTGTTTCAATCTATTTTGTAAATGGTCATTAAAGTTGGGCCAATACTTGGCAAGTTCTTATATATATATATATTCAATGAAGATGAATTTCATGAAGTGTATGTTTTTGTGGAGGTCTTGATTCTTTTGAGTTCTTAGAGGTACCATATGGTCATCTTACATATTGAATTGTTTTGGTATGAGTGTGATTTCTTGCTAGGGTGGCAAATGGCTTGATAGATAGCCATATAATTGTTCACATGGGCAGACACACGGGCGTGTGTCTAGGCCGTGTGTGACACACGTTCAGCCCCATGGGCGTGGTGCTAGGCCGTGTGTCCCCTTGCATGCTAGAGTTGCAAGTCAGTATGCTCAGCAGTAAACACACGGGCAGAGACACGGCCGTGTGTCTCAGCTGTGTGGGAGGCACAGCCAGGAACATGGGCATGTGCCCAGGCCGTGTGAAGTCTGCACCTGAAGTTAGGAATTTAATTCGACACACGGTCTAAGGACACGGACGTGTGCCTTGACCGTGTGACCATAGTGAGATGATGACGTCATAAATAGAATGCCAAGGTTTTGGCACACGGGCTAAGACACGGGCGTGTGTCTGGCCGTGTGAAATAAGTCAGTGTCGACCACGGGTGAAGAACACGGGCATGCCTCAGGGGCACACGGGCGTGTCCCCTGAACAACACGGGCGTGTGGCCCCTGTTTGGACAAAAACTTTCTAAGCACATAAAAGTTCTCGGTTTAATTCCGAAACCCCCCGGAAGTATGTTTAGGGCCTCGTAGGCCCAGAATGAGCAGGTTAAGAGTTTAAATGGAAAGTTTCTAAGCTGCAGCGAAATTTTATAGCCCGATGTGTTATGTTTAAGCAAGTTAAGTTAGGTAATGCCTCGTATCCGGTTCCGATTTCGAACACGAGTAAGGGGTGTTACAAGGCAGTAGCAACAAACGGGTTACAAAGGTATTTTTTTTATCATTTATTTGTTTAGGTTTAAGTTTATTCTTTGTTAAAACTAACATAAATGTTTATATTTTGTGTTTTAAGGTTTATAGGAGGCAACAACCTTTTTAGCTTTAAAGGTATAATTTTAATTAATTTGTTTACAAATATTATTTATTTAACACCCCAAACCCAGCCTAGATGTTATGGTCAAATTTGAAGGTGTCACCGTAGAATGTTTGAAAATCCAGAGTTCGTTAATTAAAAAATACATTTTTTGTTACATGAAAATCCAATTTGTTTGAAAATCTATTTTTCGTATCTGATTAACAAAAACGTTGTTTGTATATGTACGTATAGTTATAAAACAACAAAGTTTGCAACGGAAAAATTTTATTCGAGTTCAATTTTGAAAATGCGGTTTGTTATTTTAAAATCAACAGTTTGCAGAACATGTTATAAATCCATCAAAAACATTTAAACATTTAAAATCAGTAAGCGTAGTCCAAAAATTTAAACAGTCTCAAAATAACCAAAGACAGTCTCAATTTTACAAAACACTTAAATCCAAATTTAAATGAATTAAATGATGCAATTTTTATTATAATCGAGCTCCCATCGCACTGACCCACCTAAGTCTGAGGGTTACCTGAAAGTGACAGACAGATAGAAAATGAGTTTTCAAAACTCAGTGTGTAACACATAATTCATACCATAAAAGCTAAACAGACAGATAAAGCAGAAGCTGATCATATTAGAGTAGAGTAGATGCAAAAATATAATCCTACCCCCATCCGTTACACACCAACTCCGACCATCCTAACACACCACATAGGATATTGTATACCCATCTAGCCCTACACACCACTTAGTGTCGGTATGACACTTCACAAAATATTTGTAGTTGAGCTGCCAGTTTATTAGGCTATTTATCGCCGTTTACAGAAATATATGTGGCTAAGCCACCAAATACGGCAGATTATAAAATTGCCCATACTTCCTTCGTATAACAAATCCCATGCCAGATGCAAATGCAGAACTAATAGCTAGCAGATATGTTTATGATATACATGCTTATCATGGTAGATACAGGACATACCCAACATTTTTCAGGTTGTAAATGTCATATCACGGTTTTTACTTATTGTAAATTATATCATACAAGCATACATTTAACTTATTTTATGCTACCAGATGGTCCGATTTCATGTTTTATAGCTTAATTGATCACATATTGACCCTACAGTAGGCCTACGTTCGATCCAAACGATACTTACGGCGCTGTGAAAATTTTAGAATTTTAGGCCCACACGCTTGTGTGGCCCACACGGCCTAAATGACCAGCCCGTGTGACCCATATAGTTTGGAACATTGCCACACACACGCCCGTCTGGCCCATATGCCCGTGTGGTCTATATGGCCTAAATAGTCCAAATCGTGTGTCTCACATAGTCCAGCACACGGCCTGTCACACGACCGTGTGTAATGTAACAGCCCGTTTTTAGGGTTAATCAGAATAGTGGTTTCGGGACCATAATATGAAGTCAAAATATTTATTTTAATATTTTATTCTGATTTACAACATGATAGAATTATTGTGTGAAAATTTCATAAAGAAATTTTATCGTTTAAAGGCTTAATTCGGTAAAAAGGACTAAATCGCGTAAAGCGTAAAAGTTGCATTCTATAAGCTAAAGGTGTCAAATAGCTATAAAATTTAAATATGGAGGTCCTTATGTGGCAAATAGCCCATTTATGAGATAGTGGATGATAGTGGAGTGGCAGTTGGTGTAATTACTAATGTTTTTAAAGGATAATTAAGTAAATATTTAATAAAGGTTAATATTAATAAAACAAAAGCCAAAATCCTTATTTTTATCATCCCTTCCACCAAAATTTGAAAATAATGGGAGCCATGGATGAGCTAGGTTCGGCCAACATTGTTTTGCTCATTTAGGTGTGGATTTTGATCCGTTTTTAATAATTTCTACGTTTTTGAGATCGTTGTAGCTTAGTCTAGCTAGCCCAGGGACTAATTTGAGTAACTGTTAAAGATTTTGTGAGATGCCATTGATGAATATTCATGCTTTTTGATGACTGATGATGAAATATGAAAGTTAGATGATAGTTTTACATATTTTACCAAGTGATTTTGAGTAAAAATACAAATTATGGACTAATTTGTGAAATTATGAAATTATGTGGTTAAAAGTATGAATAAATTGAAAATATGGGCTGTTTATGGCATGTATGAAATTCGGCAATACATGGGCTGTACTAAATTGCATGAAATTGCAATTTTATGTGATAAGGACTAAATTGTGAAAAATGTAAAATATTAGGGGCAAAAGTGTAATTTTGCAAAAATGTGTAAATTGTGTTAAATTGAGTGAATTAGTGATTAAATTAGAAAATTTTTTTATTATATAGATTGAGAAAAATGAGATTTGGATCTAGAACGGGGAGAAAGCAAAGTATCGGACTAGTCGATCCATTCCGTCGTTTTAGCGATCGAGGTAAGTTCGTATAATTGAACTTCAATGTATATTTATGAAATTGATGAATGATAGTATGAATGTATTCATATAATTGATTTAATTTTGGAACATAAATTAAATGTTCGAAATAAGTAAAAATGCAGGATCAAACACGATCGTTTCGTAACGAAAGACGAATCGGCGGAAAAGACCATGGTTGGACCATGGCAATACATGATTTTGTATAAGACCATAGCTGGGCTATGAAATCGATATATGAGACTTTGTGTAAGACCATATCTGGGATATGTCATCGATATATAATTTCGTGTAAGACCATGTCTGGGACATTGGCATCGATAAGTGATTACGTGTAAGACCATGTCTGGGACATTGACATCGTTATGTGATTTCGTGTAAGACCATGTCTGGGACATTGGCATTGATATATGAATCTTGTAAGACCATAGCTGGGCTATTGGCATCCATATGTGATAACATGTAAGACCATATCTGGGATATGGCATTGTACGAGCTTTACATGCTATTCAAGTATCCTTATCAATTCCGAACGGTTCAACGGGCAATGTAGAGAAGCAAATGACTATGTGAATGAGTTATCAGATTCATGTATGAAAGAAGTTATATGATTCTTGTGAATGAAATGTGAGTATGAATATAAATGATGATATGTGATTTATACAAGAAAGATATGTGTAAATATGTTATTTTTCAAAATGCGCTCATTTGGCTATATGAAGGTATGAATTGAATCTTATATGAGAATTGAATTGATTAAACTTGTGAAAGCTAAAGTTAGCTATGTAAGTGATTATATTATTGAATGGTGGTAACTTGATATGAGAACATGTTATAAACTTGAGAAAAGTTTATGTTTTGGCATGTGAGATAGCATATTATACTTATGACATTGAATTGCAATTATTTGTTATGTTAAGTTTATTAAGATACGAGCTTACTAAGCTTTATAGCTTACTTTGTTTTCTTTTCTATGTTTATAGAGTTTCGGAGGCTTGCTCGGGTTGGAAGTCGTCGGAGATTTCATCATACTATCCAGCTATGGTTTGGTACTTATGAGCTTTGTGTTATTGGTTATATCGCATGTATAGGCTTGAGTCTTTTTGATAAAGATTTTGGTGATGTATTTGACCATTTTATATGGTTTATTAATGACTTATGTTTGATGTGTCCTTGTGTAGTGACATAATTTGGCATGGTTGGTGATGATTCAAGTTGATCATTTGGTCATTTGGTATATGACGAGTATTTACTTATGAAAAACATGATTTTAGACTTGATAAGTGAATGGCTAATAGATGATTTATGAGTCAAGCTTTGAGTGTGATTGATGGTAGTAAAAATATATATTGAAATAGGTTGTATTGATGAGTATGATATGTACTTTGGTATATGATTGAATAGGTGAGTAATGAGGAATGAATCATGCTAGTTGGTATGTGTTTGAATGTGCAAATAGTATTGATTTGAGTTGATGAAATGGATAGAATTGGTATTGTAAGTTTGGTGCATGAAATAGCATGGTTTGGCTGCTTATTAATGTATTAAAATGGCATGAAATGTGGTGTTTTAGGTATGCTTGAGAAGGGTGAGAAATGTGGCTTCAACCAAGCCTATTTTCACTCCACACGGCCGAGCACACGGGTGTGTGGCTTGACCGTGCGTGACACATGGCTTTGGTACACGGCCGTGTGTCCCCTGGGGTAGCCCTTCGAATTAAGTCAGTTTACCCTACAAGTTTGGCACGGCCTAGACACACGGGCGTGTCTATTGGCCGTGTGTGGCACACGGGATGGCATATGGGCGTGTGACCCAAGTCAGTAACCCCTCTAGATTTCACACGGCCTGGCACACGGGCGTGTCCTCGACCGTGTGGTGCAAGTCAGAATGTATGCCCTATTTTCACACGGCCTGTGACATGGGCGTGTCTAGTGGCCGTGTGAGGCACACGGCCTGTTCACACGGGTGTGTGATCCCTGAATGCTTGAAAATTTTAAGTAATACCTAAAGTTTGCAAATGTGATCAGTTTAGTCCCGAACCTTCTCTAAAGCATGTTTAAGGTCTCATAGACCTATTTAAGGGACATTGTGTATTTTAATGAATGTTATTCGATAATGAATGTTTATTGAGTTGTGGAATGTTAGTTGAATGTTGTGTTTGATCGATAATACCTCTTAATCCTAAGCCGGCGACGGACACGGGTTAGGGGTGTTACATGTAACACACTGTCTAGCACACCGTCGTATGACGCCAATAGTGCAGTTTTTCAACTTTCATTTTTTTTTAGTTTCTCGTTACACACCTAATTCAATTTTGACGAGTAATCAATAGCAAGATTTCCATAACCTAAAAAAAATTGAACACTAAAGCATTCAAAAACTTACCCAAACGACCGCAACAACTCCTAATACAAATTCGCAGGAGGGAAATTCCAATTTTCACGATCAATACCTAACAACAAAAATTCTTTGCAAGAATAAACCCATGTCACAAACCAAATAATCAACTCACCCTACAAGAACCCTTAATAAAAACCATCAACTAAATTCAATTACACACACCTTCATAACGAACAAGAATGAAAGCAAGATTAAAAGAAACATTACTTACGCCAAAATGGAACAGCAAACGGATCAACACAAAGACAAAGAACAAAAGAATAAAGTAGACTTGGAGCTGCAAGATGAAGATAGGAAGAATGGAAATTTTGAAATCCCCCAAACCCCCTCTGAAACTGACGTGAAAAACCGAATGGGAAAGTGAGAGAAGAGGTTTGGAGAACGTGAAAACAATGGGCAGAAAATCTTGGGATTTTTTTCTTTAATTTCAAAATAGACTAAAGCAAAACAAAATAATTATAATAAGTCAAAATCAAATAGAATTACCCAACAACCCAACTAACTCTCAATCCAAACTTATCTTAACAGCCTTACTAGAGTTCAACTATTTCACAAAGTCTCCTAAACAACACTCAAATGTCGTTTAACAAAATAAAATCACCCCACGGAGGGATTTAAACCAGTGACCTCAAACCTATACTAAAGCATCCACCCACTAAAGCAAATCACTTTACCTTGATTAAATTTAGCAAAACAAAACATATATTCAAATATTGGGGCGTTACAATTTATTAGTTTATTTTGTTATTCTAACAATTTGTCTTATTTTGTGATTTTGGAAGGAAATGGGATCGTAGTAGATTAAGATCTAAAGGTACATTACATTTCTAATTTTCTTTTGTAATTACATTATTATTCATTTGTTTTGTAATCCTTATTGTTTGTCTGGATTTATTAGTTGTGTTATGTGTTGTTATTACGTTTCTTTTTTTATTTTTATTTGTTCAACATTATTACATTATAATTATTATTTATTTGTTTGAATGCATTAGAAGAGAAGAAATTGTGTGTGGTACAAATTTTTTACCTTAATAATATAAAAAAAATAATTAAATATCAAAATGGGTCAACTTACAAATTACTTACCGGAATGAGTTGTTTTTTTTATAAATTGGTAGGGTGACCCATTTTGGTATTTTATTATGTTTTTTGGATTACTGGGGTAAAAAGGTTAAGAAACGGTGTATGGTACAACATTTTTACTTAAATAATATAAAAAATAATTAAATACCAAAATGGTCGACCTTACAAATTAATTATCGAAATGGATCGTTTGTTACAAAATGGGTCAGCTTACAAATTAATTACCGGAATGAGTTGTTTGCTATAAATTGGTAGGGTGACCCAATTTGATATTTTATTATGTTTTTTTGGATTATTGGGGTAAAAAGGTCAAGAAATGGTGTATGTATTTTTACCTAAATAATATAAAAAATAATTAAATACCAAAATGGTCGACCTTACAAATTAATTACCGAAATGGATCGTTTGTTACAAATTGGTAGGGTGACCCATTTTGGTGTTCTATTATGTTTTTTGGATTATTGGGGGTAAAAAGGTCAAAAAACGATGTATGGTACAACATTTTTACCTAAATAATATAAAAAATTAATTAAATACCAAAATGGACGACATTACAAATTAATTACCAAAACGGGTCGTTTGTTACAAATTGGTAGGGTGACCCATTTTGGTATATCTGTTATGTAACAAATATTTTGTTCTTGGGATAAAAAATGAAAAAAAAATGAATATTTGAGCGACTTACATTAGAGTTAAATATTAGATGGTTTTAAAAAAAAATAATCGATTTACATTAGTGTTTCCCAAATTACGACTTACATAAATGTATACAGGTAAAAATGCTATTAATTATTCAAAAACAACAAACGGTACAAAATTCATTTTCGTTATTTGTATATTTTTTATTTGTTCACGCGATGGTAAATTTTTTTATTTGAAACTGCAAATATCGAAATGACATATTTGATTACAGAAACAGATCACACATAAATTTATTATTTGTTATTCACGGGTTCCCTTATAAAGTTCCACATCATTTTTTATTTAATTTGGATATATTAATTATTGCGGTAGTTTAATATGGTCAGGGTTCGTACTGCGTACTGAGGGGCCGTGTCAACGGTGTGCGCTATCTACCGGATCCTCGTCTTGTGCCATACTTGGAGGCATCCGGATTCGGATCAGTTGCAATGATCTGCACGTATGATTTGACGTATGACTTGATATCAGCTTTGGTCGAGCGGTGGCGCCCGAAGACTCACACATTTCATTTGTCGTGTGGGGAGTGCACCATCACTTTGGAAGATGTTGCATTACAACTCAGGCTCCTAGATGATAGTGTGATCACGGGTGTAAGTATAGTATCTGAACCTGCGGCCCTTTGCTATGACTTACTAGGACGCTTGCACGATGATGGTGGTGAAAAATTTACGAGTTTAAAATTTTCAAGGTTGAAGGTGAATTTCGAGTATTTACTGAGTACTGCCACTGAACAGGAGGTGATTTGCGTTGCTTAAGCATATATAAGGCATATGATAGGGGGTGTACTCATGCCAGATGCAAATAATAACAAGGTCCACTTAATGTATTTGCCCCTATTGTCTGATTTATACACTGCTTGTTCGTATAGTTGGGGCTCAGCAGTACTAGCTACATTGTATTGCGAGCTTTGTCGGACGACAAAGCGTCGTGCTTTGGACATAGGTGGGTGCCTGGTATTGCTGTAGTCTTAGATGCTTTATTGGATGCCATTTTTTGGCATCAGTTACTCACCAAACATATGTCTTCCCACTCGTGAATAGGTGATAAAATTTAACCATTATAACAAGAATTTTACTTTATTTATGAAAATTTGTTCTAACAAGTTTACTTTTTTCATAGATGGAGTTCTTTTTTGGGTATCGGGAGGTCATATACACTTCCGATTTACAGCCAAATGATTGGGACACCCGCCAAGGAGGGGGTAATTTATACTAATATTCATTACATGTAATCACTTTATTTGTTTAATTTGACTCGTGCTACTATAATGATGTTATTAATTGTGTAGTTCATTTGGATGCCACATTCCTTCCCGGACATTGTGTAACACCCCTCTCCCGTATTCAACGCCGGAATAGGGTTACGAAGTATTACCGGACAAATAACACATATAACCGTACTTTTCTCATGCATTCAATCATTTCATACAATCATCATTCAATTTGTCCCTTACAATAGCCTACGAGGCCTTAAACATGCTTTAGGAGCGATTTGGGACTAAACCGATAACTTATGAACTTCCACAAAACTTTGAAAATTTTCCTTAATACAGAGGACACACCCGTGTGACCAGGCCGAGTGTCTCACACGGCCACCAGACACGCCCGTGTCTCCAGCCGTGTGAAAACAGGGGGTACATACTGACTTGGGTCACACGGACAACCACACGCCCGTGTGTCTAGCCCGTGTGCCCTTCGAATTGGCCACTCACGCCCGTGTGCCAGGTCGTCTGCTAGGCCGTGCCAAAACTGTAGGGTATACTAACTTATGCAACACGGCCAAGTCACACGCCCGTGTGCTAGGCCATGTGCCAATTAGGGGGTATACTGACTTGTACCACACGGCTAGTCACACGCCCATGTGTGAGACCGTGTGGAGCATACTGACTTGGTTCTAATATCAACACTAGGGGACACACGGTCGTGTAACATGACCGTGTGTCGCACACGGCTGAGACACACGCCCGTGTCTCTGCCCGTGTGGACAAAAATAGGCTATTTGCAAAGCCATCTTGCCACCCTATTTATACATGCATGCACAAGCAAAGATTGCAACATTTTATAACCCAATAGGCAACCAATCCACAACATTTCATACACATTTTATACCAATTTGACATAGTATTCAAATACCTAAATAATATCATGCATTTTCCATTCATATGCCTATTACAAATCAAGACAACATTTGCATATTTCCATTCTATCTACTACTTGCCAAAACATACAATATTTGAACACTTATACACAACCAAAACATTACACCAAGTTAAGCCAAATCACATGGCTTAAACTTATACCACAACATGTACCAAAATCACTATCTCAAGTAACCATAACTATCATCTTTATAACTAGCCTATACATGCCATATTTACAAATATCCAAGAGTTCAAAAGTACCAAACAACAACTGGATAGTGTGATGCGTAACTCTGACTTTATCCGGATCGAGCGAGCTATCGAACCTCTATAAAACATGGAAAAGAAACAGAGTAAGCTTTAAAGCTTAGTAAGCCCGTATAATTCAAAATTAAACTTACCATTTATACATAATCAAGACAATAAATAAGGTATACTCAATTCAATTTCCAAATGCCTAAACACAAGCATTCATCAACAAGTTAGTCACATAAGTACATGTAATCATCCATTATCCCAATTTAATACTCAATACATTGTATCATATCAAATTCATATATCATGTACATCATTTATAACCTTTCATTCTCAATCATATAAACAGTAATTCATTCGATAACAGTAACTCATCTGTATAAACAGTACTTTACCATATCACAAAATTTATGCCCGTTGAACCTATTAGAATATCGAGGGATACTCGGGTGATATACATAACATATAAATTAGTAATCTGTCAATTCATTATCATTTTCACTCTTTCGAGCTATGATCAGTAAGCTCCTCCTAAGCTGATGGACAGTAAGCTCTATTGAGCTGAAACGGTAAACTCTAACGAGCTGAAAATAGTAAGCTCTTACGAGCTGATACATCGGTAAGCTCATATGAGTTGCGGTGAGTCCGCAACACATGCAGGATCTCAGCCTAAACAGTAACCCTAGTGACATGTCACTCGTATCCTACGAATTCCTATGGTTCAAACGGGGCTAGGTAACTATCAGACTATATCAATAAGGCATTTGTATTTCAAATAAATCAATTTCTCAATTATATACATTCATTTCAAATAATTACAAGCATTTAAAAGTTCGATTCTAATTATACGAACTTACCTCTTATCGCTTGGATAGCAAATATCGACTATTCGCCCACTTTTTTTCCCCCGATCTAATTCTGAACTCGACTTATCTTGATCTATATATTATCAAATTTTGCACATTCAGTATTCAATTTAGCCTTTAATTCATATTTTGGCAAATTTACATATTTTCCCCTAATGTTTCACACTTTTACAATTTAGTCCCTATTACACAAAATTGCAAATTCATGCAATTAACCACCAACCCATGTTTAGCCAAATTTTCTATATGTTACTAGAAGCCCATACTTTCAATTTATTCACACTTTTACCCACATAATTTTACATTTTCTCAATTTAATCCCTTTTTAAACATTTTTTGTCAAAAATCACTTTACAAAACTAGTTTAACTATCAACAACTATTCAAAATCCATCATCAACCATCAAATTACTCAAGCATTCAACCATGGCAACATGTTAAATCTTTAACAATTTCGAAATATAAGGTACGGGCTAGCTAGAATACGAAGCAACGATCTCAAAAACGTTAAAATCATTAAAAACCGAGTTAAAATACATACCTAATTGAAGAATTTAAGGTTGCCGAATGAAGAACCCTATTTTTCTTTTTATTCTTCTTTAATTTCAGTTGGAAAGATGATAATATGAACAAAATTTCATTTTTTTATTAATTTAACTTTTAATTATCAAATACCAAAATTAACCTTAAATTAAAACATTTAAAATCACTTAAATGATGTCCATAAAAGTCCACTAGCATTTAAAATGGTCTAATTACCATTTAAGGCCACCATAATTAAAAGCCAAAGCTATTTGACACCTTTAACTAATGGAACATGCATTTTACATTTTACGCGATTTAGTCCTTTTTTCTCGAATTAACCATTCAAACAGTAAAATTTCTTTATGAAACTTCCACGTAATTAATCTATCATGCTGTAGACCTTATTAAAATAATAAAATAAATATTTTGACTTTGGATTTGTGGTTCCAAAACCACTGTTCTGATTTAACTAAAAAACGGGCTGTTACAACTCTCCCCCCTAAAGTATTTTCGTCCTCGAAAATCTTACCAGCAAATAGGTTAGGGTACTGTTTTCTCATTGGTTTCTCGGGTTCCCACGTAGCTTCCTTGATCCCATGTTTATGCCAAAGAACCTTCACTAGGGCTATACATTTATTTATCAATTCTTTGATTTCACGAGCTAAAATCTTGATCGGTTCTTCACTATACGTCAAATCAGTCTGTATCTCAACATCTACTGGAGAAATCACATGTGACGGATCGAATCTGTATCGACGTAGCATAGAAACATGAAAGACATTATGAATCTTTTCAAGTTCTGATGGTAAAGCTAGCCGACACGCTACAGGCCTTATTCTTTCGACGATCTCATACATCCCGATAAATCGCAGACTCAGCTTTCCTTTACGGCCGAATCGAAGAACCTTTTTCCACAGTGACACCTTTAGAAACACTCGGTCCCTGACTTGAAACTTAATTTCTTTACATTTTAAATCCGCGTATGATTTCTGTCGATCTGAAGCTGCTTTTAAACTGTCGCGAATCATTTTCACTTTTTCTTCAGTTTCTCTAATCAATTCAACCCCGTGAATCTTTTTCTCACTTAGTTTAGTTTAGTATAGCAGTGTTCGACATTTGCAACCATATAAAGCTTCGTACGGTGCCATCTTTATACTCATCTAAAAACTGTTGTTATACGCGAACTTAATTAACGATAAGTATTTTTCCCAACTGCCCTCAAACTCTAAAATACAACATCTCAACATGTCTTCGAGAATCTGTATAACTCTCTCGGTCTGACCGTCAGTCTGAGGATGAAAAGCTATACTGAAATTCAACTTCGTACACAAAGCTTCTTGCAGTTTCTTCCAGAATCGCAACGTAAATCTCGGATCTCTATCAGAAATAATAGATAGTGGCACCCCGAGCAATCGTACAATCTCAGAAATGTACAATTCAACTAGTCTATCAAGTGAGAAATCTGTACGTACCGGTATGAAATGAGCAGATTTCGTTAGTCGATCAACGACAACCCATGTAGCATCTTTCTTTTTCGGAGTTAGGGGTAATCCCGACACAAAATCCATTATAACTCTATCCCATTTCCACTCGGGAATCATCACAGGCTGCAGTAAACCCGATGGTACTTGATGTTCAGCTTTGACTTGCTGACAAACCAATCATTTAGAAACAAACTCTGAGATAGCTCGTTTCATGCCTTGCCACCAATAAAACTGTTTCAAATTGTTGTACATTTTGGTACTCCCCGGATGAACAGATAAACAACTATTGTGCGCTTCGCGCAAAATCTTCTGAATGAGTTTTGAATTTCTCGGTATGCAAATTCTATTCCAGAACCTTAAACAATCGTCGGCTCCAACCTGAAACTCTGAATTAGGGATAGTCTCACATTGAATCCGTTTAACTTATAATTCACAGTCTTCTTTTTGAGCTTCACAAATTTGTTGAAGAAATATCGGTTTAGCTTTTAATTTAGCTAAAATAGACCCATCATCACAAATCATCAACTGGGTATCCATTTCTCGTAATGCATACAAAGATTTTCAGCTCAGGGCATCAGCAACAACATTAGCTTTTCCCGGGTGGTAATCAATCACAAACTCATAATCTTTCAATAACTCGAGCCATCTTCGTTGTGGCAGGTTCAAATCTTTCTGTGACATTAGATATTTTAAGCTTTTTTGATCCGTATAAATGTGCATTTTTCACCGTATAAGTAGTGTCGCCAAATTTTCAATGCGAACATAGTTGCAGCCAACTCTAAGTCGTGCGTCAGATAGTTCTTGTATAAGCCCAATATTTGCCCGGCCCAACAGAGAATAAAAAAAAAAAAACGAAAAAAGAAAAAGAAACAGACCCAACACCAAAACCCAAACTACCCAAATTAAACAAAAAAATAAACCCAAACCCATTCACAAAAACTACCAGACCCAATAACCAAACCCATTAAAGCCCACAAAACAAACAACCCTAACCCTAACCCACTTGCACTCGCCTCCGCTCTCCCTCCTCTCGACTCCGCCGCCACGCCCTCTGCGCCGCACGTCTGCTCCACCGCCACAGTCGGCCGCCGACCCTCCACCTGCCCTCCACTTGACCTGCAAAACATTTAAAAGGACAAGACAGAAAGCAAAATGTATAGCAAGTAATCGGCTATAAAAGCCGATTGATTTTCATGTAGAGGGGCTCTCTTTTTTTTCAAGGATAAAAAAAAAAACAAACAGATTCAAACACAAGCAGATCCTGAAACACTAGAAAAGTATCGAAAACGCTAAAAAACCCATTAAAAAATCGAATCAGAGACTAAAGGTGATTATTATTATTTTTTTTGTTTCGAAGCCTTTTCTTTTCATTTGCCTTTTATATATGCATATATTGTTGTTATTTTTTCTCTAAAATTTCTAAAAAAAAAATAAAAATAAAAAAATAAAACTTTTACCTTTTCCGGCCACCGTGTATGGTGTGAGCGAGCGACTGCCATGCGGCACGGAGGCAACCGGAGCGACTCGCCGGAATCCCCTCCTCCTTTTGGATCTGCAGAGAAAAAAAGGGGGAGAGAGGTTAGTTTTTTTTTAAGCAAGCAGCAGAAATGAAAAAGAAAAGGAAAATTTTGCATTTATAAGGGGACCAAAACGACGCCGTTTAGGGCCTGTTTCCGTGGCCCCAAAACGACGTCGTTTCACCTAAACCGACCGAACCCGACTTCGCCTACCCGAGGATCCGCGTGTTTTGCGGAAAAATGGAGTATTTATGTGCGTGGTCCTTCCGCTTCTCTTTTGCTCTACAATCAAGTTTAAATTTCTTTTGAATGCGCCTAAAGTTTAACACCGCATTCAATTCGGCCCTTTTAAGCATTTGCGCTTAAACACTGGGAAATTTGCGCTCCTCGCCCCCACAAGTCCGCGCGCGTTGTATTTTGGTCCTCGTCCTTTCTTTTATTTTCAAATCTAACCCCAGAATTCCGTTTTAATTTCAATTCAATCCTTTTTAGTTAATTTGCGTTTTTGTTCTTTATTATTATTATATACTATATTTTTACTTTATGATTATTATTACTATATTATTATTATTACTATTATTATTACTATATTATTACTATATCATCATTATTATTATTATTTAGCATTTATTATTATTATCACTACTATTATTACTTTTATTTTTATTATTTTTATGTATATTTTGTTAATTACCATCTTTGTTACTATTATTATTATTATTATTTTTATTTTCCTACCAATATCATTAATATTATTATGTCATTATCATTTTTTTACTTTTCGAATTATTATATTATTATTACTATTTTCCTTATTATTACTATTACTATTATTGTTTATTTTTATTTTTACTTTATTCTCAAAATATTAGTTTATTAGTCTTAGTATTATTTTATTGTAACTACTATCACTCTTACTATTATTCTTTCATGTGATTATTATTATTCTCATTTTTATTACTATTATTTTTGTATGTTATTATTACTATTATTATACTCATTATTACTAACGTCCTTATTATTATTGCTATATATTATTATATTATATGTTATTATCTTTATTCTATTTATCATCGTCCTATTATTATTATTTTTATTTTATTATCATTTTATTATTGTTATTTACTTTATTATTATTGCATTCACCTTTACCCGATTTATCAAGTTTTCAAACGACCAATATATCCGTATTAGCAGTTCGGGAGAAATCGAGCCCTAACTTACTGGGTTCTGATTTTTCTCGTTCAAGCTAAACAACGGAAGATCCTTTCCAAAATCATAAATTTTAGTTTTAAATCGACATTCCGTATTAGCAACTCGAGTGAATCGAGCCCTAACTTCTATCGGGTTCCGCTTTTTCTCGTTTAAGGGTAAACAACGGGATATCCTTTGAAATCGAAATTTAAATTTTAAACAAAACACTTAATCTCGGATATTCGAAATGTCATACTCTAACTTACTGGACTCGACATCTAGACACTTCGAGGTAAGTTTCTTTTCTTTCTTCTAAAATGGAGGCAATATTCCTAATTTGGACCTTCGAGAAAACGAGCCCTAACTTACTGGGTTCGATTTCTCTTTGACAAATGACGGAGACCCTCTCCAAATAAAAACCGAGTTCTCAAAAGGCGAGCTTAGTTTCAAGAGTCTAAAGTGTCGCGACCTAACTTCATGGACATGATACTTTATCTCTTCGAAAATAAGAGAGCCTTAACGTCTCTTCCAATTCCTCCAAGTTTTTGGAAATAAAAGTATCTATTTTCAAACCATTTCAAAGTTTTCAACATTAGGACATCAATCAATCGGTTTGGTACCAATTTCGGGCGTGACGAGGGTGCTAATCCTTCCTCGCACGCGTAACCGACTTTGAGCCCATTTTCTTGAAATTCGCAGACCAAAAACATTGTTTTAGTAAATTGAAATATTTATTAAAACAAAGGTGATCCGATCTCACCTAAATAAAGATCGGTGGCGACTCCTTTCCTTTTCATTTTTTAAAAAACCACGAGTCGATCGCGTGCGTTCATCGTTTCATCAAAAAATGGTTACGACGACCTTGGCGACTCCATCGGGAGTTATTCGTCGAGAGTCAGGCCATTGATTGATCGATTTTTGTCCTTGTAATTAAGATTGGAAAATGGTTTCGAAATTTGTGTTCCTTTAAATGCATTTTCAATGTTATATTTGATCTCTTGAATACTTTGGCATTGCATTGCATGACCATCGTGGTCACACCTTTAAGTGGGAGCGAAGCTATGCTTTCGTGAGGTTTTCACCCGCATGAGCTAGTGGATCTTTGTCGGAATACATCCGCACCTATGTCTTCGTGAAGTTTTCACTTCGCATGGCTATAGGGAAATGTATTCCCTGAACCGAACTCGGTCCGTATGAGCCTATAATGGGTGAGGATCGAGGAATCTGCTGGTTCGGGTACCTCGAACTTTAGAACTCAACCACATGTAAAGAGCCTAAGAACCCACCCGAAAGTGAACTATGCCGGACCTTAGTAATTACCCGGATAGGTGTTTGTTTATTTCACTTGCTTTGTATTCCATGGTACTAACTTTTTGTGTTTTATTTTTCTTTGTGCATATCATATTTAAGAGGCATCGATTCACGGTCGATTCTCGAGTTAGAAAGTGGTTATGGAAAACAAATTCCTTGATAAAGTGGAAGATAATGCGCCGCCGTCCGCGACGTGGTCCGAGCAATGCCAAATAGAAAAAGGGATAGCATAGTTGAAGGGTATGTGTCGGAGCTACTGGATTTTACCAATATCGGTGTCACACGAGCGAGCTCCAAGAGTTGAAAGAAATTTGGGCTCGGTGGGATAACGAGACGAAGCTAAATCGTTTCACGGTACTTACGGTGACTCGCCTTACCGCTTGATGTCAAAATAGATAAGCACCTATTCCGAGCAATGTCCCGATTTTGGAATGTCGCTATATAGCATTTCTCTTTTGGGAAGGTAGATCCGGTTCCCACGGTAGAAGAATATACGACCTTGTTACGTTGCCCAAGAATTCAGGACGACAAAGCTTATTCCAAAGCAGTTAATGGCCCAACCTTCACGAAGAAATTGATGAACATCACCGGAATGAGCGAACAATGGGTTTCAGCCAGAATGCAGAAGAAAGGTGGAGGTAAATGCATACCCTGGATGTGTTTGAGAGACTTGATCTTGGCACATCCCGATGCAAAGAAAAGGATTGACGTCTTCGCCCTGTGTGTTTACGGTCTGGTAATATTTCCAAAAGCTTTAAGGCATATCGACGAAGCAGTTATTGATCTATTCAGCCGACTAGACAAAGGGGTCACACCTGTTCCTGCCATCTTAGCCGAAACGTTTAGGTCCTTGAATGCATGCAGAAGAATGGGTGAAGGCAGGTTTATTGGATGTGCGCAGCTGTTATTGGCTTGGTTCCATAGCCACTTCTGGAAAGTGGAGAAAGTGTCCTATCGATTTATGACAGAGAATTACTCTCCGCTAGAAGAAATAGCAGCTACACCTAGAAGAGAGGATGTGTCCGAAGAAAATTGGATCGCGCTCTTCCAAAACCTTCAAGAAGATGACATTGGTTGGAAAGCTCCGTGGTTGGTTACCGACCAAATCCTTTATCGTTGTGGAAACTTCGACTGGGTTCCTCTACTGGGAATTTGGGGTGCCACTGCATATGCCCCTCTGCTGGTCCTAAGACAATATAATTCAAGACAGTTTGTACCAACGACATATGGGTTGGCTCAATGTGAGTTCTCATACGAAGGGGGGAGCTATAAGAAAAAGGTTAAAGAGATCTCTAGTGCACGGAATCAGTCCACAGAATGAAGAGGTTATCCATAGGCCCGATGATGACCTCTGAGTACAGAGAGAATGGAGGACTAGGAGGATCAACGATAACATCCCCGAGCCAAATCTAGAAGGCGCTCGGTCAAAAGAGGAATATTTGCGAATAGTCCCATCGAACTAGAAATCGCGAAACGAGATTTTGAAAGGATGAGTTCGAGAACTCGAAAGAAAGATAGAGACTGGAAGAAGAGAAGATGCTCCTCAAGTTAGACGTAGATGGATAAAAGTCGGAAGTGAAAAATTAAGAAAGGAAAAGGGAAAATAGAGGAAGACCGAGATGATTTGAAGACGGAATATAAGAAGATGCGTGCGACAATGAAAATCTTTGGATTAGGAAAAACTCCGAGCAATGGCGACGCGAGATCCGAGAGGAAAGGGCCAAAGCTAGCGGTTGGGAGAAAAAGTTCCAGAAATGCAAACACAAAATGAGGTTCTAAGAAAAGACATGGTAGAAAGCCAAAAAGAAAAGAAAGGGCTAAAAGCTAGGGTGGCTGAGCTTGGACGGTCCCTGCATCACTACCGAAGTTGCAACTCAGAAAGCGAACTGAAATTAAGTCTAAATAAAATCGAGGAAATGAAGGGTAAGATTGAAGAATTGGAATCAGCATTACACAGTTGTGAACTTCGGATTGAGCTTCTGGAAACAAGAGAAGGGTGTTGGAAAGAAGAACTTCACCATTCTCATGATCAAGTTAGAAACCGGGATTACCTTATGGGCGAAGCGATAGTTCAGATTCGAGAGGTAGCCGATCATCTACAAACTTTGGCAGCACAGGCCGATATGTTGAGCATGAAATATGAGCTGCAGTCGGGTCGTAGTCAAGAGCTAACCTCTTTGCTCGGGAAAATTAAAACTTTAGGCCTTAGGGCGAAAGCATATTTGTAGTTCGCTTTATGTAAAGGATCTTGCCTTCTAATAAAGTCTTCTAAAATGAAGTTGATCAGAATCGATGTCTTTTTCTTGCATTCATGCATTTGCATTGCATCACATTACATGCATTTAAGTTTATAAAAAAGGGGGGTCTGATTAGCTAAAATTATCAGAGGACAAGAAAGTGAAAAGGGAAAATCTGGAAGCGGAACATCACTACGGAACACGCGCTAAAACTAAGAGAATGGATCAGAGGTTCGAACAAATCCAGAAAGAAATGCAGGAAGAAATGCAACAGCAAATGTTGAAACTCCAGCAGGAAATGAAGGACCAAATGCTGGAGGCCCAGAGAAACATGATATCACAGATGGCCCAAATGCTGAATGGAGTAACGGACAAAGGGAAAGGTCCAATGCCTCCGATCGAAGAGGATAGCGAAGGCGCTCCCCCGGGTTTTACCCCGTCGCACTCAAGAGCCCTGCCTGAGGAATATCTCCAAAGGCCATCAATTACGATCAGGCCCCAGCAAGGGCAGGATGACACTAGACCTCCCGTGAGCTATCACGTGGGCTCTGGGTCCCAACCAGGAGATAGCCCAGCCAATCCTGTTGTACCCGATCTAGATGCAGTAGAGAAAATGGGGTCGAGAATAGAATCCTCAAAACAATTGGAGGATCGTTGCAAATGGCTGGAGGAAAAATTCAAAGCACTGGAAAGTATCGATCATCATCAGGGGATCGACGCAAAAGATTTAAGTCTAGTTCCCGATTTGGTACTGCCTCATAAGTTTAAAATGCCGGAATTCGAAAAATATAGTGGGACTAGCTGCCCGGAAGCCCACATCACCATGTTCTGCAGGCGAATGGCTGGCTACGTGAGCAATGATCAACTCTTAATCCACTGTTTCCAAGAAAGTTTGGTGGGCGCAGCAGCTAGATGGTATAACCAGCTTAGTCGGGCTAACGTTAGTTCTTGGAGAGATTTGGCTCAAGCATTTTGAGCATTACGACCACGTCACGGACATGGCACGGACAGTAATTACTTTGCAAGGCATGGAGAAAAGACAAAATGAAAGTTTCAGATAAAGATGCGCAAAGGTGGAGAGAGGTCGCCATGCAGGTCCAACCACCCCTCTTAGAAAAGGAAACCACCATGCTCTTCATTAATACCCTGAAGGCCCCTTTCATAACCCATATGATAGGGAGTACGACTAAAAGCTTTGCCGACATAGTGATGGCAGGAGAGATGATCGAGCATGCTATAAGAGGCGGTAAGATCGAGGCAGGAGAAAGCACTAGAAGAACCGCTCCTAAGAAGAAAGATGGTGAAGTAAATAACGTGAGTACATACAATAAGGGGTACTCGAAGGCGATCACGGTTAATCAGCCAAAGGCGCCATCTTTGGACAACAAGGACTCGCAAGACAGAATCGGGAACTGCACTCGAATATTGAAAAGATTCAATTTACTCCAATTCCGATAACGCACAAAGAGTTATACCGATTTTATTCAATGAGCACATTCTGTCCCGTTCTATTTGCAACCATTGCACCCCCATACCCTAAGTGGTACGACTCTAACGCTCAACTGCGATTACCATGCAGGATAGAGGGGAATTCGATAGAGAATTGCTTCGCCTTTAAAAAGGTAGTCGAGAGGCTAATAAAGATGGGGGTTATAACACTCGACGACATGGTAAAAAAGGGGAACCCACTGCCCAATCACGAGGAGAGAGGGGTAAACGCGATTGGTGAGGAAGGGGTGAGGAAGATTAAGAAGGATGTCACAGAAGTGAAAACCCCATTACGAATAGTCTGGAAGGAAATGGCAAAAAGAGGATTGATAGATTCAGATCTTGCGGAAAAAGGGAGGGATATAAAGAACTACTGCGAACTCCATAAGACGAATGAACACGAGATTCAAGAATGCGCCGAGTTTAGGATTTTGGTGTAAGGTCTTATTGACAACAAAGAATTGGAGTTTTATGAAAAAGGAGCAGAGGAAGAGGATGTATGCGCGACCGAGGAAGAATTGGCAAAGCCGGGAGTTAATTATCCGAGAATCATCATTTCGCGAAACACGGAAGGCGGGGTACAGGGAAGGCCGAAAATTATAATTTAGAAACCTGCTTCTTTTCCCTACAAAGATAGTAAAAAGGTACCTTGGAACTATAATTGTAATGTGACGATACCAGGGGCAGAAAGCTCCACTAGCAGTCCTGAGGAGGGCACGAATGAAGGGTTCTATACGCGTAGTGGGAAGCGTTATGATCCTGGAAAAAGATGGGAAGAACCAATGAAACCGAAGACTGTGCTGAGTGGGCGAAAGAAGGAACCCGAAACCCCTATCAATGAGCCCGTGAAAGAGGAAGAGGCCAAAGAATTCTTGAAATTCTTGAAACACAGCGAATATAGCTTGGTGGAACAACTACACAGACAACCAGCCCGTATCTCCGTGTTAGCCCTACTTCTAAGTTCAGAGGTACACCGCGAAGCATTGATGAAAGTACTAAATGAGACTTATGTTACTAAGGATATATCCGTCAACAAGTTAGACCGTCTGGTTAGTAACATAAGCGCCGACAATTTCATCTACTTCAGCGATGATGAAATCCCGTCCGGAGGCTTGGGATCAACGAAGGCCTTGCACATAACTACCCGTTGTAAGGGGTACACTCTGCCAAGCGTGCTAATAGATAACGGGTCAGCATTGAATGTCCTACCACTGGCTACACTCGAGAGGTTGCCAATAGACGGTTCTCATATGAAAGCATGCCGTAACATAGTGAGAGCGTTTGACTGAAGATCGAAAGAAGAGTGACGGGGAGAATAGATGTACCTTTATTGATAGGGCCTAACACTTACGAGGTGGACTTCCGGTCATGGACATCAAACCTCGTATAACCGCCGTTGGGGAGGCCATGGATTCATTCGGCGGGGCCGTACCTCATCGCCGCACTGAAGTTAAAACGGTAACAGAAAATCGGTTGGTAACTATAAACGCCAAGAAGATATCATAGCGGATTTACACAGTAAGTTACCGCATACATAGAAACTAATGAGGAGGCTATCGAATGTTCCTTCCGATCCCTAGAGTTCGTAAATGCGACGTTCATCGCAGAGGGAAGTGAAGTTCCGGTGCCCAAGCTATCCAAAACCACCAAGATTGGATTACAATTAACGATGGGAAAAGGAGCACTGCCCGGAAGAGGATTGGGCAAATATCTCCAAGGGAAAGTCCAGACCCCGATGCTGAAGGAGAAAAGAGACCGCTTTGGTTTAGGTTTTAAACCAGATGCTAAACAAATGAGGAATGAAATGGAAAAGAAGCGAGAAAGGAGAAAGGCCCGACTGAACGAAGAAGATGTTAAGTGGGAACCGATGACATTCCCCCACATATCTCAGACCTTCATATCAGGAGGAATAATTTACCCCGGGGAAGAATCTTCTAGAGACGAATATCCCCACATCAATGCTATACACGATGAGGCGACTAATCAAGGAAATCTGTCGGGCATTCGCACATATGAACCTGGAAGCACTCTAGACAATTGGACTGAAGAGGAGTTTCCTGTAGTTTTTAGAGATAATACCGAGTAATACTCAGAACACTCTTGTTGTTTTTAAGCCTAGAAACAATGAGATTTCTTTGGTGAAATAGGCTCATGTTCGGACATTTTGTTTTAATGAAATACGTCTTCAATTCTACTAAATATTCTCTCATTTTACATTTTTATCATTTATTCTTCGTTCTCATTCATATCATGTGAATAGTTGTCCTCAAATTTTGTACACCCTTTGATACCCATTACAGGTCTCTAGACATCAATGATATGAGTAACGATACTACAGATTCAGAAGTCTGCTTTGAGCAAGAAATGTGTTCAGAGGAATCTCAGGATTTTGAAAATGACACAGAATGCGACTTGCCTCAAGATTTGTTGAGAATGGTAGAGCAAGAAGAAAAGCAGATCCTACCCCATAAAGAGTCGGTAGAAATGGTGAACCTAGGAGAGGGGCAAGAAGTGAAGGTTGGAGTCCATATTACTGCAGAAACCAGGCGAAACCTCATTGAATTACTCCATGAATTCAAGGATGTGTTCGCATGGTCATACCAAGATATGCCTGGACTAAGCACTGAGATCGCAACACACCGATTGCCCATAAGAGAAGAATGCAAGCCAATCCAACAGAAGCTCCGAAGAATGAGACCAGATGTCTTGTTAAAAATAAAGGAAGAAGTCGAGAAACAATTTAATGCTGGGTTTTTGCAAGTAGTTAAGTACTCGGATTGGGTAGCTAATATTGTCCCGGTCCCCAAGAAGGACGGAAAGTACGGATGTGCGTGGACTACAGAGACCTAAACAAGGCCAGCCCGAAAGACAACTTCCGTTGCCTCACATCGACACCTTGGTAGACAATACGGTGGCTATTCGTTGTTCTCCTTCATGGATGGTTTCTGGTACAACCAAATAAAGATGCATCCCGAGGACATGGACAAGACAACATTTATAACCATGTGGGGAACATTTTGTTACAAGGTAATGCCATTTGGGCTAAAAATGCGGGGCGACATATCGAGAGCCATGGTAACTTTATTCCATGACATGATGCCTGTGGAAATTGAGGTTTACGTCGACGACATGATCGCCAAGTCCCGAATCGAAGAAGCGCATGTATGCAGTCTTGAGGAAATTGTTCTTGAGGTGAGAAAATTCCAGTTGAAGCTTAACCGTCAAAGTGTACCTTGAGCTCGGTCCGGAAAGCTACTCGGGTTTATAGTCGTGAAAAGGGATTGAGGTTGACCCGGATAAAGTCAAAGCCATACAAGAATTACCTCCACCACGCACTCCAAAAAGAAGTTAGAGGTTTCTTAGGAAGGCTAAATTACATCGCCGGTTCATTTCACAACTAACCGAGAAGTGTGACCCCATATTCCGTCTCCTCAAGAAACACAACCTGTGCACATGGGATGAAGAATGCCGAAGACCTTCGAAAAGGTAAAACAATACTGTCCCATGCTCCAGTATTAATGCCGCCTCAACCTGACAAGCCATTAATCCTTTACTTGACGGTGCTTGATAATTCGATGGGATGTGTCTTTGGGTCACTGATGAGTCGGGAAGAAAGAAAGAGCAATATACTACCTTAGTAAAAATTTACCGAATGTGAAACGAGGTACCCGCCAATTGAGAAATTGTCTTTGTGCCTTGATTTGGACAACTCGGAGACTAAGGCAATATATCTTTGTATCACACGACATGGCTCATCTCAAAGCTAGATCCCCTTAAATATATGATGGAATCCATCGCCTTGAGTGGAAGAATGGCCGGATGGCGATTCTACTTTTACGAATTTGACATCGTTTATGTAAACCAAAAAGCGGTAAAAGGAGTGCGAGAGCGGACTTTCTAGCCGAAGAGAGCCCTTGAAGACTATGAGCCCTTAGATTTTGATTTCCCTAATGAAGATTTAATGTACGTGGCGGATAATTGAAGAAGGCACCTTGAAGACTATCCTTGGAAACTGAATTTCGACGGGGCATCGAATGCCGTGGGCAATGGAATTGGGGCAGTCCTGATGTCCCCAAAAGGAGACTATTATCCATTCACTTGCAAACTGGATTTCGATTGCACTAATAATATGGCTGAATACGAAGCTTGCATCATGGGTCTCCGCGCCGCTATCGAACGTAGAATCAGGGTATTGGAAGTTTATGGAGATTCTACCTTGGTAATCTATCAACTCAAAGGAGAATGGGAAACCAGAGATCCAAAGCTGGTTATCTACAAAAGATTGGCCCAAAAATTGATCAGAGAGTTCGATGACATCACTTTCAATTACCTACCCAGGGACGAGAATCAGATGGCTGATGCTCTGGCCACCCTGGCTTCCATGGTCCGAATAAATGAAAGCGAAGATATGAAACCAATACAAATGAGCATTCATCAAGACCCAGCCCATTGCTACAATGTCGAGGAAGGAGAGAAAGCTGGCCCACCATGGTACTACGATATACTGCGGTATGTGAAAAATCGCGAATACCCAGATCAATCGACTGAGAACGATAAAAAGACGCTGAGAAGACTAGCCTGTGACTACGTCCTGGATGGAGAAGTCTTATACAAGAAAAGAAAAGATCAAGTGCTGCTAAGATGTGTGGACGCCGAAGCTAAGTTAATCTTGGAAGAAGTCCATGAAGGTGTCTGTGGAACTCATGCTAATGGTTTCACAATGGCCAGGCAAATAATGAGGTTTGGATATTATTGGTCCACTATGGAGGGAGACTGTATCAACTATGCTAAGAAATGTCATAAATGTCAGATTTATGGAGACAAGATTCATGTGCCCCCATCACCTTTACATGTTATGACTTCTCCATGGCCATTTTCCATGTGGGGCATGGATGTCATTAGCCGATATCGCGAAGGCTTCAATGGACATCGGTTCATCTTTGTAGTTATTGACTATTTCACAAAATGGGTAGAGGCGACTTCATATGCTAACGTCACTAAATCAGCGGTTAGTCGCTTTTTGAAAAAAGAGATCATTTGTCGATATGGAATGCCTGAGAGGATCATATCAGACAATGCACTGAACTTAAACAATAGCACGATAGCAGGGGTTTGTAGTCAATTCAACATCAAACACCACAATTCGTCGCCTTATCGTCCAAAAATGAATGGGGCCGTGGAAGCAGCCAACAAGAATATCAAAAAGATAGTGGGAAAGATGACTGAGACTTATAGAGACTGGCATGAGAAATTGCCGTTTGCACTCTATGCTTATCGGACATCCGTTAGAACCTCTACGGGGGCGACACCTTTCTCATTGGTCTACGGGACGGAAGCGGTTCTACCTATTGAAGTGGAAATACCTTCTCTTCGAGTGTTGTCAGAAGTAAAACTGGATGAGGCCGAATGGATCCAAGCTCGATATGATCAGTTGAATTTAATTGAAGAAAAGAGATTGAGGGCTATTCGTCACGGTCAGATGTACCAAAGACGAATGATGCGGGCTTATGACAAGAAAGTTCGGCCAAGAGAATTCCATGAGGGGACCTCGTCTTTGAAAAAGATCCTTCCCATACAAAAGGATTACAGAGGAAAATGGATGCCAAAGCGGGAAGGGCCGTATGTGGTAAAGAAAGCTTTCTCGGGAGGTGCACCGATTCTCGACCGAGATGGACGGAAAAGCTTGCCCAATCCCGTGAATTCGGATTCAGCTTAAAAGTACTTTGCTTGAAACGGAGAGGCCAAGGTAAAACCCGCAAAGGGCACTTTGAGATTTCAAAAAAAAAAAAAAAAACGAGAGGCCAAGGTGAGAACTGCAGAGGGCGCCTTGGGGCCAAAGGGCTTTTGAGTTGAAAACCAAAAGGGCGGCTCAATTTTGAATAGACACGTGGCGACCTTGCAGCGCTAGAATCAACAGAAGAGGAAGCACGTTGCATATTGGGGCATCAACAAAGTACTTTGAGTCTTCGTAACACATGCTAAAGCTTAAAGCAGCCTTCATGAAGCTTGTATAGAAGCCCAATCGGCGGTGTCTAGGGCATTTGATTTATGTCTTGCACATTGTTGGATTCTTTTTGCAAAAAGGATATGTTCCCAATCAAATCGTTGATAATTCATTTTAACTCTCTTTGAAGTCAATCTATTGTTACCCATCATTCATAAACATGTTGCATTAAAATAATAATTGATGAACCGATAATTTCACAAAAGAAAGTTCTACGTATTACTTTGGGAATCTCTAAGATAAAACGAGCTCAAACAGACAATTGTTTAGAATTTCCACGTACATAGATTAAAGACATTGGAGAAAGAGGGGTCTTAATGGAAATCATTTCTTCAAACTTCCTCGGTCGATGTCAAGAATCGTGATGTGGTGAATAACATTACCTAGTCACCCGGGGAAAGGTGACAGCCAATTTTCGACAAGGAAAGATTCAAAACCCTAAGTCATCGTGGAACGAATCCAAAACAAACTAAGTCGGGTACTCTTCGAGTAGGAGTCGTGATTCGGGGGAAAGAGTTAGAAGTCAATGCAGACCGTGTCCGAAGCCTAAAGGAAAGGGGCCTTGAAATTTCCACGAGGGCAAGTCATTCATACGAAACAGTTCATCGCAAAGGAAAAGAAGATGAAACTTTGACGGATAAATAGACGATAGCACATCAAATGGGAAATCGCACTCATAACATTCTGACTCATCATACTCATGGCATCCTAATCATTAGGCATAAGCATGTACTCATTCTACAGGTTATGTCCTCAAAAGGACACTATGGCGTAAGCAGTTAAAGAATAGCAGATCAAAGACATCAGTCTAGTGATCCCTGAGTTTGCAGGGATCAGATTGAAAATAATAGATTTGACCTTTCTGAAGTTGCAGGAAGCAGATCGAAGATATCACCGTGATCCCCGAGTTTGCGGGGATCGATTGAAAATAACAGATTTGACATTCCCGAAGTTGCGGAAGCGGATCGAAGACATCGACCGCGGTGATCCCCGAGTTTGCGGGGATCAGATTGAAAATAGCGATTTGACCTTTCTCGAAGTTGCGGGAAGCGCATCGAAGATATCACCGTGATCCCCGAGTTTGCGGGGATCAGATTGAAAATAACGATTTGATATTCTGAAGTTGCGGAAGCGCATCGAAGACATCATCACCGTGATCCCCGAGTTTGCGGGGATCAGATTGAAAATAGCAGATTTGACCTTTCTGAAGTTGCAGGAAGCAGATCGAAGATATCAGTCTGGTGATCCCTGAGTTTGCAGGGATCAGATTGAAAATAACAGATTTGACATTCCTGAAGTTGCAGGAAGCAGATCGAAGACATCGATCACCGTGATCCCCGAGTTTGCGGGGATCAGATTGAAAATAGCGATTTGACCTTTCGAAGTTGCGCAGAAGCGGATCGAAGACATCACCGTGATCCCCGAGTTTGCAGGATCAGATTGAAGATAGTAGATTTGACATTCCCGAAGTTGCGGAAGCGGATCGAAGACATCATCACCGTGATCCCTGAGTTTGCAGGGATCAGATTGAAAATAACAGATTTGACATTCCTGAAGTTGCAGGAAGCAGATCGAAGACATCAGTCTAGTGATCCCTGAGCTTGCAGGGATCAGATTGATGATAGTAGATTTGACCTTCCTGAAGTTGCAGGAAGCAGATCGAAGACGTCAAATCTTGTCTCCCTGAGTTTGCAGTGGAGCAGACTGAAGTAATTAATCCTATCTCACTGAAATTGCAGTGGAGCGGATTAAAGCGATAAATCCCATACCTCTGAAGTTGTAGTAGGTGGGATTGAATCCATTATAACTACAAATCTCATCTTTCAAGGTCGCAGTAAAGTGGATCGAAGCAACAAGATGAAGTGGACTGGGATGAGGCTACTTGAAGAAGAGCACCTGAGAAGTCAAGACTCGGCGAAGCCGGGCCACATTGGGCTTCTTTAAGTCTTTGCTCTATTCCCGTTACACGATAATGAGCAAAGAGGGGCAGCTGTATAAGCCCAATATTTGCCCGGCCCAACAGAGAAAAAAAAACGAAAAAAGAAAAAGAAACAGACCCAACACCAAAACCCAAACTACCCAAATTAAACAAAAAAATAAACCCAAACCCATTCACAAAAACTACCAGACCCAATAACCAAACCCATTAAAGCCCACAAAACAAACAACCCTAACCCTAACCCACTTGCACTCGCCCCGCCTCCGTCCCTCCGCCCGACTCGCCCCACACGCCTCTGCGCAGCACGCCTCGCTCCACCGCCCACATCGGCGCCGACCTCTCTCACTGCCCTCCACTTGACCTGCAAAACATTTAAAAGGACAAGACAGAAAGCAAAATGTATAGCAAGTAATCGGCTATAAAAGCCGATTGATTTTCATGTAGAGGGGCTCTCTTTTTTTCAAGGATAAAAAAACAAACAGATTCAAACACAAGCAGATCTCAAACACTAGAAAAGTATCAAAACGCTAAAAACCCATTAAAAATCGAATCGAGACTAAAGGTGATTATTATTATTTTTTTGTTTCAAGCCTTTTCTTTTCATTTGCCTTTATATATGCATATATTGTTGTTATTTTTCTCTAAAATTTCTAAAAAAATAAAAATAAAAAAATAAAACTTTTATTTTTTTCCGCCATCGTGTACGGTGGTTGAGCGACGGACGACGACAGCGGAGGCAACCGGAGCGACTCACGAATCCTCCTCCTTTTGGATCTGCGCAGAGAAAAAAAGGGGGAGAGAGGTTAGTTTTTTTTTAAGCAAGCAGCAGAAATGAAAAAGAAAAGGAAAATTTTGCATTTATAAGGGGACCAAAACGACGCCGTTTAGGGCCTGTTTCCGTGGCCCCAAAACGACGTCGTTTCACCTAAACCGACCCGAACCCGACTCGCCTACCCGAGGATCCGCGTGTTTTGCCGGAAAAATGGAGTATTTATGTGCGTGGTCCTTCCGCTTCTCTTTTGCTCTACAATCAAGTTTAAATTTCTTTTGAATCTGCCCCTAAAGTTTAACACCGCATTCAATTCGGTCCCTTTTAAAACGCTGCGCTTAAACACTCGGGGGAAATTTGCGCTCCTCGCCCCCACAAGTCCGCGCGCGTTGTATTTTGGTCCTCGTCCTTTCTTTTATTTTCAAATCTAACCCCAGAATTCCGTTTTAATTTCAATTCAATCCTTTTTAGTTAATTTGCGTTTTTGTTCTTTATTATTATTATATACTATATTTTTACTTTATGATTATTATTACTATATTATTATTATTACTATTATTATTACTATATTATTACTATATCATCATTATTATTATTATTTAGCATTTATTATTATTATCACTACTATTATTACTTTTATTTTTATTATTTTTATGTATATTTTGTTAATTACCATCTTTGTTACTATTATTATTATTATTATTTTTATTTTCCTACCAATATCATTAATATTATTATGTCATTATCATTTTTTTACTTTTCGAATTATTATATTATTATTACTATTTTCCTTATTATTACTATTACTATTATTGTTTATTTTTATTTTTACTTTATTCTCAAAATATTAGTTTATTAGTCTTAGTATTATTTTATTGTAACTACTATCACTCTTACTATTATTCTTTACTGACAGTATTATTATTCTCATTTTTATTACTATTATTTTTTGTATGTTATTATTACTATTATTATACTCATTATTACTAACGTCCTTATTATTATTGCTATATATTATTATATTATATGTTATTATCTTTATTCTATTTATCATCGTCCTATTATTATTATTTTTATTTTATTATCATTTTATTATTGTTATTTACTTTATTATTATTGCATTCACCTTTACCCGATTTATCAAGTTTTCAAACGACCAATATATCGTCAGTATTAGCAGTTCGGGAGAAATCGAGCCCTAACTTACTGGTTCGATTTTTCTCGCTCAAGCTAAACAACGGAAGATCCTTTCCAAAATCATAAATTTTAGTTTTAAATCGACATTCCGTATTAGCAACTCGAGTGAATCGAGCCCTAACTTACTGGGTTCCGGTTTTTCTCGTTTAAAGGTAAACAACGGGATATCCCTTTTGAAATCGAAATTTAAATTTTAAACAAAACACTTAATCTCGGATATTCGAAATGTCGCGCCCTAACTTACTGGACTCGACATCTAGACACTTCGAGGTAAGTTTCTTTTCTTTCTTCTAAAATGGAGGCAATATTCCTAATTTGGACCTTCGAGAAAACGAGCCCTAACTTACTGGGTTCTGATTTCTCTTTGACAAATGACGGGAGACCCTCTCCAAATAAAAACCGAGTTCTCAAAAGGCGAGCTTAGTTTCAAGAGTCTAAAGTGTCACGACCTAACTTACTGGACATGATACTTTATCTCTTCGAAAATAAGAGAGCCTTAACGTCTCTTCCAATTCCTCCAAGTTTTTGGAAATAAAAAGTATCTATTTTCAAACCATTTCAAAGTTTTCAACATTAGGACATCAATCAATCAGTTTGGTACCAATTTCGGGCGTGACGAGGGTGCTAATCCTTCCTCGCACGTAACCGACTCCCGAGCCCATTTTCTCGAAATTCGCAGACCAAAAACATTGTTTTAGTAAATTGAAATATTTATTAAAACAAAGGTGATCCGATCTCACCTAAATAAAGATCGGTGGCGACTCCTTTCCTTTTCATTTTTTAAAAAACCACGAGTCGACCGCGTCGTTTACTGTTTCATCAAAAAAATGGTTACGACAGTTCTTTTCATGCGGTTTCAATTGTCGAGAAGCATAAGCTATAACTTTTCCTTCTTGCATCAAAACACATCCCAGACTGTTTAATGACGCGTCACTATAAATCACAAACTCTTTTCCCGATTCAGTTGTACGTAATCGGTGCTTGATTAACAATACTTTCAACTGTTCAAAACTCTCCTGACATTTTTCTGACCATTCAAATTTCACATCTTTTTGAAGCAGTCGAGTCATCGGTGTCGCAATCATCGAAAATCCTTTCACGAATCTTTGGTAGTAGCCCATCAAGCCCAGAAAACTACGAACTTCAAACACATTTCTCAGAGGTTTCCAGTCAACAATAGCAGAAATCTTACTCGGGTCAACTTTAATACCTTCGGCTGAAATAATATGCCCTAGAAATCCAACCTCTCTGAGCCAAAACTCACATTTACTGAACTTTGCAAATAATTTCTTATCATGTAGAGTTTGTAACACAATTCTCAAGTGCTCGGTATGTTCAGATTCATCTTGCAAATAGATTAGAATATCGTCAATGAATACAACAACAAATCTGTCTAAATACGGTCTAAATATCCAGTTCATCAAGTCCATGAAAACTGCAGGAGCGTTAGTTAATCAGAAAGGCATAACCAAAAATTCATAATGTTCGTACCTCATTTTGAATGCGGTTTTTGGCACATCTGACTCTTTAACTTGCAACTGATAATAACTCGATCTCAAATCAATCTTTGAAAATACTGTAGCCCCTTTAAACTGATCAAATAAATCATCAATCCATGGTAAAGGGTATTTGTTCTTTATGGTCACTTTATTCAGCTGTCTGTAATCAATACACATTCTCATCGTGCCGTCTTTCTTCTTTACAAACAATACTGGTGTACCCCAGGGCGAATAACTCGGTTGTGCAAAACCTCTATCTGTCAATTCTTGCAACTGAGCTTTCAACTCTTTTAATTCTGTTGGAGCCATTCTGTACGGAGCTATCGATATCGGTGTTGTTCCTGATACTAATTCAATACCAAATTCCACCTCTCTGATCGGTGGCAAACCCGGCAATTCTTCTGGAAATACATCTGAAAACTCACAAACAATAGGTACAGATTCAATCTTTGATTCAGACACCTTTGTATCTAGTACGTATGCAAGATATGCATCACAACCCTTTTTCATACATTTTTGAGCTAACATAGACGATATCACAATAGGTAATTCACTCGAATCATCAGACTCAATCTAAGAATTTCACCATTCTGACATTTCAATTCGATAATCTTTCGTCTACAATTCACAACTGCATCATGCATATTCAGCTAGTCCATACCCAGAATCATATCAAACTCATCGAACAGCAGAAGTATCAAGTCAGTCAGAAAACAGTAACCTCGAGTCATCAAAGGACAATTCTTACATATTTTATCAACTAAAATAGACCTGCTTAAGGGGTTCGATACTTTAATTACAAACTATGTAGACTCGACATGTAAAATCTTTTTAAATACTAAATTCATACAGATATATGAATGGGTTGATCCAGGATCTATCAACGCAACTATATCACTATCAAAAAGAGAAAAATTACCTGTAATAACGTCTGGCGATGATGCCTCCTCCCGTGCACTGATAGCATAAGCTCGAGCAGGTGCTCGTGCCTCAGATCTCACAGCAAAATCTCTTGTAGTACCTCGATTACCACTCGTATTCCCAGTGTTTCGGGGTGGTCTCCCTCTAGTAACCGTATTACTTGCTTTCACCGGTTGATCTCTTTCAGCTATAGACTTTTCTAGACAATCCCAGAGATAATGATCAAGAGATCCAAATTTAAAACAAGCTCCGCTCAATATTCTACATTCACCGTAATGTCACTTATTGCAGTTCTTACATTCAGGTCCAACATTTCTAACACTACCCACACTGGCAACAGATATCGTTTGAGGTTTAGAGCTGAAATGTCTCGTATCTCTGATCGAAATCCCCGCAGAAATATAGAACCAGGATCATATTCTCTAGATTTCTTTGATGCTAATTGATGTGGTTTGCCCGCAAATCTCTTTCTAAAGTTTCTAGCCTCAGAATCGGATTTTCTTTTCTCTTTGCAAAGCTCTTCAGCTTTACAAGCTCTGTCAAATAGAACGACAAACTCTTTCAGCTCAAGAATCCCAACTAATATTCTGATTTCTTCATTTAATCCATATTCGAATCTTTTACACATTATAGCCTCGGAAGAAACACATTCACGAGCATATTTGCTGAGTCGTACAAACTCTCTTTCATATTCTTTTACTAACATACGACCCTATTTCAATTCAAGAAATTCCTTTTGTTTCTGATCAATGAACCTTTTTCTGATGTATTTCTTTCTGAATTCAACTTGAAAGATGTAACAGTTCGGTTTATACCCTAGTCAGAACAGTGGTTTCGAGACCACAAATCTGAGTTAGTAAAATATTTTAATATTATTTTTTTTCTTTTTTCGTGTTTCTGATATGTAAATCAGTATGTGTGAAATTTCTGTAAGTTAATTTGTCCGTCTGTATGTTTAAATTGAGAAAAGGGTTAAATTGCATTATATGCAATATTTGCATTCTATTTGTTAAAGCACCTATGTATTGTGGCTTTTAAATGTTGTGGCCTTATAAGGCAATTGATCCATTATTTAGTTAGTGGTTAGTTAAATGACAAAATAACCTTATTATATATATGTTTTATTTGTTAAATGGAAGGTTAATTTAGTAAAAGAATAAATAATGTATTTCATATTAAACAAAACCAATTGAAAGCCATGTTCATCTTTTGTTCTTATGACCAAAAATAAGAAAAAGAAAATAAGAGTTTGAGCTTTGCATATTCGGCTACTTACAAGTTCAATTCAAGGTATGTTTTTAATCGGTTTTCGATAATTTCTACATTTTTGCAATCGTTGCTTTGTGTACTATAAAACCCATGTCTTAATTTTGAGAATTGATGATATTTTTGAAATGAGACTTTGATGAACTCATGTGATTTGTTATGTTTAATAGTGAAATATGAAAGATATGTGTTTGATTATCATAGTTTGTCTTTGGAGTTTTGTTGATTTTGAGTAATTTGGAGTAAATTAAAAGAATAATGTTTTGAGGGACTAATTTGTGAAAGAAATGAAATGTATGGACTCATATGAGTATGAGTGAAATTCGGCTAGGCATGGGTAATATGGAATTGGATGTATTTTGTGATTTTGTGAATTAGGGACTAAAATGTCCAAATGTAAAAATGTGAGGACTAATTTGAAAATTGCCCTAAATATGTGTTCTTTGATTGAATTGAATGTTTTGGTGAATAAAAGGGTTAAATTTGTATACGTATAGATCAAGAACCGAAGAAAACAGACTTAGATCGCGGGAAACCGTAAGTAGTCGAATAACCGAATCCGAGGTAAGTCAATATACAAATAAATGTATTTGAATTGACTTAATTGTGTATATATGAATTTTGAATTGCTATGAATATGCTGGAGATGAGATATATGTGAAATCCGAGAATTGGTATCGACTAAATATGGATGTCCGAGAAGCCCCGCCTGAACCTAGGAATAGATAGGATAGTATATGTCATGACATAGGTGTTCGATACGTGATATCATGTAAGACCACGTCTGGGACGTTGGCATTGATTTGAGATTTTGTGTAAGACCTCATCTGGGACGATGGCATCGATATGAGATTTACGTGTAAGACCGTGTCTGGGACATTGGCATCGTATTTGATTCGTGTAATACCCTGTCTGGGACAGTGGCATCGATATCTGAGTACATGTAAGACCTCGTCTGGGACGTTGGCATTGTATGACTATTCCGAGCACTCTGAGTATCCTATTAGATTCTGAACGGTTCAATGGGCAAGTCTGAGAAATGAACGAATATGTGATTTGTATATCGATTTCAGGTACGTTTGATATGTATACATTGGGTGTATAAGAAGGTAAGTATATTCATAAGCTTACCTAGATGAGTTATGTATTTGAATAAGAGAATGTAAATGTGTTACATGAATGGATAAGCTATGATCCAACAAGTACATGGTGGTATGCAATATTGAAAGATGAATGGCTAAGTAAATGTGCTAAGAAGAATTATGGCTATGCAATTGAGCTACTAGTGAATCCATATTGATTATATGATTTGAATGCTTATATGCTAAGTTTATTTGTATATGGCTTACTAAGCTTTTGGAAAGCTTACTCTGTGTGTGTGTTTACTCTGTAACAGATCGTCAAAGCTACTGAAGGCTCGGGGACCGTCGAGGATCGTCATCACACTACTCCAACTTGTTTTGGTATTTTGAAAATGTAAATATAGCTAAATATGGCATGTATAGGCTAGTCATTTAGTATATGTTTGAGATGTAAATAGCCATGTGATGTGGCTAGGTAAATGTTGATAATAAGTATGAGTGAATATGATATATGATACATGTTTTAGTATGGTTTGATGGCAAGTGATATGGTCAAGATTATGGTAAGCCTATTGATGCAATATGAGCACATATGTGTAATCAATGAAGTGATTATATGCATGGTTATACATGTGAATTGGTTGTGTAAATTAATATATATGTTGACATGAATAGAAATAAGATTGAATAAGATGATATGTTGTTCATTTGACATGTATTTGGTTGCCAATTGTGTGTGGGAAAAAGCTTGTATGTGCTTGTAGGTATGACCCAAGTGTGGGTGGCATTTGGCCTTGCAAATGGCTTATTATGCATACATGGCCAAGGGACACGAGCATGTGTCTCTGCCGTGTGGCTCAAGGGCCACTTCGAGGTGTGCCTGGGCAGGTTACACGGCCGTGGCACACGGGCATGCCTGGTGGCCGTGTGACCAAGTCCGTAGCTAGCCTAATTTTGCACGGCCATGGCACACGGGCATTTCTCGTGGCCGTGTGGTCAAGTCAGTATGTATGCTCTGTTATTGCACGGTCAGGACACATGAGTGTGTCTGGTAGCCGTGTGAGGCACATGGCCTGACTGCACGGGCGTGTGACCTTTGCAGTATTGAAAAAGTTTTAAATTTTTGAGAATTTTAGTATGTGTCCGGTTTAGTCCCGACCCTTTTCTAAAGCATGATTAAGGTCTCGTTGACCTATAAAGGGACTCTTTGATTGTGATTGATGACTTGTATTATGAAATGTCTGTAAAAGTTTCCGATCTGTCTGGTAATGCCTTTAACCTTATTTCGACGATGGATACGAGTCAGGGGTGTTACATTTGGTTGGTATCAGAGCTACGTTTTAGTCGATTCTTGGACTAACGTAGCGGGTAAGAGTCTAGCTATACATTCCATATATCTGAATTGTGATAGTGTGATGAATCCTAACAAGTAAAATGTGATTTTCATATAGAAATGGATCCCGAAAGGGCCGTAACTGACGATGTAGAAAGTAATGCGCCTGCTCCCACTCAAGGGACAACGCCTTCTGATTCGAGACCGGCTGCGAACGGTCAAGAGGGAAAAGCTAAACAAGCTTTCTTCCAGATGATGAGTGAGTGGTTCACTCAGTTTGCTAGAAATAATCTGGCTATTTCGCAACCTCCGCCCCCGCCTAATCCCCCTCAGACATCTGCTATGCCTCCGACTACGAATCTGAATCTGTTGAATAAGCCTCTGGTTGAAAAAATACATAAATATGGGGCTGAAGAGTTTAGGGCTACCAGTGATGACGATGCTGAGAGAGCCAGATTTTGGCTTGAAAACACTATCCAAGTTTTTGATGAGATGTCGTTGACTCTGGAAGAAAGTATTAAATGTGTTGTATATTTGTTACGAGACGTGGCCTATCAGTGGTAGAAGACCCTGAATTCAATTGTTCCGAAAGAGCGGGTCACTTGAGATTTCTTTCAGTCTGAATTCCGGAAGAAATATATCAGTCAGAGATTCATTGATCAGAAATGGAAAGAATTTTTGGATTTGAAATAGGGCCGAATGTCTGTCACTGAATATGAACGAGAGTTCATGAGGTTAAGTCAGTATGCTCGGTAATGTGTATCAACCGAAGTAATAATGTGTAAAAGATTTGAAGATGGCCTAAACGAAGACATCCATTTGTTAGTCAGAATTTTGGAGATAGAGTTTGTTGTACTTGTTGATCAGGCATGTAAAGCTGAGGCACCGGGGAAAGATAAAAGCAAAGCTGATTCTGAAGCCAGAGATGTGAGAAATAGATTTTCGAGCAAATCATTTCAGTCTGTTTCGAAGAAATTCTGAGATGAGCAAAGCCATTCTAGAGCTAATGTGGGACATTCTAGTAGAGATCGAGCTAGATCACAGTTGAGTTCCAAAGCTCCGGCAACTTCAATGGCAAGTGTTGGAAATGTTCGATCTGAGCGACATGAATGTAAGCATTTTGGTAAAATACATTTGGGAAGTTGTAGATTAAATGATCGAGCTTGCTTCAGATGTGGATCATTAGATCATTTCATTCGTGATTGCCCCGAGTCTGTTGAGCAAGAGATTGCCCAGAATCTGAGATCTGATAATGCTCCAGTGAGAGGTAGACCTTCCCGAAATGTAAGAAATGTCAGTGGTAGTCAGAGAACTACGAGAGATACTGTTGCGAGATCCGAAGCTAGAGCACCTGCTAGAGCGTATGCTATCCGAGCTCGGGAGGAAGCTTCATCTCCAGATGTTATAACGGGTACATTTACACTTTATGATACTTCTGTGATTGCATTGATAGACCCTAGTTCTACTCATTCGTACATATGCATGAACTTAGTATCCAGTAAGACTTTGCCTGTAGAGTCTACTGAATTTGTTATAAAAGTATCGAACCCCTTAGGTAAAAGTGTCCTGGTTGACAAAGTATGTAAGAACTGTCTGTTAATGTTTCAAGATATCTGTTTTCCTGCTGATCTGATGCTATTACCTTTTGATGAATTTGATATAATTTTGGGTATGGACTGGTTGACATTGCATGATGCGGTTGTGAATTGCAAAAGAAAGATCATTGATTTGAAAGGTCAGGATGATGAAATAGTTCGGGTAGAGTCTAATGATTTGAATTGATTGCCTGCTGTGATATCTGTGTTGAAAGCTCAAAGATATGTGAAAAAGGGATATGAGGAATATTTTGCTTATGTGATTGATTCGAAAGTGTCTGAAAAGAAAATTGAATTAGTGCCAGTTGTTTGTGAGTTTTCTGATGTATTTCCTGAAGAATTACCTGGATTACCTCCGATACGTGAAGTTGAATTTGGTATTGATCTGTTGCCTGGTACGACACCTATTTCGATAGCTCCGTATAGAATGGCACCAATAGAGTTGAAAGAGTTAAAGTCACAAATTGCAAGAGTTGGTCGATGGAGGGTTTGCAAGACCGAGTTTCTCACCTTGGGGTGCTCCTGTTCTGTTTGTGAAAAAGAAAGATGGCACGATGAGAATATGCATTGACTATCGTCAGTTGAACAAAGTGACCATAAAGAATAAATATCTGTTGCCCAGAATAGATGATTTGTTTGATCAACTAAAGGGAGCCACTGTGTTTTCAAAGATAGATCTGAGATCGGGATACTACCAGTTGCAAGTAAAAGATTTAGATGTTCCAAAAACTGCTTTTAGAACGAGGTATGGGCATTATGAATTCTTAGTTATGCCTTTGGGACTAACGAATGCTCCTGCTATTTTTATGGATCTGATGAACAAAATTTTCAGACCGTATCTAGATCGATTTGTTGTTGTTTTCCTTGATGACATTTTGATTTATTCACGGGGTGAAACTGAACATGCCGAACATCTGAGATTTGTGTTGCAAACTCTGAGAGAAAAGTAATTATATGCGAAATTCAGCAAATGTGAGTTATGGTTGCGTGAAGTCAGTTTTTTGGGACATATTTTTTCAGCCTCTGGAATACGAGTCGATCCGAGTAAGATTTCTGCTATTCTGGAATGGAAACCTCCGAAGAATGTGTCTGAAATTTGCAGTTTTCTGGGACTCACTGGTTATTATCGTCGATTTGTAAAAGGATTCTCGATGATAGCTACTCCGTTAACTAGATTGCTTCAGAAAGATGTGAGATATGAATGGTCCGATAAATGTCAGAAAAGTTTTGATCGATTGAAAACTCTGTTGACTGAAGCTCCAGTTTTGGTACAGCCAGAATCACGCAAAGAGTTTGTGATTTATAGTGATGCTTCATTGAATGGTCTGGGATGCGTACTGATGCAAGAAGGCAAAGTTATAGCTTATGCCTCGAGGCAATTGAAGCAGCATGAAAAGAACTATCCAACACATAACTTGAACTAGCTGCGATTGTGTTCGCATTAAAGATTTGGCGTCATTATCTGTTTGCTGAGAAATGTTACGTGTTTTCAGAACATAAAAGTTTGAAGTATCTAATGACCCAGAAAGATTTAAATCTGCGACAGAGAAGATGGTTAGAACTGTTGAAAGACTATGAGCTTGTGATAGATTATCACCAGGGTAAAGCAAATGTTGTAGCTGATGCATTGAGTCAGAAGTCACTGTCTGCATTACATGCTATGAATATTCATTTAGATCCGTCTGATAATGGTTCAGTGTTATCTGAATTGAAAGCGAAACCGTTGTTTTTACAACAAATAGTTGATGCTCAGAAAGTTGATAATGAAATGTTAACGAAACAAACTCAGTGTGGTTTGAACTCTGATTCTGAATTTTGTGTGGATGATAATGATTATTTGAGATTTCGAGATCGAATTTGTGTTCCGAGAAACCCTGAGTTAATTCAGTTGATTTTGAATGAAGCACATAACATTCGTCTATCTGTTCATCCGGAAAGTACAAAGATGTACCATGATCTGAAGCAACACTATTGGTGGTTCGGTATGAAACGGGACTTTTCTGATTTTATTTTGAAATGTTTAGTCTGTCAGCAAGTTAAGGCTGAACATCAGGTTCCATCTGGTTTGTTACAACCGATTCTGATTCCCGAGTGGAAATAGGATAGAGTGACGATGGACTTTGTTTCTGGTTTGCCTCTGACTCCGAGAAAGAAAGATGCGATTTGGGTCGTAGTACGAAATCTGCCCATTTTATTCCGGTGAGATCTGATTACTCACTTGATAAATTAGCTGAGCTTTACATTTCTGATATTGTGAGATTGCACGGAGTGCCACTGTCTATTGTGTCTGATAGAGATCCGAGGTTTGCATCACGATTCTGGAAGAAATTACAAGAAGCTTTAGGCACAAAATTGTATTTCAGTACCGCTTTTCATCCGGAAACAGATGGTCAGTCTGAACAAATTATTTAGATTCTCGAGGATATGTTTAGATGTTGCATTCTTGAGTTTGATGGTACGTGGGAACAGTACTTACCACTGATTCAATTTCCATACAACAACAGTTTTCAGTCAAGTAACAAAATGGCGCCTTCTGAGGCTTTGTATGGACGTAAATGTCGAACACCTCTGTATTGGACTAAGCTCAGTGAAAGTAAGTTATACGGGGTTGATTTGATAAAAGACACTGAACAGAAAGTAAAAGTGATCCGAGATAGTTTGAAAGCAGCGTCTGATCGTCAGAAGTCTTATGCGGACTTAAAACGAAAAGACATTGAATTTGAAATCGGTGACAAAGTTTTCTTAAAAGTATCTCCGTGGAAGAAAATACTTCGATTCAGACGTAAAGGCAAGTTAGGTCCGAGGTTTATCGGACCGTATGAGATCATTGAGCGTGTTAGACCTGTTGCGTATAGATTGTTGTTGCCACCTGAGCTAGAAAAGATACATAATGTATTTCATATTTCGATGCTCCGTAGATACTGATTCAATCCGTCACATGTGATTGCTCCGTCTAAGATTGAAATCCGATCTGATATGACCTACGAAGAAGAACCGATCCGTATCTTAACTCGTGAAGTGAAAGAATTGAGAAATAAGAAAATTCTGTTAATAAAAGTATTGTGGCATCGACACGGAGTGGAAGAGGCTACGTGGGAGCCTGAAGATTCAATGAGACAGCAATATCTAAATCTGTTCAACGGTAAGATTTTCAGGAACGAAAATCCCTAAGGGGGAGAATTGTAACAGTCTGGTTTATACCCTAGTCGAAACAGTGGTTTCGGGACCACAAATCTGAGTCAGTAAAATATTTTAATATTTTTTTTCTTTTTTCGTGTTTCTGATATGTGAATCAGTATGTGTGAAATTTCTGTAAGTTAATTTGTCCGTCTGTATGTTTAAATTGAGAAAAGGGTTAAATTGCATTATATTCAATATTTGCATGCTATTTGTTAAAGCACCTATGTATTGTGGCTTTTAAATGTTGTGGCCTTATGAGGCAATTAATCCATTATTTAGTTAGTAGTTAGTTAAATGACAAAATAACCTTATTATATATATGTTTTATTTGTTAAATGGAAGGTTAATTTAGTAAAAGAATAAATATTGTATTTCATATTAAACAAAACCAATTGAAAGCCATGTTCATCTTTTATTCTTATGACCGAAAATAAGAAAAAGAAAACAAGGGTTTGAGCTTTGCATATTCGGCTACTTACAAGTTCAATTCAAGGTATGTTTTTAATCGATTTTCGATAATTTCTATGTTTTTGCAATCGTTGCTTTGTGTACTATAAAACCCATGTCTTAATTTTGAGAATTGATGATATTTTTGAAATGAGACTTTGATGAACTCATGTGATTTGTGATGTTTAATAGTGAAATATGAAAGATATGTGTTTGATTATCATAGTTTGTCTTTGAAGTTTTGTTGATTTTGAGTAATTTGGAGAAAATTGAAAGAATAATGTTTTGAGGGACTAATTTGTGAAAGAAATGAAATGTATGGACTCATATAAGTATGAGTGAAATTCGGCTAGGCATGGGTAATATGGAATTGGATGTATTATGTGATTTTGTGAATTAGGGACTAAAATGTCCAAATGTGAAAATGTGAGGACTAATTTGCAAATTGCCCTAAATATGTGTTTTTTGATTGAATTGAATGTTTTGGTGAATAAAAGGGTTAAATTTGTATATGTATAGATCAAGAACCAAAGAAAATAGACTTAGATCGCGGGAAAGTGAAAGTAGTCGAATAACCGAATCCGAGGTAAGTCAATATACAAATAAATGTATTTGAATTGACTTAATTGTGTATATATGAAATTTGAATTGCCATGAATATGCTCGAGATGAGATATATGTGAAATCTGAGAATTGGTATCGACTAAATATGGATGTCCGAGAAGCCCCGTTTGAACCTAGGAATAGATAGGATAGTATATGTCATGACATAGGTGTCCGATACGTGATATCATGTAAGACCACGTCTGGGACATTGGCATTGATTTGAGATTTCGTGTAAGACCTCGTCTGGGACGATGGCATCGATATGAGATTTACGTGTAAGACCATGTCTGGGACATTGGTATTGTATTTGATTCGTGTAAGACCCTGTCTGGGACAGTGGCATCGATATCTGAGTACAAGTAAGACCTCGTCTGGGACGTTGGCATTGTACGACTATTTCAAGCACTCTGAGTACCCTATTAGATTCTGAACGGTTCAGCAGGCAAGTCTGAGAAAAGAACAAATTTGTGATTTGTATATCAGTTTCAGGTACGTTTGATATGTACACATTGGGTCTATAAGAAGGTAAGTATATTCATAAGCTTACCTAGATGAGTTATGTATTTGAATAAGAGAATGTAAATGTGTTACATGAATGGACAAGCTATGATCCAACAAGTACATGGTGGTATGCAATATTGAAAGATGAATGGCTAAGTAAATGTGCCAAGAAGAATTATGGCTATGCAATTGAGCTACTAGTGAATCCATATTGATTATATGATTTGAATGCTTATATGCTAAGTTTATTTGTATATGGCTTACTAAGCTTTTGGAAAGCTTACTCTGTGTGTGTGTTTTCTCTGTAATAGATCATCAAAGCTACTGAAGGCTCGGGGACCGTCGAGGATTGTCATCACACTACTCCAACTTGTTTTGGTATTTTGAAAATGTGAATATAGCTAAATATGGCATGTATAGGCTAGTCATTTGGTATATGTTTGAGATGTAAATAGCCATGTGATGTGGCTAGGTAAATGTTGATAATAAGCATGAGTGAATATGATATATGATACATGTTTTAGTATGGTTTGATGGCAAGTGATATGGTCAAGATTATGGTAAGCCTATTGATGCAATATGAGAACATATGTGTAATCAATGAAGTGATTATATGCATGGTTATACATGTGAATTGGTTGTGCAAATTAATATATATGTTGACATGAATAGAAATAAGATTGAATGAGATGATATGTTGTTCATTTGACATGTATTTGGTTGCCAATTGTGTGTGGGAAAAAGCTTGTATGTGCTTGTAGGTATGACCCAAGTGTGGGTGGCATTTGGCCTTGCAAATGGCTTATTATGCATACACGGCCAAGGGACACGGGCATGTGTCTCTGCCGTGTGGCTCAAGGGCCACTTCGAGGTAAGCCTGGGTAGGTTACACGACCGTGGCACTCGGGCGTGCCTGGTGGCCGTGTGACCAAGTCAGTAGCTAGCCTAATTTCATACGGCCATGGCACACTGGCATGTCTGGTGGCTGTGTGGTCAAGTCAGTATGTATGCTCTGTTATTGCACTGTCAGGACACATGAGTGTGTCTGGTAGCCGTGTGAGGCACATGGCCTGACTGCACGGGTGTGTGACCTTTGCAGTATTGAAAAAGTTTTAAATTTCCAAGAATTTTAGTATGTGTCCGGTTTAGTCCCGACCCTATTCTAAAGCATGATTAAGGTCTCGTTGACCTATAAAGGGACACTTTGATTGTGATTGATGACTTGTATTATAAAACGTCTGTAAAAGTTTCCCATCTGTCTGGTAACGCCTTTAAGCCTAATTCGGCGACGGATACGGGTCAGGGGTGTTACATTTGGTTGGTATCAGAGCTACGGTTTAGTCGATTCTTGGACTAACGTAGCAGGTACGAGTCTAGGTATACAGGCCATATATCTGAATTGTGATAGTGTGATGAATCCTGAGGAGTAAAATGTGATTTTCGTTTATAAATGGATCCCGAAAGAGCCGTAACTGACGATGTAGAAAGTAATGCGCCTACTCCCGCTCAAGGGACAGCGCCTTCTTATTCGAGACCAGCTGCGAACGGTCAAGAGGGAGAAGCTAAACAAGCTTTCTTCCAGATGATGAGTGAGTGGTTCACTCAGTTTGTTAGAAATAATCTGGCTGTTTCACAACCTCCGCCCCCGCCTAATCCCCCTCAGACATCTGCTATGCCTCCGAATACGAATCTAAATCTGTTGAATAAGCCTCTGGTTGAAAAAATACATAAATATGGGGCTGAAGAGTTCAGGGCTACCAGTGATGACGATGCTGAGAGAGCCGGATTTTGGCTTGAAAACACTATCCGAGTATTTGATGAGATGTCGTTGACTCTGAAAGAAAGTAATAAATGTGTTGTATATTTGTTACGAGACGTGGCCTATCAGTGGTGGAAGACCTTGATTTCTGTTGTTCCGAAAGAGCGGGTCACTTGGGATTTCTTTCAGTCTGAATTTCGGAAGAAATATATCAGTCAGAGATTCATTGATCAGAACGGAAAGAATTTTTGGATTTGAAATAAGGCCGAATGTCTGTCACTGAATATGAACGAGAGTTCGTGAGGTTAAGTCAGTATGCTCAGTAATATGTATCAACCGAAGTAATAATGTGTAAAAGATTTGAAGATGGCCTAAATGAAGACATCCGTTTGTTAGTCAGAATTTTTGAGATAAAAGAGTTTGTTGTACTTGTTGATCGGGCATGTAAAGCTGAGGCACTGGGGAAAGATAAAAGGAAAGCTGATTCTGAAGCCAGAGGTGTGAGAAAGAGATTTTCGAGCAAATCATTTCAGTCTGTTTCGAAGAAATTTTGAGATGAGCAAAGCCATTCTAGAGCTAATGTGGGACATTCTAGTATAGATCGAGCTAGATCACAGTTGAGTTCCAAAGCTCCGGCAACTTCAATGGCAAGTGTTGGAAATGTTCGATCTGAGCGACCTGAATGTAAGCATTATGGTAAAAGACATTTGGGAAGTTGTAGATTAAATGATCGAGCTTGCTTCAGATGTGGATCATTAGATCATTTCATTCGTGATTGCCCCGAGTCTATTGAGCAAGAGATTGCCCAGAATTCGAGATCCGATAATGCTCCAGTGAGAGGTAGACCTTCCCGAAATGTAAGAAATGTCAGTGGTAGTCAGAGAACTATGAGAGATACTGTTACGAGGTCCGAAGCTAGAGCACCTGCTAGAGCGTATGCTATCTGAGCTCGGGAGGAAGCTTCATCTCCAGATGTTATAACGGGTACATTTACACTTTATGATACTTCTGTGATTGCATTGATAGACCCTGGTTCTACTCATTCGTACATATGCATGAACTTAGTATCCAGTAAGACTTTGCCTGTAGAGTCTACCGAATTTGTTATAAAAGTATCAAACCCCTTAGGTAAAAGTGTCCTGGTTGACAAAGCATGTAAGAACTGTCCGTTAATGTTTCAAGATATCTGTTTTCCTGCTGATCTGATGCTATTACCTTTTGATGAATTTGATATAATTTTGGGTATGGACTGGTTGACATTGTATGATGCGGTTGTGAATTGCAAAAGAAAGATCATTGATTTGAAAGGTCAGAATGATGAAATAGTTTGGGTAGAGTCTAATGATTTGAATGGATTGCCTGCTGTGATATCTGTGTTGAAAGCTCAAAGATATGTGAAAAAGGGATATGAGGTATATTTTGCTTATGTGATTGATTCGAAAGTGTCCGAAAAGAAAGTTGAATTAGTGCTAGTTGTTTGTGAGTTTTCTGATGTATTTCTTGAAAAATTGCCGGGATTACCTCCGATACGTGAAGTTGAATTTGGTATTGATCTATTGCCTGGTACGACACCTATTTTTATAGCTCCGTATAGAATGGCACCAACAGCGTTGAAAGAGTTAAAGTCACAGCTGGAAGAGTTGACTGGCAGAGGGTTTGCAAGACCGAGTTTCTCACCTTGGGGTGCTCCTGTTCTATTTGTGTATAAGAAAGATGGCACGATGAGAATATGCATTGACTATCGTCAGTTGAACAAAGTGATCATAAAGAATAAATATCTGTTGCCCAGAATAGATGATTTGTTTGGTCAACTAAAGGGAGCCACTGTGTTTTCAAAGATAGATATAAGATAGGGATACTACCAGTTGCGAGTAAAAGATTTAGACGTTCTGAAAACTGCATTCAGAATGAGGTATGGGTATTATGAATTCTTAGTTATGCCTTTTGGACTAACGAATGCTCCTGCTGTTTTTATGTATCTTATGATCAGAATTTTCAGACCGTATCTAGATCGATTTGTTGTTGTTTTCATTGATGACATTTTGATTTATTCACGGGATGAAACTGAACATGCCAAACATATGAGATTTGAGTTGCAAACTCTTAGAGAAAAGCAATTATATGCGAAATTTAGCAAATGTGAATTCTGGTTGCATGAAGTCAATTTTTTGGGACATATTGTATCGGCCTCTGGAATACGAGTCGATCCGAGTAAGATTTCTGCTATTTTGGAATGGAAACCTCCGAAAAATTTGTCTGAAATTCGTAGTTTTTTGGGACTTGCTGGTTATTATCGTCGATTTGTAAAAGGATTCTCGATGATAGCTACTCCCTTAACTAGATTGCTTCAGAAAGATGTGAGATATGAATGGTCCGATAAATGTCAGAAAAGTTTTAATCGATTGAAAACTCTGTTGACTGAACCTCCAGTTTTGGTACAGCCAGAAACAGGCAAAGAGTTTGTGATTTATAGTGATGCTTCGTTGAATGGTCTGGGATGCGTACTGATGCAAGAAGGCAAAGTTATAGCTTATATCTCGAGGCAATTGAAGCCGCATGAAAAGAACTATCCAACATACGATCTTGAACTAGCTACGATTGTGTTCGCATTAAAGATTTGGCGTCATTATCTGTTTGGTGAGAAATGTTATGTGTTTTCAGATCATAAAAGTTTGAAGTATCTGATGACCCAGAAAGATTTAAATCTACGACAGAGAAGATGGCTAGAACTGTTGAATGACTATGAGCTTGTGATAGATTATCACCCGGGTAAAGCAAATGTTGTAGCTGATGCATTGAGTCGGAAGTCACTGTCTGCATTACATGCTATGAATATTCATTTAGATCCGTCTGATAATGGTTCAGTGTTAGCTGTTGTTTTTACAATAAATAGTTGATGCTCAGAAAGTTGATAATGAAATGTTAACGAAACGAACTCAGTGTGGTTTGAACTCTGATTCTGAATTTTGTGTGGATGATAATGATTATTTGAGATTTTGAGATCGAATTTGTGTTCTGAGAAACCCTGAGTTAATTCAGTTGATTTTGAATGAAGCACATAACAGTCGTTTATCTGTTCATTTGGGAAGTACAAAGATGTACCATGATGCGAAGCAACACTATTGGTGATGCAGTATGAAGCGGGACATTTCGATTTTGTTTGAAATGTTTAGTCGCCGACAAGTTAAGTTAATTTGAACATCGAGTTCCATACGGTTTGTTACAACCGATTACGATTCCAGTGGAAATGGGATAGAGTGGCGATGGACTTTGTTTCTGGTTTGCCTCTGACTCCGAGAAAGAAAGATGCAATTTGGGTCGTAGTTGATCGATTGACGAAATCTGCCCATTTTATTCCGGTGAGATCTGATTACTCACTTGATAAATTAGCTGAGCTTTACATTTCTGATATTGTGAGATTGCACGGAGTGCCACTGTCTATTGTGTCTGATAGAGATCCGAGGTTTACATCACAATTTTGAAAGAAATTACAAGAAGCTTTAGGCACAAAATTGCATTTCAGTACCGCTTTTCATCCGCAAACAGATGGTCAGTCTAAACAAATTTTTTAGATTCTCGAGGATATGTTTAGATGTTGCATTCTTGAGTTTGATGGTACGTGGGAGCAGTACTTACCACTGATTGAATTTCCATACAACAACAGTTTTCAGTCAAGTAACAAAATGGTGCCTTCTGAGGCTTTGTATGGACGTAAATGTCGAACACCTCTGTATTGGACTAAGCTCAGTGAAAGTAAGTTATACGGGGTTGATTTGATAAAAGACACTAAACAGAAAGTAAAAGTGATCCGAGATAGTTTGAAAGCAGCGTCTGATCGTCAGAAGTCTTATGCGGACTTGAAACGAAAAGACATTGAATTTGAAATCGGTGACAAAGTTTTCTTAAAAGTATCTCCGTGGAAGAAAATTCTTCGATTTGGACGTAAAGGGAAGTTGAGTCTGAGGTTTATCGGACCGTATGAGATCATTAAGCGTGTTGGACCTGTTGCGTATAGATTGTTGTTGCCACCTGAGCTAGAAAAGATACATAATGTATTTCATGTTTCGATGCTCCGTAGATATCGATCCGATCCGTCACATGTGATTGCTCCGTCTGAGATTGAAATCTGATCTGATATGACCTACGAAGAAGAACCGATTCGTATCTTAACTCGTGAAGTGAAAGAATTGAGAAATAAGAAAATTCCGTTAGTAAAAGTATTGTGGCATCGACACAGAGTGGAAGAGGCTACGTGGGGAGCTGAAGATTCAATGAGGCGGCAATATCCGAATACATTTCAGCGGTAAGATTTTAGGGACGAAAATCCTAAGGGGAGAATTATGGCTGTAAAACATACCTAGTCGGAACAGTGGTTTTGGGACCACAAATCCGAGTCAGTAAAATATTTTAATATTATTTTTTTCTTTTTCCGTGTTTCTGATATGTGAATCAGTATGTGTGAAATTTCTGTAAGTTAATTTGTCCGTCTTTATTTAAATTGAGAAAAGGGTTAAATTGCATTATATGCAATATTTGCATGCTATTTGTTAAAGCACCTATGTGTTCTGGCTTTTAAATGTTGTGGCCTTATGAGGCAATTAATCCATTATTTAGTTAGTGGTTAGTTAAATGACAAAATAACCTTATTATATATATATGTTTTATTTGTTAAATGAAGGTTAATTTAGTAAAAGAATAAATAATGTATTTCATATTAAACAAAACCAATTGAAATCCATGTTCATCTTTTGTTCTTATGACCGAAAATAAGAAAAAGAAAACAAGGGTTTGAGCTTTGCATATTCGACTACTTACAAGTTCAATTCAAGGTATGTTTTTAATCGGTTTTCGATAATTTCTACGTTTTTGCATTCGTTGCTTTGTGTACTATAAAACCCATGTCTTAATTTTGAGAATTGATGATATTTTTGAAATCAGACTTTGATGAACTCATGTGGTTTGTGATGTTTAATAGTGAAATATGAAAGATATGTGTTTGATTATCATAGTTTGTCTTTGGAGTTTTGTTGATTTTGAGTAATTTAGAGTAAATTGAAAGAATAATGTTTTAAGGAACTAATTTGTGAATTAAATGAAATGTATGGACTCATATGAGTATGAGTGAAATTCGGCTAGGCATGGGTAATATGGAATTGGATGTATTTTGTGATTTTGTGAATTAGGGACTAAAATGTCCAAATGTGAAAATGTGAGGACTAATTTGCAAATTACCCTAAATATGTGTTCTTTGTTTGAATTGAATGTTTTGGTGAATAAAAGGGTTAAATTTGTATATGTATAGATCAAGAACCGAAGAAAACGAACTTAGATCGCGGGAAAGCGAAAGTAGTCGAATAACCGAATCCGAGGTAAGTCAATATACAAATAAATGTATTTGAATTGACTTAATTGTGTATATATGAAATTTGAATTGCTATGAATATGCTCGAGATGAGATATATGTGAAATCCAAGAATTAGTATCGACTAAATATGGATGTCCGAGAAGCCCCGTCTGAACCTAGGAATAGATAGGATAGTATATGTCATGACATAGGTGTCCGATACGTGATATCATGTAAGACCACGTCTGGGACGTTGGCATTGATTTTATATTTCATGTAAGACCTCGTCTGGGATGATAGCATCGATATGAGATTTACGTGTAAGATCATGCGGGACATTGGCATCGTATTTGATTAAGTGTAAGACCCATGCGGGACGAGTGGCATCGATATCACGAGTACAAGTAAGACCTCGTGCGAATGCGTTGGCATTGTACGACTATTCCGAGCACTCGAGTATCCTATTAGATTAGAGCGGTTCAGCGGGCAAGTTTGAGAAGCGAGCGAATATGTGATTTGTATATCAGTTTCAGGTACGTTTGATATGTACACATTGGGTCTATAAGAAGGTAAGTATATTCATAAGCTTACTTAGATGAGTTATGTATTTGAATAAGAGAATGTAAATGTGTTACATGAATGGACAAGCTATGATCCAACAAGTACATGGTGGTATGCAATATTGAAAGATGAATGGCTAAGTAAATGTGCCAAGAAGAATTATGGCTATGCAATTGAGCTACTAGTGAGTCCATATTGATTATATGATTTGAATGCTTATATGCTAAGTTTATTTGTATATGGCTTACTAAGCTTTTGGAAAGCTTACTCTGTGTGTGTGTTTTCTCTGTAACAGATCATCAAAGCTACTGAAGGCTCGGGGACCGTCGAGTATCGTCATCACACTACTCCACCTTGTTTTGGTATTTTGAAAATGTGAATATAGCTAAATATGGCATGTATAGGCTAGTCATTTGGTATATGTTTGAGATGTAAATAGCCATGTGATGTGGCTAGGTAAATGTTGATAATAAGCATGAGTGAATATGATATATGATACATGTTTTAGTATGGTTTAATGGCAAGTGATATGGTCAAGATTATGGTAAGCCTATTGATGCAATATGAGCACTTATGTGTAATCAATGAAGTGATTATATGCATGGTTATACATGTGAATTGGTTGTGCAAATTAATATATATGTTGACATGAATAGAAATAAGATTGAATGAGATGATATGTTGTTCATTTGACATGTATTTGGTTGCCAATTGTGTGTGGGAAAAAGCTTGTATGTGCTTGTAGGTATGACCCAAGTGTGGGTGGCATTTGGCCTTGCAAATGGCTTATTATGCATACACGGCCAAGGGACACGGGCATGTGTCTCTGTGTCGTGTGGCTCAAGGGCCACCGAGGTGTGCTGGGGCGGGTTTGGCCCGTGGCTGCGGGCGTGCAGTGGCAATGTGACCAAGTCAGTATGTATGCTCTGTTATGGCACGGTCAGGACACATGGGTGTGTCTGGTAGCCGTGTGAGGCACACAGCCTGACTGCACGGGCGTGTGACCTCTGCAGTATTGAAAAAGTTTTAAATTTTTGAGAATTTTAGTATGTGTTTGGTTTAGTCCCGACCCTATTCTAAAGCATGATTAAGGTCTCGTTGACCTATAAAGGCACACTTTGATTGTGATTGATGACTTGTATTATGAAACGTCTGTAAAAGTTTTTGATCTGTCTGGTAACGCCTTTAACCCTAATCCGGTGACAGATACGGGTCAGGGGTGTTACAAAAGAACTCTCAAGTAACTCTTTCTCGCGGAACTATGGATATCAAGGTATTCTACCACTGATACGCAGTGTCTCTCAACAGTGATATAGCACACTTTAAACATTCTTCACGTGTGTAAGACAGTTCATCAAATACCTGAATCATGTTCTCAAGCCAAAACTCGGCTCTCTTAGGGTCATCATTAACAGTGGCTCTGAATTCCTCAGCTCCGTGTTTCCATATTTTATCAACAGGTGGTTTATTCAATCACAAAGGATCCATACCTTGAGGAACTACAGGGATCGGTTGGGGAATAGGTGGGGGTAGAGGTTGTTGAGCAGCCAGGTTCATACGAATGTATTGTGTGAACCACTCGTTCATCATTTGGAAGAAGGCTTCTTTAGCCTCTCCTCCCTGGCTGCCCGTTACGGGTCTAGAATAAGAAGCGCTGTCTCTTGAGCGGGAGCAGGCGCATTACTCTCAACCTCATCAACTACAGCTCGATCAGGATCCATTTACTATATGAAAACACATTTAAAAATGTCAGAAGTCATCACACTATCGCAGTATATATATATATATATATGACATGTATAGCTAGACTCACATACGCTACATTAGTCCTAGAATCGACTAAACCGTAGCTCTGATACCAATAAATGTAACACCCCTCCCCCGTATTCAATGCCAGAATAGGGTTACGGAGCATTACCAAACTTATAACACATATAACTGTACTTTTCTCATGCATTCAATCATTTCATACAATCATCATTCAATTTGTCCCTTACAATAGCCTACGAGGCCTTAAACATGCTTTAGGAGCGGTTCGAGACTAAACCGACAACTTATAAACTTCCACAAAACTTTGAAATTTTTTCTTAATACAGAGGACACACGCTCGTGTGACCAGGCCGAGTGTCTCACACGGCCACCAGACACGCCCGTGTCTCCAGTCGTGTGAAAACAGGGGGTACATACTGACTTGGGTCACACGGCCAACCACAAGCCCGTGTGTCTAACCCGTGTGCCCTTCGAATTGGCCACACATGCCCGTGTGCTAGGCCGTGTGCTAGGCCGTTCAAAAACTGTAGGGTATACTGACTTATACAACACGGCCAAGTCACATGCCCTTGTGCTAGGCCGTGTGCCAATTAGGGGGTATACTGACTTGTACCACACGGCCAGTCACATGCCCGCGTGTGAGACCATGTGGAGCATACAGACTTGGTTCTAATATCAACACCAGGGGTCACACGGCCATGTAACATGACCGTGTGTCGCACACGGCTGAGACACACGCCTGTGTCTCTGCCCGTGTGGACAAAAATAGGCTATTTGCAAAGCCATCTTGCCACCCTATTTATACATACATGCACAAGCATAGATTGCAACATTTTATAACCCAATAGGCAGCCAATCCACAACATTTCATACATATTTTATACAAATTTGACATAGTATTCAAATACCTAATTAATATCATGCATTTTCCATTCATATGCCTATTACAAATCAAGACAACGTTTGCATATTTCCATTCCATCTACTACTTGTCAAAACATACCATATTTGAACACTTATACACAACCAAAACATTGCACCAAGTTAAGCCAAATCACATGGCTTAAACTTATACCACAACATGTACCAAAATCACTATCTCAAGTAACCATAACTATCATCTTTATAACTAGCCTATACATGCCATATTTAAAAATATCCAAGAGTTCAAAAGTGCCAAACAACAACTGGATAGTGTGATGTGTAACTCTGACTTTATCCGGATCGAGCGAGCTATCAAACCTCTATAAAACATGGAAAAGAAACAGAGTAAGCTTTAAAGCTTAGTAAGCCCGTATAATTCAAAATTAAACTTACCATTTATACATAATCAAGACAATAAATAAGGTATACTCAATTCAATTTCCAAATGCCTAAACACAAGCATTCATCAACAAGTTAGTCACATAAGTACATGTAATCATCCATTATCCCAATTTAATACTCAATACATTGTATCATATCAAATTCATGTATCATGTACATCATTTATAACCTTTCATTCTCAATCATATAAACAGTAATTCATTCGATAACAGTAACTCATCCGTATAAACAGTACTTTACCATATCACAAAATTTATGCCCGTTGAACCTATTAGAATATCGAGGGATATTCGGGTGATATACATAACATATAAACCAGTAATCCGTCAATTCATTATCATTTTCGCTCTTTCGAGCTATGATCAGTAAGCTCCTATTGAGCTGATGACAGTAAGCTCTATTGAGCTGAAACGGTAAGCTCTAACGAGCTGAAAACAGTAAGCTCTTACGAGCTGATACATCGGTAAGCTCATACGACCTGCGGTGAGTCCGCAACACATGCAGGATCTCAACCTAAACGGTAACCCTAGTGACATGTCACTCGTATCCTACGAATTCCTATGATTCAAACGGGGCTCGATAACTATCAGACTATATCAATAAGGCATTTGTATTTCAAATAAATCAATTTCTCAATTATATACATTCATTTCAAATTATTACAAGTATTTAAAAGTTTGATTCTAATTATACGAACTTACCTCATATCGTTCGGACAGAAAATATCGGCTATTCGTCCACTTTTCTTTTTCCCCAATCTAATTCCGATCTCGGCTTATCTTGATCTATATATTATCAAATTTAGCACATTCAGTATTCAATTTAGCCTTTAATTCATATTTTGGCAAATTTACATATTTTCCCCTAATGTTTCACACTTTTACAATTTAGTCCCTATTACACAAAATTGCAAATTCATGCAATTAATCACCAACCCATGTTTAGCCGAATTTTCTATATGTTACTAGCAGCCCATACTTTCAATTTATTCACACTTTTACCCACATAATTTTACATTTTCTCAATTTAATCCCTTTTTTGACATTTTTGTCAAAAATCACTTTACAAAACTAGTTTAACTATCAACAACTATTCAAAATCCATCATCAACCATCAAATTAATCAAGCATTCAACCATGGAAACATGTTAAATCTTTAACAATTTGAAAATCTAAGGTACGAGCTAGCTAGAATACGAAGCAACGATCTCAAAAACGTAAAAATCATTAAAAACCGAATCAAAATTCACACCTAATTGAAGAATTTAAGGTTGCCGAATAAAGAACCCTATTTTTATTTTTGTTCTTCATTAATTTCGGTTGGAAAGATGATAATATGAACAAAATTTCATTTTGTTTTATTAATTTAACTTTTAATTATCAAATACCAAAATTAACCTTAAATTAAAACATTTAAAATCACTTAAATGATGTCCATAAAAGTCCACTAACATTTAAAATGGTCTAATTACCATTTAAGGCCACCATAATTAAAAGCCAAAGCTATTTGACACCTTTAACTAATAGAACATGCATTTTACATTTTACCCGATTTAGTCCTTTTCTCGAATTAACCATTCAAACAGTAAAATTTCTTTATGAAACTTCCACCTAATTAATCTATCATGCTGTAGACCTTATTAAAATAATAAAATAAATATTTTGACTTTGGATTTGTGGTTTCGAAACCACTGTTCCTATTTAACTCAAAAATGGGCTGTTACACATTGCGTCTATTATTCCCTCGTCTGCTCACATCCACTCACACTTGTGGTGCATTAACGCACCCCTGCTGAATTTCTCAACAGTCGAGTGGTATAATTGGCATCGAGTACTGCGATAGTTCGGGTGCATCCAAAATATTCTGGATGTTCTGTGGAGTTTGAGGGTTGTACACTTAATTAACAAAATGGGGGAAACAAGACAAGAATTGGGCATTAGAGCATGAAGGATATATTGTAATGTGGAATGACTAGATGGGGCAAAGACCTTGGATGGGTTATGTATTTGATTTGTGGCCCTCAGCAGAGTACCAATGCTGGTACATGGCATGTGAGAACCCTTTTTTATTTGGTGGGCGAACGATGCTAATCCCTCCACACATGCAACGACTAGGGCACCTCTCGCATTGCCTGCCACATCCGCCTCCTGCACCCGAACTAGAGCCAACGCTCGAACCTGAGCGGTATTATTCACAGTCTGGGGTTAGTTCTTATCATCCAGACTTGGGGATCGATGATTATTTTTTGAGCTCATTGGGCTATGCATATCAATCGAAGATTCAAGGTTCCAATTCACATTAGCTGGATCCGAGATCATCGATGATGTTTGATACCTTTAACTCATTACCACCTTAATACTCAACCCCTATTGGGAAAACCTTTGGGACATACAATTTGTTGAGTATGTTTGACACACCTTAAGGTTCACCGATGGCTGCTGCAAATGATGTTCCAGGTGAGGGTAACAATGATCGCTGTGAGCACCCTCAACGTTAACGCCAGGCACCACAACGGTTTACCCTTAGGATGACACCATCGAATCATCAATTTTGGGGGGTGTAACATTATATTTACTGCATTTTCAAGATTTTATTAATTTAATTAGAGTCAATTCTAGGCTTTTTGCTTATTTTTTACTTAATTTTCAAGTTTATATTTACCACAAATATAAATATGATTTTTTTAAAACAATATACATGCAAAAATATAAATATGAAAATTCCATCATAATCATAATTTTTTTATTACAAGCTTGAACATGGAGTACATTAATTCATATTCCACCCAATCGCGATGATTTTCCAATATGGTAGGTTCGCTGCGGACATTTAGTCCGATTATGACCAGTTACTCTACACAAACGACAAAGTTTGTCGTCAGTTTTCTCCTTCGTGTCTATTTCATTACGGATCCTGGTGACTTGTAGGTGACCTTTTGGCTTCCTACGTAATCTCTTCTTTGGGACTAGCTCAAAATTCGGTGGAAGCACTTCCCATGTAGACAGATCACACAAGAGGGGAACTCATTTCCCCAAATACACAATGTGTGCTCGAGAGTGTACACCTCATCGATATATTGTTCAGCATTGATCGAGGCACGAGCACAAGCTGCAACGACATGTACACAGAGGTAACGAAGTGACTAGAACTTTTCATAATCGCACCACCTATTTCAGAGATAAACTTCGTAAGACCTAGGTGGGATACTGGGTCGACGGCCGATGGGCTTCGTAACTTGAAAAGTTTCTAACTGTTAAGAATATATTTCTACATTCATCGACCTCAATCTTCAACGGTTCACATCTATTGCCTTCTTGACATCTTCGACAAACACATGTCCCGCCTCAATCTAGTTGACTTGTTTCAGCCCCATTCTTGGCATCAAGGTTGCCAGTCAGTAGAACGTAGTTGAAAAAATAGATAAAATTGGAAGATGATGTGACAGCTCGATTTTGGGGCTAGTCGGAACAATGTTTTCGGGACCACTAATCTGAGGTTGAATAAAATTATTTTGACATTATTTTATGTATTATGGCATAATTATATGGATTTATGAAAATTTTGGTGCATTAATTTTAGCAATTGCATGCTTAATTGTGAAAAAGGACTAAATCGCATAAAGTGCGAAAGTTCTATTTTGCAAGGTAGAGGTGTCTAATAGCCATAGAATATTAAATTGGAGGTCCTTAAAGTGAAATTAGGCCATTAAGGGTGTGTTGGTCGGCCATATAGACTAGGGAGATAAGAGCATTAAATTTTGGTCAAGTTTGGTGGAATTAGGTGATATAAAAATGAATACAATAAGATGAATAAAAGAGATATCATCTTTTACTATTCATGCTTCTTCTACCACCGAAAAAATAGAGGAAATAAGGGTTCTTGGAGTTCAAATTTTTAGCAAAATAAATCTCTTGCAAGTAAGTGAATCTAGGGGTCTTTCTTGATAATTTTTGTACTTTTGGAATCCCCAAAGCTTAAGCTAGCTAATGAGGGGACTATTTTGCAAAATGGCTAAAAGTTTAGGGACTTGCCATGAGAATTTTCATGTTGTTTTCTGAGTTTTTATGGAAGAAAATGAATGTTAGTGAGTTAAGAAACAACTTTGGTGAAGGGTGTTATCATGAAAACACCTAAATAGGATCTATTTGTAAAGGTAGTAATTGTGTAATAAATGCATGAAATAATTGGTTTTTTGAGTTGTTATAAGAGAAATAAATGTTCAACTAGGCTTGTTTAATGAGAAAATGTGATGAAAAATGATTTACGAGCCTAGGGGCAAAATCGTAATTTTGCCAAAGTATAAGGGCAAAATGGTCATTTTTGCCTAAGTAGAAATTTTGGTGTATCATGCATTATAAAGTGATTAAAGAGTGAATTTCATTATTATAGATCAAGAAGAGTGCGAAAACAACCTTGACCGGGGAAAGGGCAAGGTTACGGATTAAGTCTTCGACTTATACATTTTGCACCGAGGTAAGTTTATGTGTAAACGATACATCTATAATATATATGTTATTACTTATTGGTGAATTGTATGAATGAGATCATTTATGATTTAGATTGATTGAAATTGATAAATAGTGAGTAATTCCTTACGAACCTCGAGAATAGATATGTAAGTACGGAAAAATATCCGAAATTATTCTTTTGGTGGGCTGTGTGCAATACCACCTTATTACTTACTCACGATGGGTTGTGTGCGATACCATCGTTTATTTTATCATTTGGTGGGCTATGTGCGAAACCAACGTAAATATTCTTGTGGTGGGCTATGTGCGATACCACCCTATTATTGACTAATGGTGGGCTGTGTGCGAAACCACCAGGTATTTAGTATTATTTTGAGAGGTTCATCGAGAATTTGTATAATTGAATGTTTCATGTTGCCTTGAGGTATTGAGTGCAGGGAATGTGTACAAGTGAATGTGAGCAATATAATTGTTATGTGGTGGGATTGTGGTAAGAAATGAAATGCGTAAGCATGATTGTGGAATTTTGAATTATTCTTGCTTAGTATATGATGTTATTGGTTGTTTAGCATATGTTATGATGCTTATTGTTTACATGTAAACTTACTAAGCTTAAAGCTTACTCCCTCTCTTTTCCCTTGTTTTATAGTGTTAAAGAGCTTGTTCGGGATTCGAAGATAATCAGAAGATCATCCACACTATCGACTCATCTTGGTATATTTAGACTTAGTATTTTGAGTATGGCATGTATAAGGGCTAGGCTTAATGAAATGTTTTGTTGTTTTGGGCAAGAGTGTTGGCTCTTTTAGAGATGAACTCTTTTGTATATTGCCATAGTTGATGGCTCATTAATGCTAAATTATGAAAAGAAGAGGTTATTCATGAATGTGTTAGATGCTTGATTGGGTTGCTTGATAAATGGTTGAATGGGATTTTATGTTATGTGAATTAGGGTGATAAAAGAGCTTGGCAAATAGCCTTGCTCTTGTCCACACGGGTAGGCACACGGGCGTGTGTCTAGGCCGTGTGTGACACACGGTCAGTCTCATGGGCATGTGACCAGGCCGTGTGTCCCCTGCATGCTAGTGTTTCAAGTCAGTGTCGACCACGAGCTAGACACACGGGCGTGTGCCTAGGCCGTGTGCCCCTTATAAGGTTGTTGACGTCATAAATAGAACACCCAATTTTCACACACGGGTGAGGACACGGGCGTGTCTAGGCCGTGTGAAGGACACGGGCCAAAGACACGGGCGTGTGTCTGGCTGTGTGAAAACCCTTGTAGGTTCGAAATGAAAAACAAATCCCACACGGGCTGGGGACATGGGCGTGTTTGACCACACGGTTTGCCCACACGGGCGTGTTCCATTTCACACGGGCGTGTGGCCCTGTTAAGGCAAATTTTTTCTAAGTATATCAAAGTTCTTGGTTTAATCCCGTGACCTTCCGTTTGCATGTTTAAGGCCTCGTAGACCCATAATAAGGGTGTTATGTATATGAATTGGAAAGTTATAATTTGGAATGAAATTCTACAGTTCAAAGTTGTACGTTCAAGTGAGTTATGTCCGGTAATGCCTCGTACCCAGTTCCGGTGATGAATACGGGTAAGGGGTGTTATATTTAGTGGTATCAGAGCTATGGTTTAGTCGGTTCTCGGACTCTACCGTAGAGTGTGTAGGGTCTAGCTATACATGCCATAGAATACAATGATAGTGTGGTGACTTCGACTATATTTAACTATGTTTTTGTATAGTAAATAGATCCCGCCCAGCGACTCATCGATGACCTTTGCTAGAAGCGTCTTTGGCTCTCGCGCGCAAAGGACCGCACCTGTAGAGAGTAGACCCGAGACTATGGGTCAAGGTGAAGAGGCTCGGGAAGCCTTTCTTCACATGATGAGTAATTGGTACATGGAGTATGTACGAGTGAATCCTAATGCTCAACCTCCTCCACCCCCTCCTATACCTCAGCCAATCCCCGTGGCTCCGTAAGGTATAGATTTTGTGAGAACGACCAAACCCCTGGTAGATAAGCTTCGAAAGCAATGGGCCGAGGATTTTAGGGCTAACATAGACGATGACCCCGAGAGGGTGGAGTTCTGGCTTGAGAACTCAATGAGGGTGTTTGATGAACTCTCTTGTACACCTGAGGAGAGCTTGAAATGTGCCGTGTCATTGTTGAAGGACTCGGCGTATCGTTGGTGGAAAACGTTAACATCGGTAGTTCCAAGGGAGAGAGTGACATGGGACTTCTTCTTAGAAGAGTTTCGAAAGAAGTATATAAGTCAGCGATTTGTTGATCAGAAAAGGAAGGAGTTCCTTTAATTGAAGCAAGGCAAAATGACCGTGGCAGAGTATGAGCGCGAGTTTGTTAGGCTCAGCAAGTATGTATAAGAGTGTGTGTCTACAGAAGCTATCTTGTGCAAGAGGTTTGAAGACGGACTGAATGAGGATATCAGACTTCTAGTTGGGATCTTGGAATTGAAAGAATTTGTGGTGTTGGTTGATAGGGCATGTAAGGCCGAGGAGCTGAATAAGGAAAAGAGAAAAGCCATGAATGAGGCTCGAGATGCGAGAAAAAGGCCAATGAGTAAATCGTTCCAAACTCAATCAAAGAGGTCCAAAGAAATAAACCCTCGGACGACTGCTTCAATGGGGTATTCACATCGAGATCGGGGCAATGCATACTCAGGCTCGAGAGTTCAAGCCACCTCGATGGCCAGCGTGGGCAATCCAAAGTCAAATAAACCAGAGTGCCCATATTGTGGCAGAAAACATACTAGGGAGTGTTGGGGAAACAACCGTAATTGTTACAAGTGTGGTTCACCTGACCATTTCATCCGAAATTGTCCAGAGAGAGATGAGAAGGAAAGAAAGCAAGAAGTAAGACCAAGTAATGTATCTTCGAGGGGTAGATCACAAAAGAACCCGGGAGGTGGGAATAATAGTAGAGGTGCGCCAAGAGACTTTGTTGTGAGGTCGGAGGGTCGAGCACCTGCAAGGACTTATGCCATTCACGCTCGCAAAGTGGCATCATCTCCAGACGTGATAACGAGTACTTTTTCTCTTCATGATATCTCTGTAGTTGCTTTGATTGACCCAGGGTCTACTCATTCTTACATTTGCATGAAATTGGCATCTAGCATGAGTATGATTGTTGAGTCTACGGAATTCGTAGTAAAAGTGTCAAACTCGTTAGGCAAGCATGTGCTAGTTGACAAGGTTGTAGGAAGTGTCCTTTGACAATTAGAGGTCATTGTTTTTCGAAAAATCTCATGTTGTTGCCGTTTGATGAATTTGACTTGATTCTCGGTATGGATTGGTTGACTGCTTATAATGTTTTAGTAAACTGCGGTAGTAAGTTTATTGAATTGAGATGTGTAAATAGAAATGTCATTCGAGTTGAATCAGGTAAATCAAATAGTTTACCTGTAGTGATCTCGTCTATAGTAGCCTTGAGAAAAGGGTATGAGTCCTATCTCGCCTTTGTGCTGAATACCCAAGAATCAGAGATAAAGATTGAATCAGTGCCGGTGGTATGCGAGTATCTAGATGTGTTCCCGGAAGAGTTACCCGTATTGCCTCCAGTTAGAGAGGTCGAGTTTGGAATTGAGTTAGTTCCGTGTACAGCACCTATTTCGGTTGCCCCGTATAGGATGGTACCATTAGAGTTGAAAGAATTGAAAGTTTAGTTGCAAGAGTTAACGGACAAGGGTTTTGCAAGACCGAGCTATTCACCGTGGGGTGCTCCAGTACTTTTTGTAAAGAAGAAAAATGGGTCGATGAGATTCTACATAAACTACAGACAACTCAACAAGGTGACAGTGAAGAATAAGTATCCTTTGCCAAGGATAGATGATTTATTTGACCAATTGAAGGGAGCTACGGTGTTCTCCAAGATAGACCTAAGGTTTGGCTATTACTAGTTAAGGGTTAAGGAGCAAGATGTGCCGAAAACCGCATTTCGGACGAGGTATGGCCATTATGAGTTTTTTGTCATGCCATTTGGCTTAACGAATGCTCCTGTGATTTTTATGGATCTAATGAATCGTATCTTCCAACAGTATTTGGATAAGTTTGTAGTTGTCTTTATCAACGACATATTAATTTATTCTCGAGATGAGAGTGAGCATGCAGAGCACCTGAGAATTGTTTTGCAAACTTTAAGAGACAAGCAGTTGTATGCTAAATTCAGCAAGAGTGAGTTTTGGCTCCGAGCGGTCGGATTCTTAAGACACATTGTATCGGGTGATGGCATAAGAGTTGATCCGAGTAAGATCTCGGCTATTGTGGAGTGGAAACCGCCAAGGAATGTGTCGAAAATTAGAAGCTTTTTGGGTTTGGCGGGGTACTATAGACGTTTCGTAAAGGGGTTTTCCATAATTGCTACCCCGATAACGAAACGGTTGAACAAGGATGTTAAGTTTGAATGGACTGAGAAATGCCAACAAAGTTTAAAGAGATTGAAAGCATTGTTGACTGAGGAGCCAATTTTAGTACAATCTGAGTCGGGGAAAGAGTTCGTGGTCTACAGCGATGCGTCATTAAATGGTCTCAGCTGTGTGTTGATGCAAGAAGGTAAGGTAGTAGCTTACGCTTCGAGACAGCTAAAACCGCACGAGAAGAATTATCTGACTCATGATTCAAAGTTGGCTGCGATCGTTTTCGCTTTGAATATTTGGTGTCATTATTTATATGGTGAGAAGTGCCGAATCTTCACCGATCACAAGAGTTTGAAGTACTTAATGGACCAAAAGGATTTGAATTTGCGACAACGACGGTGGCTTGAATTATTAAAGGATTACGAGTTAGTAATCGATTACCATCCGGGGAAAGCGAATGTGGTTACGGATGCCTTGAGTAGAAAATCCCTGTATGCTTTGAGAGCTATGAGTACGAGCTTAGCGTTGTCTAATGACGGTGTTATATTGGCTGAGTTGAGGGTTAGACCATTATTTATTCAGCAGATATGTGAAGCTTAAAAGAATGGTAGTGATATGCAAGTTAAGAGAGCTCAGTGCGAATCAGGGAATAACTAAGATTTTCGAGTTAGTTCCGAGGATTGCTTGATGTTTCATGATAAAATTTGTGTACCAAAGGATGATGAGTTAATCCAAAAAATTTTACATGAAGCACACAGTGGTTGTTTGTCAGTACACCCGGGCAACACAAAAATGTACAATGATTTGAAGAAGTTGTATTGGTGGCCGGGTATGAAAAGAGATATCTCTGAGTTTGTTACCAAGTGTTTGGTTTGTCAACAAGTGAAAGCCAAACATCAAGTACCTTCGGGATTACTTCATCCAGTGATGGTTCCGGAGTGGAAGTGGGATCGAATCACAATGGATTTCATAACGGGGTTACCTACGACACCGAGAAAGAAAGATGCTATGTGGGTTATCGTTGATAGATTAACGAAGTCGGCTCACTTTATGTCGGTGCGTGTGGATTATTCACTTGATAAGTTGGCCGAGTTGTATATTGCTGAGGTGGTGAGATTGCATGGGGTGCCTATATCTATTATCTCGGATAGAGATCCGAGGTTTACTTCAAGGTTTTAGAAGAAGTTGCCAGAAGCCTTGGGTACAAAGTTGAATTTTAGTACTGCTTTCCATCCTCAAACTGATGGCCAATCCGAAAGAGTGATTCAAGTCTTTGAGGATATGCTCCGATGCTGTGTGTTAGAATTCGAAGGTAGTTGGGAAAAATATCTACCTTTAGTTGAGTTTGCTTATAACAACAATTATCAGTCGAGTATACGGATGGCACCGTACGAAGCTTTGTATGGTCGCAAGTGTCGGACTCCCTTGTATTGGACCGAGCTTAGTTAGAAGCAAATTCACGGGGTCGACCTAGTTAAAGAGACTGAGGAGAAAGTGAAAGTAATCCGAAATAGTCTGAAAGCTGCTCCGGATCGACAAAAGTCATACGCGGATTTAGAAAGGAAAGAAATCGAGTTTTAAGTGGGTGACAAAGTATTCCTGAATGTATCTCCGTGGAAGAAAATATTGAGATTCGGTCGAAAGGGAAAATTGAGTCCACGATTCATAGGACCGTATGAGGTTATTGAGAGGATTGGGCCAGTAGCATACCGGTTGGCTTTGCCGGCAGAGTTAGAGAGAATACACAACGTGTTTCATGTGTCGATGTTGCAGCGATATCGATCTGATCATTTGCATGTGATCCCTCCAACGAAAATTGAGATACGACCGGATATGACTTATGAAGAGGAACCAATTAAGATAATGGCTCGAGAGGTTAAACAATTGAGGAATAAGAGCATAGCCTTAGTGAAAGTGTTATGGAAAAAACATGGTGTGGAAGAGGCTATGTCGGAACCGGAAGAAGCCATGAGGGAACAGTACCCAAACTTCTTTACCGGTAAGATTTTCGAGGACGAAAATCTCTAAAGGGGAAGAGAGTTGTAACAGCCCGATTTTGGGGCTAGTCGGAACAGTGGTTTTGGGACCACTAATCCGAGGTTGAAGAAAATTATTTTGACATTATTTTATGTATTATGGCATAATTATATGGATGTATAAAAATTTTGGTGCATTAATTTTAGCAATTGCATGCTTAATTGTGAAAAAGGACTAAATTGCATAAAGTGCAAAAGTTCTATTTTGCAAGGTAGAGGTGTCTAATAGCCATAGAATATTAAATTGGAGGTCCTTAAAGTGCAATTAGGCCATTAAGGGTGTGCTGGCTGGCCATATAGACTAGGGAGACAAAAGCATTAAATTTTGGTCAAATTTGGTGGAATTAGGTGATATAAAAATGAATAAAATAAGATGAATAAAAGAGATATCATCTTTTACTATTCATGCTTCTTCTACCACCGAAAATTTAGAGGAAATAAGGGTTCTTGGAGTTCAAATTTTCAGCAAAACAAATCTCTTGCAAGTAAGTGAATCTAGGGGTCTTTCTTGATAATTTTTGTACTTTTGGAATCCCCAAAGCTTAAGCTAGCTAATGAGGGGACTATTTTGCAAAATGGTTGAAAGTTTAGGGACTTTCCATGAGAGTGTTCATGTTTTTTGCTGAGTTTTTATGGAAGAAAATGAATGTTAGTGAGTTAAGAAACAACTTTGGTGAAGGGTGTTATCATGAAAACACCTAAATAGGACCTATTTGTAAATGTAGTAATTGTGTAATAAATGCATGAAATAATTTGTTTTGTGAGTTGTTGTAAGAGAAATAAATGTTCAGCTAGGCTTGTTTAATGAGAAATTGTGATGAAAAATGATTTACGAGCCTAGGGGCAAAATCGTAATTTTGCCAAAGTATAAGGGTAAAATGGTCATTTTTGCCTAAGTAGAAATTTTGGTGTATCATGCATTATAAAGTGATTAAGGAGTGAATTTCATTATTATAGATCAAGAAGAGCGCAAAAACAACCTTGACCGGGGAAAGGGCAAGGTTACGGATTAAGTCTTCGACTTATACATTTTGCACCGAGGTAAGTTTATGTGTAAATTATACATCTATAATATATATGTTATTACTTATTGGTGCATTGTATGAATGAGATCATTTATGATTTAGATTGATTGAAATTGATAAATAGTGAGTAATTCCTTACGAACCTCGGAATAAATATGTAAGTACGGAAAAATATCCGAAATTATTCTTTAGATGGGCTGTGTGCGATACAACCTTATTATTTACTCACGATGGGCTGTGTGCGATACCATCGTTTATTTTATCATTTGGTGGGCTATGTGCGAAACCACCGTAAATATTCTTGTGGTGGGCTATGTGCGATACCACCCTATTATTGATTAATGGTGGGCTATGTGCGAAACCACCGGGTATTTAGTATTATTTCGAGAGGTTCATCGAGAATTTGTATAATTGAATGTTTCATGTTGCCTTGAGGTATTGAGTGCAGGGAATGTGTACAAGTGAATGTGAGCAATATAATTGTTATGTGGTGGGATTGTGGTAAGAAATGAAATGAGTAAGCATGATTGTGGAATTTTGAATTGTTCTTGCTTAGTATATGATGTTATTGGTTGTTTAGCATATGTTATGATGCTTATTGTTTACATGTAAACTTACTAAGCTTAAAGCTTACTTCCCCTCTTTTCCCTTGTTTTATAGTGTCAAAGAGCTAGTTCGGGATTCGAAGATAATCGGAAGATCATCCACACTATCAACTCATCTCGGTATATTTAGACTTAGTATTTTGAGTATGGCATGTATAGGGGCTAGGCTTAATGAAATGTTTTGTTGTTTTGGGCAAGAGTGTTGGCTCTTTTAGAGATGAACTCTTTTGTATATTGCCATAGTTGATGGCTTATTAATGCTAAATTATGAAAAGAAGAGGTTATTCATGAATGTGTTAGATACTTGATTGGGTTGCTTTATAAATGGTTGAATGGGATTTTATGTTATGTGAATTAGGGTGATAAAAGAGCTTGGAAAATAACCTTTCTCTTGTCCACACGGGTAGGCACACGGGCGTGTGTCTAGGCCGTGTGTGACACACGGTCAGTCTCATGGGCGTGTGACCAAGCCGTGTGTCCCCTGCATGCTAGTGTTTCAAGTCAGTGTCGACCACGGGCTAGACACATGGGCGTGTGCCTAGGCCGTGTGCCCCTTATAAGGTTGCTGACGTCATAAACAAAATACCCAAGTTTTCACACACGGTGAGGACACGGGCGTGCCTAGGCCGTGTGAAAGACACATGCCAAAGACACGGGCGTGTGTCCGGCCGTTTGAAAACCCCTGTAGGTTCGAAATGAAAAATAAATCCCACACGGGATGGGGACATTGGTGTGTGTGACCACACGGCCTGCCCACACGGGCGTGTGGCCCAGTTAAGGCAAAATTTTTCTAAGTATATCAAAGTTCTCGGTTTAATCTCGTGACCTTCCGTTTGTATGTTTAAGGCCTTGTAGACCCATAATAAATGTGTTATGTATATGAATTGGAAAGTTATAATTTGGAATGAAATTCTATAGTTCAAAGTTGTACGTTCAAGTGAGTTATGTCCGGTAATGCCTCGTACCTGGTTCCGACGATGAATACGGGTAAGGGGTGTTACAGATGTCGTGTTCACCTTAACACGGAGTTAACTTCCTCTTCCAGGTTGGTGGTCATATGACCATATCGAGCTCTGTCATCAAAACTTTGAGCCCATTACCACGGCTCTATGGTACCCAACCACTCTCAAAAAGGAGTATTCATTTCACCTTGCATGTCATCTTCAAGTTTGGTCATCCTTTACCTGAAAAGGTGTGGTTCTAGCTCGTACGCTATGTATGTATTAAGAAAAGACAAGTTATAGTCTCGAATTAATTTTTTGATGTATTAAGAACATTTAAAACATATGTTGAAACTAAAATTTACCCATTTTCACAACTTGTTTCTTCCAGTCTGCATTCTTGTAGTCTCGATAGAAGTTAGCTGTGATGTGTCGGATTAAGTAAACGAATCTCCACGAAACACCAAAACGCCTAATCGCAACAATTATTCCCTTCGATCTATCGGATATGATTTAGATATTATCGTCCCTAACAACATATGTCCGCAAATTCGTCAGGAAGAATTCCCATGATTCCATGTTCTCCTTGTCTACAATGGCAAATGCTATCGAGAGTAAGTTTCGGTTCTCGTCTTGAGCAACCGTAATAAGTAGGATTTACATATATTATTCGTATGGCTAGGTCCCATCAATCTGCACAAGTGGCTTGCAGTGAGGAAATGCCCACACGCATGGGTCAAACGTCTAGAACATCCGGTGGAAAACTCTTCTTCCGGGTTGTAGTTGGTCGTCCAGGCTGTAATAAGGTCGTGTCTACAACTCAATGAAAGTCCCTGTGTAACACCCAAAACCCATTTCCATCACCGGAATAGGGTTACGGAGTATTATCATACAAGTCAGAACATTGCATAACAAATAGTATTCAATTATAAATTTAATTCCATAATTACATATAATATTCATAATGAAATAAAACATTCTATTACGACATTAAAGTTGGGCTTTCAAAACCCTAAAAATAAGTTATGGACATTCAGTGTAACACCCCAAACCCGGCCCAAACAATACGACCGGATCTGGAATGTCACTAGGAGAAATTTAGAAAGTTTCACAAGTTTCAGAAGAATTCTAGTTCATTATAAAATCTCAAGCCTCGAGGCTCAGTTGAAAACCCGTTATTTATTTGAGTCACAAACTTATTTAGCCAAGCCCCTAAAATTAGGTGACATTTGAAAACATTTACCGATTATTCGACTATTAGTTTAGTAGTAAAATCCCTTTTTATTTATAAAAAATGTTATTTGGCAGGTTGTAAAGAAAACTTCAGTTTGTATTTTATTTGTAAAACGTCCCATTAAGCAGTTTGTAATTAATATGTCCAAAATTTAAAACCCAAAAGAAAATTATCCAATCTTGAAGTGGCCTTATTACAAATCAAAGAAAATCCCCAAAAGTGGCAAACACTAAATTAAATAAAGTAAAGTTTTAATAGTAAACCCATGCATGGCCACCTCGAGTCCCCTCCAGCCCAGTCCATAAAGCTAAGAATCACCTGCAATTATTTAAACAAAAGAGTGAGTCACCAGACTCAGTGTGCAATTAGTCCACATATTCCACAAATGGGCCCTAGCCCCAAAGCACCACTGGCCGAAGCCCAATCAATATAACATAACCAGATAATCAATATGATAACCCAACCCAACCTAATTTCCATCCTCTACACTCTGCTCCATATGTCCAACCTCAAAACACCTGTGGGGATTTCTACAATCAACCCTCCATCCTCTACACTCCTCTTTGGCAGTCATGCTGACAGACACATTGCTCAAAGTCAATATAACGTGGTCTAGCCACCGATCAACATGTGATCAAATCACCGAAACGATAAAGAGGCACCAAGCCATCCTTTAGTGTGACCATGTCACCGATATACACTTCCCCTTTATAACATTATCATCCCAATATCCCATGCACATGCAACCGAGTATAATAGACAGGTTATATGATGTCATACATGCAATACTGAGTGTAGACATACAATACGATCATGCTATCAACAATAATTATATGGCTCGATCATAATATACTGACCTGGGGTTTCGGTTTTACCCACCATGGGTAGCTTAATCACCATTGTTGGGATTTTTGGCTTTCAAGCATAACACATACACGATTTATACAAAAATAAATAGTGTGATAATTACATACCTGTAAACACGCAAGACTATACTATCGATCTCGCTAACGTCTTCACTCCCAGAGATCATAGCGATCTACTTATCCCTTTCAGAAGCCGGCCCACACCCCGGTGGCCAGTCTCGAACTGCTGACACCGCACGTCTCTTGAATTTAGGGGTAGGGGCTACGTGTCCAACCCCCTCCTTTGTTTGGCTGGTACTTGATTCCATAAAAATGATCTTGGTCAGAAGACCGGGTTAAAACATCGAAGCAGAGAATTTAAGGATATACGCTTAATAATATAACGATTTCTTACCTAAGTCGATAGAACCTGGAGGGTATTACACCTGGATTAGTAAGTCACTGAAGTCCCTACACAAACTTCATATTAGAATCAGCCCTCCAAGATATGGATTAGAAAGAGTGGCCTTTCGGCCAAAGAAATACAGAACATGGTTAACCCCATCGGTTACCAACCAAACAGAGATTAAGAGAGAATAGAGAAAGAAATTGGCGCTTACCACTTAACAGGAAGGAACCGATTTGAAAGGGAGATAGGAGGATGAGTAGCGGTACTTCACTGAAATAAGAATCGAACAAAGAGATATGAACACTAAAAGGGATTCGGCAAATCAAGAAGATAAGAACAACTCAGGGAGAAAGAAGAGAAGATAGGCTTCAGTTTAAAAAGAAACAGAGAGAAGATGCGAGAAGAATTGGCTATGGAGGTTCAGCTTACCAAGAAGATAAAGAAGGGGTTGAAGCACAAAAGTTTCGGCCTTGAAAGAATAAACTTTGCAACAATAGTGATAAAAACCGACTAGAGAATGAAGCACTATTGTTTCGGCAATGGAGTAAGAACAACAGGGATGCTACGGCTTGGAGTAGATGAGGGAAAAAGCAAAAAGAAGAATGGAAGCTAAGAGGGTTCGACAAGAGGGAATGAAAGCTGCACACACGTTACCAAAATGCTAAAAAGAGAGCTCACTACACCTAAAGCTAACCCTTCAAAATTTCGGCACCTATACTCACCAAACCGAATGCCACCCTCCAACACAACCAAAAATTCAGCCATTCCCCTTTCACATCCCTACATTCACTCTTGATCACATATTTGAAACAATTTAAATTGTTCAAAATCTCATTTTTAATCTAGTCCATCCTTTTGAAATATTTGACTAAGTCCATCACCACTTCTCAAGGCTCCTAACCGAATCCCTCATCCCAGCTTCTTAGGCGCATAAGCAAAAAAGTAACATTCCACATTGCTGACGACGCGAATCGAACTTGTTCCTTCACTGCTCCCCCCTGAGGTGTCACTTACCTGCACCTTAAGTGGCGCCTCCTTGCCACTTTACCACTTTGATTCTTGTGCCACCAAACACAAGCCATAAACCTTAAGTCTGCCTTTGACGGCTCCCCTCCTAAAGTGCCCAAAATTTGAAATTTTGGCCAAGGTTCCAACTTAACCCCGAGCCTTCCCGGGGACCCCAAACACACTCAAACAACATACAAAGCATACCAAACACACAGATACAAAGTAAATGCAAAGCCCCTAAATCCTGGATGTTACAATTCTACCCCCTTAAAGAAATTTCGTCCTCGAAAATTACCTGATCAGAAGAGATGTGGGTATTGCTGCCGCATAACATCCTCTGGCTCCCACTTAGCCTCCTCTGAACCATGATTTCGCCATAATACCTTGACCAAAGGGACTGCTTTCCTTCTCAACACCTTGACGTCTCATTCTAAGATCAGGATTGGCTCCTCCTCATAAGACAAGTCTGGCCTTACCTCAATTTCCTCTACTGGCATGACGTGAGACGGATCTGAACGATAGCGTCTTAACATTGAAACATGGAATACATCATGCATCTGTTTAATTCTGAAGGTAACTCCAGTTGATACGCCACTGGTCCCACACGTTTCAAAACACGATAAGGCGAGACAAACCTAGGACTTAGCTTGCCTTTCCCGTCAAACCTCATCACCTTCTTCTAAGGTGAAACTTTCAAGAAAACTGATCACCCACTTGCAAACTCTATCTCCTTTCGCTTCAGATCTGCATATGATTTATGCCTATCGGATGCTTCCTTCAATTGAGCCCTAATTAACTTAACCTTTTCCTCTGTCTCGTAACTAATTACGGACCCAAAATCAGGCGTTCACCCATTACATCCAACGGTAGGAGTCGACACCTCCGCCCATATAACGCTTCATAGGCGCCATCCCGAATACTAGATTGGTAGCGAGTTGTTGTAAGCGAATTACGCCAGCGGTAGAAACTCCTCCCAGCTACCCCTGAAGTCAATGACACAACCCCTCAACATGTCCTCCAAGATCTGAATAACCCTCTCGGGTGACCATCGATGCAGCAGATGAAAAGCTATCTTTGAAGTCGATGTCGTACCCAATGCTTGATGCAGTGCCTTCCAGAATCGTGACGTAAACCTAGGGTCTCTATCTGATATGATTGATTCTGGCACCCCATGTAACCTCACAATTTCCGCCACATACAGCTTAGCCAACCTTTGAAGAGAATAGTCGACACTAACAGGTATGAAGTGGACGGACTTCGTCAACTGATCTACAATCACCCATACCGCATCTTTCTTAGTAGGCGTAAGAGGTAACCCACTAACAAAGTCCATAGTGATTCTCTCCCATTTCCACTATGGAATCTTCACCGGCTGCAATAACCCTGAAGGCAAATGATGCTCCGCTTTAACCTGCTGACAAGTTAAACACTTTCCCACAAACTCCGTAACCTCCCGCTTCAATCCAGGCCACCAAAACTGTTCACGCAGATCCTGGTACATCTTACTCCTTCCAGGATGCATAGCGTAAGGGCTACTATGCGCTTCTTGAAGAATCATCTGCCTCAAATCCACATCCTTCGGCATGCAAGCCTTCCCAAGGAAACACAAAACCCCATCACTGTCCAAATTATAATCATCCACCCCACCACTCTGTACTTGCAGAAGTCGAGCACTCAAGACATCATCCAATAACTGTTTCTCTTTAATCTGATCTACCCACATCGGCTTCACCTGGAGTTCAGCTAATAGACTTCCGTCATCATATAAACTGAGATGAGCGAACATCGCTCACAAATCTGCTATTACCTTTCGGCTTAACGCATCCGCCACCACGTTTGCCTTACCCAGATGATATTCAATCGAGCAGTCATAGTCCTTCAACAGCTCAATCCACCTTCGTTGCCTTAAATTTAACTCTTTCTGAGTTAAAAGAAACTTCAAACTCTTGTGGTCGGTGTAGATAACAGACTTCTCTCCATACAAATAATGTCTCTAAATATTTAAAGCGAACACTACCGCGGCTAACTCCAAATCATGCGTGGGGTAGTTAATCTCATGCGGTCTTAACTGCCGAGATGCATACTCAATAACCTTCCCATCCTGCATCAACACACATCCTAACCCCGTGTGTGAAGCATCACAATATACTACGAACTCTTTTCCAGCCTCAGGCTGAATTAAAACCAGAGCCTCTGTCAAAATCCTCTTCAACTTCTCAAAGCTTTCCTGCTGCTTGTCAGTCCACACAAAAGGTACCCTTTTCCATATGACTTAGTTAAGGGTCTTTGCAATTAAAGAGAAACCCTCAACAAACCTTACGTAATAACTTTGCCAATCCCAAGAAAATTTAGATCTCTGCCACAGACTTAGGTGGTTTCCAGTCCAGCACGACTTCAATCTTCCGAGGATCGACCCTAATCCCTTCCGCAGATACCACATGGCCCAAAAAGGGAACTTCTTTTAACCAAAACTCACATTTGTTAAACTTGGCGTACAGCTGCTTCTCTCTTAAAATCTGTAGAACCACCCGAAGATGCGAATCTTGTTCTTCAGTCTTGGAATACACCAGAATCGTCTATAACACTAAGACGAACCGGTCCAAATAGGGTTGAAAAACCCGGTTCATTATATCCATGAACGCAGCTGGTGCATTTGTCAACCCAAACGGCATCACCAGGAACTCGTAGTGGCCATAGCGAGTCTGGAAAGCCGTCTTGTGAATATCCGCTTCCTTGACCTCAAGTTGATGATATCCCAACCTCAAATCTATCTTTGAAAAGACCGAAGCCCCTTTGAGCTGATCAAACAGGTCATCTATCCTCGGTAGTGGGTACTTGTTCTTAATCGTTAATTTATTCAATTAGCGGTAGTCAATGCACATTCGCATGGTCCCGTCTTTCTTTTTCACAAACAGCACCGGCGCTCCCCACGGAGATACACTGGGTCGGATGAAACCACGATCTAACAACTCTTGGATCTGAGCTTTAAGTTCAACCAGCTCCTTCGGTGCCATCCTATAAGGGGCGATGGACACCGGGTGTGCACAGAAGTAGCTCAATTTAAAACTCCACCTCGCGATCGGAGGCAACACGGAAGCTCTTGGGAAAGACATCCACAAATTCCTTTCTTGTTCTAACCTCATTCGCGGTCACTTCTTTTGCATCCAATGCACTGACAAAAGTTAAGAAAACCTCACACCCTTTTCTCACCATTCTTTCTGCCTTCAGAGCAGACACAACATTGGACAAGTAGTCTCTCGTTTCGCCTATTGCTAAAACTTCATCATCCTCGGGAGTCCTTAACACTATACGCTTAGCAGCACAATCCAAGTTTGCTCAATATCTTACTAACCAATCCATGCCTAAGATGAAATCGAACTCTCCGAATGGTAGTTCCATCAAATCAGCTGGGAAAATCGATCCTTGCACTTCTAGAGGCACACTTTTAAAGAGTTTGTTTACCACTACAGTTTGTCCTAAGAGACTAAGTACAGTCATCTCCCTAGAAGTAGTTTCAGAGTTCATATTCAAGGTTCCAGACATCTCACTAGCAACATAGGAATGTTTCGACCCAATATAAATTAGTGCAGTAAAGGGTAAACCTAAAATGAGGAACGTACCTGTTATAACATCTGGTGTATTACCCTCTTCTCGACGTCTGGCTGCATAAACTAAGCCGGGCTGTCTTGCCTCTACATTCCCAGCACCCCTGTCCAATGCTCCACGACCCCGACTGTAACCATTCCCTCCTCTGTTCGGACCACGACCTCTCGGCATCTGCTGTCCACCCCTTTCTGGCTGCACAAACCCCTGACCTACTATCCGAGCCCTGCTCATTTCTAGCGGACAGTTCCTGATCAGATGACCCTTTGACCCACACTTGAAACATCCCCTATCTCTTCCCCCAGCACTCTCCTGCATGAGACTTCCCACACTTCCCACACTGTCGAAATCGCCTAACAGCAGCTGGCGTTGCAACACGACCCGGGCCATCAATCCTAGGCCTCTTCTGAAAACCCCCAGATGACCCTGACGGTCCATAACTCCTCTTATTTCTGCCTTTATCCTTGTCCTTATTTTGCTTCTCGGTCCCTTTTACCTCATCGGCTATGTTGGCCTTTTCTACTAGAATAGTGAAATCCCTCTCCTATTGCGGAGCTATCAACACTCGCAGCTTATCTCGCAGCCCATCTTCGAACCGCACACAACGCTCATAATCGGTTGCGACTATCCCTCGGGCATACCGGCTCAACCGCAAGAATTTTGCCTCATACTCAGCTACCGACTTACCCCCTTGAACTAAATTCAAGAATGCTTTCCTCTGAGCATCCACATAACTGGCCCCAACGTACTTTCCTTGGAACGTCAGCTTAAAGAAATCCCAATCAACTCGGTCCACCGAAGTACCCTCTCTCACAGTGAGCCACCACTGATATGCCTCATCCCGAAGTAGAGACACCGTGCCTTTCAGCTTCTCCTCTGCCATTAAGTCCAGATCATCCATAATTCTCTCGACCATCTCTAGCCAATACTCAGCCACATTGGGAGCTACTCCAGAAATACCTCTAAACATTTCAGCTCCATTAGCTCGGAGTCGCTTGGGGATGGACTTTCCGAATTCTTTGCTCCGCTGCGTGCCTGACCACTCTTTCCAACACGCGCAACATCGGCAGAGGCGGGCATCATCTCCACCAGTTCTATCTTGCGGTCCTGCTTCTGCCATAGGTGATGCGGGCACTTCACCCTCAGGCTCATATCCTGCTTCCGAGAACTCAGCTTCAACATCTCGGCCTCTACCACGACCACGTGCACCACGTCCACGTCTAGCACTCATGTCTAACATTTCGTTTTATCTGATTACAAATTTTATGCATTAGCATTTCTTTCCTTTATTTATTACCGAAGTAGTTTTATGAAGATAAGATTATAAGTAGTTTTTTTTCCGCAAGCACAAGTATTCCTAGAGTTTTCATTTCTCTGATGAAAGTCTCTTAATTTCATCATCCATAACAACATATTCACATAATACATCCACTTTATGCAAATCACTTAACCATCGAAATACTTTACAGCGGACTTGGGTAGGAGACTGGTGCCATGCTTCAGAAAACGAGTTCATATAGATATATATATTTTGAAATCATCTTAAATACAAAATTTGGAAAACGTTTTGAACCCAAAACCCAAGGCCAAGCTTTTGACCAGGCTCGATGCAAATTGTAACACCCCAAACTGGCCCAAACACTACTGTAGGATCGGCATGTCATTAGGAGAAATTTAGAAAGTTTCACAAGTTTCAGAAGAATTCTAGTTTATTATAAAATCTCAAGCCTCGTGGCTCAGTTGAAAACCCGTTATTTATTTGAGTCACAAACTTATTTAGCCAAGCCCCTAAAATTAGGTGACATTTGAAAACATTTACCGATTATTCGACTATTAGTTTAATAGTAAAATCCCTTTTTATTTATAAAAAAATGTTATTTGGTAGGTTGTAAAGAAAACTTCAGTTTGTATTTTATTTGTAAAACGTCCCATTAAGCAGTTTGTAATTAATATGTCCAAAATTTAAAACCCGAAAGAAAATTATCCAATCTTGAAGTAGCCTTATTACAAATCAAAGAAAATCCCCAAAAGTGGCAAACGCTAAATTAAATAAAGTAAAGTTTTAATAGTAAACCCATGCGTGGCCACCTCGAGTCCCCTTCAGCCCAGTCCATAAAGCTAAGAATCACCTGCAATTATTTAAACAAAAGAGTGAGTCACCAGACTCAGTGTGCAATTAGTCCACATATTCCACAAATGGGCCCTAGCCCCAAAGCACCACTGGCCGAAGCCCAATAAATATAACATAACCAGGTAATCAATATGATAACCCAACCCAACCTAATTTCCATCCTCTACACTCCGCTCCATATGTCCAACCTCAACACACCAGGGGATTTCTACAATCAACCCTCCATCCTCTACACTCCTCTTTGTGGTCATCTTTGTGGACACCTTTGCTCAAAGTCAATATAACGTGGTCTAGCCACCGATCAACATGTGATCAAATCACCGAAACGATAAAGAGGCACCAAGCCATCCTTTAGTGTGACCATGTCACCGATATACACTTCCCCTTTATAACATTATCATCCCAATATCCCATGCACATGCAACTGAGTATAATAGATAGGTTATATGATGTCATACATGCAATACTGAGTGTACACATACAATACGATCATGCTATCAACAATAATTATATGGCTCGATCATAATATACTGACTTGGGGTTTCGGTTTTACCCACTATGGGTAGCTTAATCACCATTGCTGAGATTTTTGGCTTTCAAGCATAACGCATACACGATTTATACAAAAAGAAATAGTGTGATAATTACACACCTGTAAACACGCAAGACTATACTATCGATCTCGCTAACGTCTTCACTCCCAGAGATCACAGCGATCTGCTTATCCCTTTCAGAAGCCGGCCCACACCCCGGTGGCCAGTCTCGAACTGCTGACACCGCACGTCTCTTGAATTTAGGGGTAGGGACTACGTGTCCATCCCCCTCCTTTGTTCGGCTGGTACTTGATTCCATAAAAACGATCTTGGTCAGAAGACCGGGTTAAAACATCGAAGCAGAGAATTTAAGGATATACGCTTAATAATATAATGATTTCTTACCTAAGTCGATAGAACCTGGAGGCTATTACACCTGGATTAGTAAGTCACTGAAGTCCCTACACAAACTTCATATTAGAATCGGCCCTCCAAGATATGGATTAGAAGGAGTGGCCTTTCGGCCAAAGAAATACAGAACATGGTTAACCCCATCGGTTACCAACCAAACAGAGATTAAGAGAGAATAGAGAAAGAAATTGGCGCTTACCACTTAACAGGAAGGAACCGATTTGAAAGGGAGATAGGAGGATAAGTGGCGATACTTCACTGAAACAAGAATCGAACAAAGAGATATGAACACTAAAAGGGATTCGGCAAATCAAGAAGATAAGAATAACTCAGGGAGAAAGAAGAGAAGATAGGCTTCGGTTTAAAAAGAAACAGAGAGAAGATACGAGAAGAATTGGCTATGGAGGTTGAAACACCAAGAAGATAAAGAAGGGGTTGAAGCACAAAAGTTTGGCCTTGAAAGAATAAACTTTGCAACAATAGTGATAAAAAGTGGCTAGAGAATGAAGCACTATTGTTTCGACAATGGAGTAAGAACAACAGGGATGCTACGGCCTGGAGTAGATGAGGGAAAAAGCAAAAAGAAGAATGGAAGCTAAGAGGGTTCGGCAAGAGGGAATGAAAGCTGCACACACGTTACCAAAATGCTAAAAAGAGAGCTCACTACACCTAAAGCTAACCCTTCAAAATTTCGGCACCTATACTCACCAAACCTAATGCCACCCTCCAACACAACCAAAAATTCGGCCATTCCCCTTTCACATCCCTACATTCACTCTTGATCACATATTTGAAACAATTTAAATTATTCAAAATCCCCTTTTTACTCTAGTCCATCCTTTTGAAATATTTGACTAAGTCCATCACCACTTCTCAAGGCTCCTAACCGAATCCCTCATCCCAGCTTCTTAGGCGCATAAGCAAAAAAAAATAACATTGACGACGCGAATCAAACCTGTTCCCTCACTGCTCCCCCCTGAGGCGTCACTTACCTGCACCTTAAGTGGCACCTCCTTTCCACTTTACCACTTTGATTCTTGTGCCACCAAACACAAGCTATAAACCTTAAGTCCTGCCCCAGACAGCTCCCCTCCTAAAGTGCCCAAATTTGAAATTTTGGCCAAGGTTCCAACTTAACCCCGAGCCCTCCTGGGGACCCCAAACATACTCAAACAACATACAAAGCATACCAAACACACAGATACAAAGTAAATGCAAAGCCCCTAAATCCCGGATGTTACATTCAGGGACCAAATCAGAACAAACCAAAACTTTTAGGACAAATTTGAAAATTTTCAAATCAGGGGTCACACGGTCGTGTGTCCAGGTCGTGTGGCAGAGCCCAGCCTGTGTGGCTCCAAACATGGCTGTGTGGCTATCCTACACGCCCGTGTGCGACCTCACACGCCCGTGTGCATGGATCGTGTAACTCTCTAATTTGGATCATACGGCCATGTCGCAGGCTGTGTGAAAACTGCACCCATACTGTTTTTAAACACGTTCTGGGCACACGCCCATGTGGCCTACCCGTATGTATCACACGGTCATGTGACAGCCCGTGTCCTAGACCGTATGTGCCCAAAAATAACCAATTTCAAGCTTGATTTCCAACCATATGCATAGGTACGTATACCAAATTTATCATGCCATATTTCTTCAACTTACCATTTCTTGAATGAGCTCAGGATGGAACATGCATACTTCATTTAATTACTTCTTTCACAACATCAAATACCCAACGCACACACATTTCAAATACTATGAGTCATAACAAAACATAACCAGATGTTCCTATTACATGCCATATAACCAAGTTATCTGAAATTTACCAAAAGAGTCCTTGAGATAGTATGTTTCTTTGAGCTTGATCCGATCTCCCAAGTGCAAAATGAAATCTATAAAACAGAGGAAAATAAAGGTAAGCTTACTTGAAGCTTAGTAAGTTCGTAAAAATAACGATAGAGCTTACCACAATTTAACTTAACAACACAATTGAATAACTAATAAGGTAATTCCTTGTGTGAACCCACCATAGGTAAGAGCTACACATTTCATTAAATTAATTTTCTCAGATGTCATTAGCTCGTCATTTCAAAAATGCAGGGTATTGCTCATTCGAGCTAGTTTCCAGAACATTAACCGTTTCACAATGCTACTCACATAAGCTGATAAGGATGTGCAACGTATGCAGGACTTCAGCCATCTCTATGGTTCATTCATCAGAACAGATTATTCAGTCATTTCACTAGTTCTCAATGCTGCTCACACAAGCTGTCGAAAATATGCAACTTATGCAGGATTTTCATCTATCGGAACGGTGTATACCATCAGAACAAAATATTTAATCATTTAATCATTTCACGTCCCAGCCCAAGGCCGAATCACTTTAATCGTTCGTATCACCAACTCTCAATTGATCAAGTATGCTTAGAAATTCCACATATCAAATACAGTAAGTGTATGGAAAGAAACACTAATTATAAAAATTAGAAATATGAACTTAGGACTAATTTGCAGTAACGGTCCAGAACAACTCAATCAATGATCAATTCATTATTTTCATTTTTGATTAACACCCATCAATATAATCCAAACATTATAAAAATAAGGCTATAATACATTTAAAATGTGCTAAATTTAAACCGTACGAACTTACCAGACTAAATTGCAGCAACGGCAAAGTATAGGAGTTATTTGATAATTTTCTCTTTTCCTCTGTTTTCCACTCGTTTAGGATCTAAAATATTAATTCCATTCAATTCACTAATTTTAATAGCAATATTAATTCATTTTATGCAATTAAACCCTTTTTGACATTTTTACAAAATTGCCCTTAATATTTCGCTTTTATTCAATTAAGTCCTTAAGCCCCAAACATGAAAATTAACCATTTTTATTTAAAACCCACCTTGACCGATTATTCAAAGGTCTCCATACAGCCCCTATTTGCAATTATTGCACACCAAGTATAAGTAATTTTACCACTTTAACAATTTAGTCATTAAACTTTAAAATCGTCAAAAACTACTTTACAAAATAGTCCTAACTAACAACAAAACTCAATAATCTTTCATAAAACTTCATAAACATCTCAATTTCATCAATGGCATAATCATCAACATTTGACAATTTTACAAATTAATCCACGGGTTAGCTAGATAAGGCTAATACGAGCTCAAAAACATAAAAATTACTAAAAACGGGCAAGAATTACCTACCCAATCAAGGTGCCCTAGCTTGGTCGTAGGTTTACCCATGTCTCCCATGGCCATTCGGCTTGTCCAGCAAGAAGAAGAAAGAAAATTGATAATATCATCCTATAAATCTTTTAATTTAACTTATTCTCTAATTATTTACAAAATTAACCTTTAATTTATAACTTATAAATCACTAAAACATTTCCAAAAATGTCCAATATATAAACATGGTATAGTTACCATTTTAGGAAGGTTTAATTACACAATTGGTCCTTTAATTAAATTAAATTCCAACTAAATAAACTTAATTACAATTTAATCCTAAACTAATTAGGATTAAATGAGCAAATAGCCGAAAAGTTAGTAGATTTAATCATGCCACCATCGCTACGACTTTTTGACCATGGTTTAATTACCATATTGGTCCCTTTACTATTTTAAATCTATAGCAATTAACTTTTAACTCTTTTACAATTTAATCCTTTTACCTTAATTAAGTAATCGATCGTCAACATTACCGAACCAAACTTCAATTCACCTATAATACAATTCTGTAAATATTTTATAAAAATATTTACGGCTTTAAATTACGAAAACGAGGTCTTAATACCTAATTTTCAATAACCACTTGACTTTTGAACCAAACCACTTATACTAACTTTTAATTCAATTACTTAAAATCATCAAATCAAATTCAATATAAAAATTATTATTGACTCGTATAATTTAAATACTAATTATACGAACTTACTCATCAAATTTGTGGTCCCGAAACAACTATTTCTGACACCACTAAAAAATGAGCTGTTACACCCTGACACGTACTCCCTCATAGCGGCTATCCACCCTTGTAGCTCATTGTACGACACATCCCAATCTTCGTAGAACTGCTCAATTGCCATCTGTTTAGCTATCCACGCTTTCCGATATGACACTCGGTACTGGAATCGTTCTTGCATTTCAACAATCAGTACCAAAACAAGAATGGTTGGCATGTCCTTCACTATTGGCATGATTCAGTTGTAGATAGTTTTGGAATCAAGTTTGGGGTGATCTTGCATCATATGTGTAACAACCCATTTTTCAGTGAAATCGAAACAGTGGTTTCGGGACCACAAATCCGATCTGAAAATAAGGTTTATTTTTATTTTATTATATGGCCTGTATTATGATGGATATGTCGTGTGAAAATTTTGATACGAAAATTTTATCGATTAAGTGCTTAATTTCGAGAAGGACTAAATCGCATAAAATGTGAAAGTTGAATTCTAGTAGCTATAAAGTTTAAATAGCTATGGAATTCAAAAATAAAGGTCCTTATATGGTAATTAGACCATTAAGAAAGGTATGTAGATTTTCTTGGTGACTCATCCATGGAAATATAGAAAAAGGGCAAGGACTAAATTGGAAATTGAAATAATTTAATTAATTAAAAGATGATAAAAAGAAATATCATCTTATTTTTGTCATCTTCAACCTTAAAAATACATGGAAACCCTAGGAGAGAGAGAGAAGAAACTTTCAAGGCCTAATTGGGTAAGTTTTTTTGTCCCATTTTTAGTAATTTTGATATTATTGAAATCGGGATAGTCTAATCTATCTATTTGGGGGATTAATTTGAAAAGTTATCAAAGTATGGAAAATGGGTCATGGATGTATGTGCTGAAAATTAGAAATTTATTGTAGAAAATGAAAGGTTTTTGATAGATAAACAACTTTTACAAAGTGATTTTTGATGAAAACATGATTTAGGGACAAAAATGTAAAGTTGTAAAATTTGATGAAAAATTTTGAATTTTTATGAATACATGTGCTGTAAATTTTGTAATGGGGCTTTGGTTAGGCTTGGAATAGGGAGTAATGTGCACAAGTTTCATTTTCTAAGCCTAGGGACGAAAATGGAATTCATGGAAAAGTTAGGGGCAAAATGGTAATTTTACCTAGGACGTAAATTGAGTCCCAATGAGTATAAAATGTTTGAAATTGATGATTAAAGCTATTTATATAGATCTGGACAACTCAAATTCGAGGTTAGATCGAGGAAACGAAAAGGTTTCGGATTAGTAAATTTAATACGCGAACAAGTGTCCAGGTAAGTTCGTGTAACTTAATCGGGCATGTATTATGTTTAATTGAATGTTTTGTTTGTATGAAATGTGACTTATATTGATGCATATTACTTGAATGCTATAATGAGAAATTTAATACATGCTTGAAATGGTGAAAAAGGGTTAAGTCCCGATTGAATATTAAGTTCCGATGATTATATGCGTTTTTCTGAAACGAATAAGGTCCTGCATTTGTTGCGAAAAGGATTTAGCTCGAACGAGTAATCCTATTGACCTTGTTATAGAAAGGATTTAGCCTGGACGGGTAATCTTAATATAATACCTCTCGAGTATACATTACGATTAGGGTTTAGCTTGGACTGGTAATCCTAATTGAGCTCTTCTAAGCATACGTTATATAAATGATTTAGCCTGGACTGGTAATCCTATTATACGGTATATGGCTCGAGAGTGTGTACCTTGGTTAAGTACCCCAATGGGTACCCTTGAATAAGAAATTGACGGATTATTTAATCGTACACCTCGAGTGTACTACTTGAGCATCCATCGGAATTTGAATAATTCAACGGACATAAGACTCTTGACATGGCATGAGAATTATGAGATGAAATGATAATTACTTGAAAGAATATTGCATGATGAGCTCATCTATGGTTACTTGATTGATATGAAGATTTTGGTGACTAACGTGTTTGATTGAATGCATGTGTTTAGGCAATTTTGCCAATGGATGGAAAACATGATATTGTATGCTTAGATTTAATAAACAAGATTGGTAAGTTTAGTTTCTGTTATACGAACTAACTAAGCATGAAATGCTTACTCTATTTTATTTTCCCTATTTTATAGTGCTCGGAAGCTAGCGAAGTTTGGAGATCATTGGAGCATCGTTACACTATCAACTAGACATTTTGAGTATACTTAATAAAAATCATTTTGGTATAATGGCATGTATAGGATAACTTGGCCATAGGTGGCTTGAAAATGATGTTTTGTAACCTAGCCATTGGAATGGCTAGTAATGGTTCATTTTGGTATGACTAAGTAGGTTAATAAGATATAAATACACATGTGTTATGTTAAGTATATGGGATCAAATGTTGTTAATGCCTAAGTTAATCCAAGGTAAGTTTATAAACATATATGCATGTAATGGTATGTTATGATGAATGATGGAATTTGCTTAAATTGAATTCTTGGAATGGCTAGTTTGTACTTGGTATGTTTTAGTGTAGGTATATGGTAAATTTGGGTAACAAATGAGGCTAGGAAATGGCTTTATTTTATCCACACGGGCAGACACACGGGCGTGTGTCCAGACTGTGTTTGACATACGGCTAAGTACATGGGCGTGTAGTCAGGCCGTGTGTCCCCTGCACCTTAATTTTGAGAAACAGAATGCTCAGAATTGAGCACACGGGAAGAGACACGGGCGTGTGTCTTGGCCGTGTGAAACCTGCACTTAATTTCGAATTGAATTAATTAACCACATGGCCTAGCACACGGGCGTGTGGCATGGCCGTGTGCACAAGTGAGAGAGTTACACGGGGTCGAACACGGCCTATAGCACAGGCGTGTCCTAGGGTCACACGGGTGTGTCCCTTGGACCACACGGGCGAGTGAACCCTGCACCTTGGAAAATTTTTGAAATGTCGCGAATAATTCTTAGAGTTTTCGATTAAGTCCCGACTCGATTCTAATACTCGTATTGGGCTCGAGTGTAACAGCCCGATTTTGGGTCAAGTTAAAACAATGGTTTCGGGACCACAAATCTGACGTAGTAAAGTTTATTTTTATTACATTTCTATGGTCTACAATTTTACGAGATGATTTCGTGAAAATTTCGTTCGAAAATTTTGACGTTTGGGCACTCAATTTAGTAAAAAGGACTAAATTGTAAAAAGTGCAAAAATTGAGTTCTACTTGTTAAGGGTGTCCAATTGCTATGAGATTTTAAATTAGAGGTCCTTAGTTGGTAATTAGACCATTGGATAAGTTAGTGAACAAAAATGGACATGAATAGGTGAAATTTCAAAGTTATGCATTAAGGGCATTTTGGTCATTTGGTAAATAAATAAATAAAAAGAGAAAATAAAGCCAAATTTTTTGTCCATCTTCTTCTCCATGTGTCGAAAATTAGAAGGTCACCATAGCTAGGGTTTGTTCAACTTCCAAGCTTGATTGTAAGTACATCCTAGCCTCGTTTTTAATGCTCTTTACATATTTGAAGTCGTTATCATCCGATCTATCTATTTCTACCATTAATTTGAGTTATGGTTGATGTCTAGGGTTTGACCCAGGTTAGGCATGTATGTGTTTCGATGGCTAATGGTAGGTTATGCATGTTTGATGTGTGATAGACAACTTTTACTAAGTGATTTTTCATGAAAACACCTAAAATGAACCTATTTGTAAAACGTTGCAAAATGGGTAGTAAAAATCCAATTTAATGGAAAATGTGGGCTGCTATAAGCATGAAATTGGTTCGGCTAGGCTTGGGTTATCAAGAAAATTGAATACATTTCATTTTATGAGCCTAGGGACTAATTTGTAAAAATGTGAAACTTTAGGAGTAAAAAGGTAATTTTACCATAATGTGATGTTTGGACTGGTTTGAGTAATGTGAATATTAAATAAGCTAAATTTACTATTATAGATCAAGAAAAATGAAGTTCGAACCTTGATCGGGGAAAGAATAAAGTGTTTGACGATTAAATCCCATTTCTACTATTTTTTGTACTGAGGTAAGTTTGTATGTAAAAAATGCATTATTTTATTTATGTTTTAAATAATTTAATATTGTATGAATTATGATTGACTCCTTGGATGTAATCGATAAAGTTTGACAAGTGAGAAATCCCGGTTGAACCTTAGGAATAGGTAGGATACGAATGTTATGACATTAGGGTTATTTGAGATTACGTTAAGACCATATCTGGGATATGGCATTGATATGAGACTTCGTGTAAGACAATAGCAGGGCTATTGGCATCGATAAGAGATCCCATGTAAGACCATATCTTGGATATGGCATTGGTATGGTATTGTGTGTGCGAGATTCCCGAGTATCCTTTAGTATTCCAAGTGGTTCAATGGGAAATTCAATGAGTATGTCAAAGTTGTGAAAGGTTATGATTATGTTGCGAGTTGGTACAGGTACGTACGTAAAACTCATTTACTAATGAGCTCGATATATGATGAATCCCTCGGTAAGGTTATGAATGAGTAAGTTATGATTAGAAGATCTTGATACTATTTATGCCAAGTTCATCATGTTTATTTGTATGATACATGTGTGATTATAATGCTTATTATTTGCATAGGAACTTACTAAGCTTTATAGCTTACTCCCCTCTCTTTTCCCTTGTCTTATAGTGTCACCAAGCTAGCTCGGGGATCGGAAACTATCGAAGATCCATTCACACTATCAACTTAATATTTTGGGTACCATTGATTTTAATATTTTGAGTTATGGCATGTATAGGGACTTGGTCATCTTGTTATGTGTCATAATTGATTTAGCCAAATGTGTTGGCTTATGTTGGCTGATAATTCATTTTGTAAATGACCATTGAAATTGGCTAATATTGGTTTAAGTATATATATGCATATGATGATGCTTTTCATGGATGTGGGAAATTGCATGATTTGAGTTGAGATATATGTGATGTTTGTGTGTGATAAATGATAGCATGTGAATAGGGTGTTGATGCCTTGATTGTGACTGATTTGGTTGTATGTATATGCTTGGTTTTGTAACACCCTGGTTTAGGGGTTATGCGCTTGGAGCATAACTCGAGCAGTTAGTAGGCTTATGGTCATGTTGGAGGAATTTTTAGGGGTTTGGAGAACCCTAGAAGGCAAGGAATGCCTTAGAAAATTTTTGGATTTTTAAGTAATAAAGAGGGGGCTTGGTTTCGAGGTTTAAAAAAGAATTAAGTGGGCGTTTAAGGCACAAGAAAGGATCCGGCAAAGTGGCTTCATGCTTTTTGCTTTAGAAATTTGGAAGTAGCGCCGATGGGGGCTTGGGTTCGAGCCAAGCGGCAGCAATGTTGTTTTATTTTTGCGTCAAGGGACTGGGCTAGGTATGCCTTAAAAATAAATGTCCAAGTTGATGGACATGAAAGTCCAATTGGCGGAGTGGCTAGCGTGCGTTACTTAGGCGCTGGAAGAGTGAAAGGGCGCTGGTTCGAGGGCCAGCAGCAGCATGTTGGCGTTTTATTTTTCATATGCGGTTATGAGCTAAGATAGGAAGGGGTTAAAAATAAATGTTGGGGCCTTATGTCATAAAAATCAAGATGTCCGAGTGGCCTGGGCGTTGGGGGTTAGGCGTGCGGCAGTTGGTCCCAGGTTCGAACCTGGAGAATGGCAATTGGAGTTTTAGTTTTTTTTTGTTACTTATTTATTTATTTTGGGCAGCAAATTGAAGGTGGACGGCATGTAGATTAAATTGGAAGATTAGGATGAGCTATGGGATAATGATTTGTTGTTTTATTATTTTAGATAATTATAGTTTTTTTTTAATTAAGTTTAAATTAGGGATAGGATGTGGATAGGATAATGGGGGGGGATTTGTTTAATTCAAATGGAATTGAATTAGTGGCTAGGAAGGTGTTGGCCGAATCTTGGAGTCTTCAAGGGGGTGGCCGAATGCTATAAATAGAAGAGGGGTAGTGCCGAATTCTTCAAGCACCCTTTCCCCTGTTTCTTTCTTTTGTTTTCTTCTTTCCCTTCCCTATTTGCGCTTTGACCGAACCCCCATCCCTTTCTCAAACTCTTTTCAAACTCCATAACAGCACCTTGTGTTGGCCGAATGCTCCAACTTCATTTGGTAGTGAAGCCGAAACCTTTTTCTCTTCTATTTAGTCAAGCTTGGTGCCGAACCTGTGAAGAGTAGTGCTGTCGACATTTAGAGCTTGTGGGTAAGTGTTCTAGCTCTCTGTTTTGGTGGCCAAAACCGAATGGTTGGCCTTAGTGTTGGTTGGCCGAATGCTCTATAGGTTGTAAGTGATGTGTTTTGCTTGTTTGTAGCCAGCGCCAAGGAGTCCAAAGGAAGGTCTCGAATTGTTTGGACTCAACAAGGTAAGAGTGGTAAGGTATTCGGCCTTAGGCCTTATTATGTAATATTGTGTTGACCGAAGAGTGACTATGTTCTTTTTAGGGGCATATCGACAAGAGCAAAGGAAGCCTTCGGGATCTCAGATTATTTCGGTAAGGATATTAGTAAGTGACTTAGAATTAGTTGATTATGACTTCGTTGATTAATCGTGTGGTTCTGATTAAGTGACTTTCGATGGAGACCAATACCAGTCAAAGTGGGCAAGAGAAAGCTCCCATCCCAAGGTTTAAGAAAAGATCCGTTTCATTGGCATGCGAGATTGGCCACCGTGGTGTGGGCCAAGAATGTAAAAGCGTTAGGCAAATAGCCGTAGTCTCACTAAACGATAGCGTCGAGGATCGAGAGTCTAGAACTCCAAGTAATAAGGTGTGTAACTAACCCATTTGTTTCCGGGTTTTATGTGTTATATGTTTTACTAACAAGTGCGATAATAAGTGTGCCATATATACCCCTAAAGGGTATAGCGATGACCGAGTTAGTATCGGATCTATTGCGGTGTGATTATTTGTTTATGAGTATGTTTATGGACATTAATAAGCATGTGCATGCATGATCACGATTATATTTTATGTGGCATGTGCATGGGTGGGATATGAAAAGAAGGTAGGGTGTACTTGAGTACGTGGTTGATGTCAGCTTTGTGCTACATCGTGGATTGGCGCTGATCGAGGTCGCGTTGTGGATCTTTGCGATTTAGTTGGCGTGGTTACCTTGATTGATATGGGCTTTATGCCATATCGTGGCTTGATGGATTGCCGTGTGCTCCATCGTGGTTTGATGTTAGCTATACGCTACATCGTGGATGGCATTGGTTGCCTTTTGGAGGGAAAAGAGAGGGTGACTCGATAGTCCCCCCGTGTGTGGTAAATTTGGATAAGGGGGTGTGTAGCGGATGGACCCTAGGTTGGGTTGGGAATCATGTTGCATTATTTTTGTAATAATATGGAAATGGGCCAAGCCCAATATGACATGTGGATAGGTATGTTTTGGGAACATACGTGGAAATGGGCCAAGCCCAGTTGATATGTGGTTTATTGAGAAATGGGCCTAGCCCAAAGATTTGAGTATGATTTGAATGTGGGCCAAGCCAGCATTGTGGTAATTGTTAAAATGAATACATATTACTTGTTGCATTTGATAATTGGGATATTATATGGCTAGCATGTGGGTGGATTTCAGTGGTCAACTTACACACTGAGTCTGTATGACTCACCCAACTTTTTAAACATCGCAGGTGAGTCGTGAGTAATGGACTGGGTTTGGAGTGGATACAAGGTGGCCCATGCACGACAGATTTTCATGCAGTAGAGCGTTTTGAATATTTTTATTTGAAGCATTTTAATTTGAAGTACTTGGTTTAATTTATTTGATGTAATAAGGGCCACTTTTGATTAAAGTACTCTATTTATAGTTGATAAAGGTTATATCGTATTTAGTAATATTTTTACAAAGGATCTATATTATAATAAATTATAATAAAGTTTTAATTCAAACCAAGCTTATATTACATAATAATTTTAATGGACTTACTTCCCAAAAGTTAACAAAATTTTCAAGTTTTACTCTAAAGACAAAGATTCTTAACCGTCTTTCCACAATAACATAACCAGATTCGGTCGTAGTGAATGGGCCGGGTTTGGGGATGTTACAGTTTGGTATCAGAGCCCGGTTCAAAACTCGACTTTGAGGGTTTTGGGCCCAAAAACATTTTCAAAATGGGCTTTTCAAGAATATGGGTTTATGAAATATTTTCAAGTATTCTGGCATGGCACCTGTACCTCCGGCCCGAGTCCGCCAGGTAAGTACTTCAGACTTGTGAAGTAATTTGTTATATGAATTGTTATGGGCTTAGTTGGGCTCGTAGATTAGTGAACTAGGATCTGTTGAACCCTAGGACTAGTCTACTCAAACACATGCATAAGACTTAAGGTTACTAAACAAACCTGTGAAGTAAGTCGCCGAGTTAAGGTGTGGCAACCATTGTGCGCATGTCAGGAGTGGATCCGTAAGAGCACGGTACTTAAGCAGTCCCTCGTGACTCACCTCCTCTTATTTGGAATCCTACCTGCAGTGCGTAGCTACGGTTCACCTTAACCAAAAGGACTTGTTCATAGGCTAAACCAATTATTAAAACCCGAAAGGGATTAGCCTTGTTGTTTTAAAAATTCTTGGTTTTAAAATTTTCAAATTTACCCTTTTTGGTTTGTAAACCCTAAATCTGGTTTTGAACAACATTGTCTCAATTTACCAAAATTACCAAAATGCCCTAGCGGCAAAATTACAAAAATACCCCTGTGTTGTAAAATTACCGCACTACCCTCAACTTTTGTTAAAATAATTTTTTACTTTGTAAAATACCAAAATCTTTAGTTTTCAAAATATCGAGATACTCCGATTTGCGGAAATTTACGAAAACACCCCTATGTTGAAAATTACTAAAATGCCCCTGACTTTTAAAATTTTCGGTTTAACCCCAAGCTTAATAAAATTTTCTTACATTACAAAGGTATCCAATTTTCTGTATTTCAAAATAATAACCCTGACTTTGGAAATTCACAAAATTACCCTGATTGACAAAATTACCAAAATACCCCTGGTTACCAAAATCCTGTTATACCTTCAAATTTTCGAAAATACTCTTCAATTTTGGGAATTTCAAAAGATCCTGACGTATTAAAGTTTTTGAATCGCTCTGGTTTATGACGAAAATGTCCCTGTAGGACAAAATGACGGAAATACCCCTGGGGTAGAAACGGGCAGAAATGTCCGAATAGTGAATGTGTGTGGTAGATACCACTGAATGTGCCTCTATTGGGGAAGGAATGTATTTTTGTTGATGAATGGATGTGTCCTTATGGATGAACGTGATATTCTGAAATAGAATAGGGAACTTGAACTGAAAATTTGTGTGATCGAAAGAACTACCTCTAGAAATTCTTCTCATAAGATTTGTTCGCGGATAAACAGTGGAACAAATTCTAATGCATAAAACTTGTTAATCAGATTAAATCGCGACGGTAGAGATGAGTTCTAGGGGACGCGGTAGAGGTAGGATGGCAGCTTCAGAACCGGTAGGGTCTGGCCATGGGTCAGAAAGTGAAGTGCCGCCAGCTGTGGACGTAGAGGAGCAAGATCAGATAGGAGAAGATGATGCAGTATCGCGGGCTATGTTGCGAGTGCTAGAGCGAGTAGCGGGGGTTAGTAGAGGAAATGGAACTCGGAAGTCAGTGTCCGAGAGGCTCAGGTCGAATGGGGCTGAAGTTTTTAGGGGAGTATCTGGAGTGGCCCCGAATGTAGCAGAATATTGGTTAGAAGGAGTCGAAAGAATTATGGACGATTTGGACTGCACCAACGAAGAAAAGCTGAAGGGTGCTGTTTCGTTGCTTCGTGACGAAGCTTATCGTTGGTGGCTCACTGTCAAACAAGGTGTACCGGCAGATCGACTAGATTGGGATTTCTTTAAGGCCAAGTTTGAAGGAAAGTACGTAGGAGCCAGTTATTTGGACTCGCAAAGGAAAGCGTTTCTAAATCTAGTGCAAGGAAGTAAGTCGATAATGAGTCTGGCGGAATTTGTGCGGTTAAGCTAGTATGCTAAAGGAATTGTGGCCACCGATTATGAGAGGTGCGTCCGGTTTGAGGACGGATTGTGAGATGAACTTCGAATGCGATTGCTCCATGAAGGAGAGAGACTTGCGGTGCTAGTGGAGAAAGCTCGGATTCTTTGAAGAGGTTAAAAAGACTATAAGAGAAAACCGAGAAAAGAATAGGAGCGAGAATAAGAGAGATGCTGGACCATCAGTATCGTTGGGTAATGTCCAGAAAAGACCAAGGACCGAGAACCCTGTAAGTGCACTTGCCCCAATAGATCGGAATCGTTCTTGTGCTCGATGTGGAAGACCTCACACAGGAGAGTGTTGGGGAAATAGTAAAGAATGCTTTCGGTGTGGATCTAAGGCACATCTGGTTAAGAATTGTCCTCGAGCGACGAGAGGTCGTGGTTCAAGCCATGGAAGGAGTGGTTCTAGTCAGAGTCAACCAAGGATGTGATAGCGGGTAAGCTCCTTTGCTTTGGTACATGCTTTAATTACTTTGCTTGCTTATGAGTTAGCCTTTTCTATGTTGCTAAGAGAGGTGTTTCGAATTTTGAGCGCGAACTTAGAGATTGTGTAGGTACGATAGCCTTAGTAAGATCAGAGTGCGCAGCATAAGCGTAAGGTGGTAAGATAGGTTGTATGGACGTTTGTTAGTAAAGTAATTTCGAGGACGAAATTATTTTTAAGGAGGGTAGAATTGTAACACCCTGGTTTAGGGGTTATGCGCTTGGAGCATAACTCGAGCAGTTAGTAGGCTTATGGTCATGTTGGAGGAATTTTTAGGGGTTTGGAGAACCCTAGAAGGCAAGGAATGCCTTAGAAAATTTTTGGATTTTTAAGTAATAAAGAGGGGGCTTGGTTTCTGAGGGTTTAAAAGAATTAAGTGGGCGTTTAAGGCACAAGAAAGGATCTGGCAAAGTGGCTTCATGCGCTGCTTTAGGGGGCTGGAAGTAGCGCCAGTGGGGGGGCTTGGGTTCGAGTCCAAGCGGCAGCAATGTTGTTTTATTTTTGCGTCAAGGGACTGGGCTAGGTATGCCTTAAAAATAAATGTCCAAGTTGATGGACATGAAAGTCCAATTGGCGGAGTGGCTAGCGTGCGTTACTTAGGCGCTGGAAGAGTGAAAGGGCGCTGGTTCGAGGGCCAGCAGCAGCATGTTGGCGTTTTATTTTTCATATGCGGTTATGAGCTAAGATAGGAAGGGGTTAAAAATAAATGTTGGGGCCTTATGTCATAAAAATCAAGATGGCCGAGTGGCCTGGGCGTTGGGGGTTAGGCGTGCGACAGTTGGTCCCTGAGTTGAACACGAGAATGGCAGTGGAGTTTTAGTTTTTTTGTTACTTATTTATTTATTTTGGGCAGCAAATTGAAGGTGGACGGCATGTAGATTAAATTGGAAGATTAGGATGAGCTTTGGGATAATGATTTGTTGTTTTATTATTTTAGATAATTATAGTTTTTTTTAATTAAGTTTAAATTAGAGATAGGATGTGGATAGGATAATGGGGGGGGATTTGTTTAATTCAAATGGAATTGAATTAGTGGCTAGGAAGGTGTTGGCTGAATCTTGGAGTCTTCAAGGGGGGGTGGCTGAATGCTATAAATAGAAGAGGGGTAGTGCCGAATTCTTCAAGCACCCTTTCCCCTGTTTCTTTCTTTTGTTTTCTTCTTTCCCTTCCCTATTTGCGCTTTGACCGAACCCCCATCCCTTTCTCAAACTCTTTTCAAACTCCATAACAGCACCTTGTGTTGGCCGAATGCTCCTACTTCATTTGGTAGTGAAGCCGAAACCTTTTTCTCTTCTATTTAGTCAAGCTTGGTGCCGAACCTGTGAAGAGTAGTGCTGTCGACATTTAGAGCTTGTGGGTAAGTGTTCTAGCTCTCTGTTTTGGTGGCCAAAACCGAATGGTTGGCCTTAGTGTTGGTTGGCCGAATGCTCTATAGGTTGTAAGTGATGTGTTTTGCTTGTTTGTAGCCAGCGCCAAGGAGTCCAAAGGAAGGTCTCGAATTGTTTGGACTCAACAAGGTAAGAGTGGTAAGGTATTCGGCCTTAGGCCTTATTATGTAATATTGTGTTGACCGAAGAGTGGCTATGTTCTTTTTAGGGGCATATCGACAAGAGCAAAGGAAGCCTTCGGGATCTCAGATTATTTCGGTAAGGATATTAGTAAGTGACTTAGAATTAGTTGATTATGACTTCGTTGATTAATCGTGTGGTTCTGATTAAGTGACTTTCGATGGAGACCAATACCAGTCAAAGTGGGCAAGAGAAAGCTCCCATCCCAAAGTTTAAGAAAAGATCCGTTTCTGGCACGCGAGATTGGCCACCGGGTGTGGGCGACAATGTAAAAAGCGTTAGGCAAATAGCCGTAGTCTCACTAAACGATAGCGTCGAGGATCAAGAGTCTAGAACTCCAAGTAATAAGGTGTGTAACTAACCCACTGTTTCCGGGTTTTATGTGTTATATGTTTTACTAACAAGTGCAGTAATAAGTGTGCCATATATACCCCTAAAGGGTATAGCGATGACGAGTTAGTATCGGATCTATTGCGGTGTGATTATTTGTTTATGAGTATGTTTATGGACATTAATAAGCATGTGCATGCATGATCACGATTATATTTTATGTGGCATGTGCATGGGTGGGATATGAAAAGAAGGTAGGGTGTACTTCGAGTACGTGGTTGATGTCAGCTTTGTGCTACATCGTGGATTGGCGTTGATCGAGGTCGCGTTGTGGATCTTTACGATTTAGTTCGCGTGGTTACCTTGATTGATATAGGCTTTATGCCATATCGTGGCTTGATGGATTCTTTGTGTGCTCCATCGTGGTTTGATGTTAGCTATACGCTACATCGTGGATGGCATTGGTTGCCTTTTGGAGGGAAAAGGAGAGGGTGACTCGATAGTCCCACAGTGTGTGGTAAATTTGGATAAAGGGGTGTGTAGCGGATGGACCCTAGGTTGGGTTGGGAATCATGTTGCATTATTTTTGTAATAATATGGAAATGGGCCAAGCCCAATATGACATGTGGATAGGTATGTTTTGGGAACATACGTGGAAATGGGCCAAGCCCAGTTGATATGTGGTTTATTGAGAAATGGGCCTAGCCCAGTATTTGAGTATGATTTGAATGTGGGCCAAGCCCAGATTGTGGTAATTGTTAAAATGAATACATATTACTTGTTGCATTTGATAATTGGGATATTATATGGCTAGCATGTGGGTGGATTTGGTGGTCAACTTACACATCGAAGTCATCGTATGACTCACCCAACTTTTTAAACATCGCAGGTGAGTCGTGAGTAATGGACTGGGTTTGGAGTGGATACAAGGTGGCCCATGCAAAAGCAGATTTTCATGCAGAAGTAGACGTTTTGAATATTTTTATTTCAAGCATTTTAATTTGAAGTACTTGGTTTAATTTATTTGATGTAATAAGGGCCACTTTTGATTAAAGTACTCTATTTATAGTTGATAAAGGTTATATCGTATTTAGTAATATTTTTACAAAGGATCTATATTATAATAAATTATAATAAAGTTTTAATTCAAACCAAGCTTATATTACATAATAATTTTAATGGACTTACTTCCCAAAAGTTAACAAAATTTTCAAGTTTTACTCTAAAGACAAAGATTCTTAACCGTCTTTCCACAATAACATAACCAGATTCGGTCGTAGTGAATGGGCCGGGTTTGGGGGTGTTACAGGTTTTGTGCCATGTTATGTTGTGTAGTTGTGTGTACTGAAGGGTGGCAAAATGGCTAGGTAAATAACCTTATTTTTGTCCACACGGGTAGACACACGGGCGTGTGTCTAGTCCGTGTGTGACACACGGTCTGCCCCACGAGCATGTGTTTCAGCCGTGTGTCCCCTGCACCTTAATTGTTGCATAACAGAATGTCCAGAATATAGCACACATGTAACACCCCTAACCCGTATCCGTCACCGAAATAGGGTTAAGAGGCATTACCGATCAAATCATAACATTTAACCTTCATTATTCATACATAATTAAATCATAATCAAACAATGTCATTAAGTCCCTTAATAAGGTCTACGAGACCTTAAACATGCATTGGAAAGGGGTTGGGACTAAACCGAGCACATACAAAATTTTTCCAAAAACTTATCATTTTTCAAAGAGGTCACACGCCCGTGTGGGTAGGCCGTGTGCCTCACACGGCTTCAGACACACTCGTGTGTGCAAGCCGTGGCAAAACAGGGCATACATACTGACTTGTCTACACGGCCGAAGACACGCCCGTGTGCCTAACCCGTGGTCGACACTGACTTATTTCACACAGCCAGTCACACGCCCGTGTGTCCAGCCCGTGTGCGAGTCTGACTTGTTTCAATTTAAAAACTTAAGAGACACAGTCGAGCCACACGCCCGTGTGCTCAACCGTGTAGGCAAATATAAGCCATTTGCAAAGCCAATTTGCCACCCACACTTTGGGTCACACCTACAAGCATCAAACCATATAAATTCATACCTCAAATGGCATCCAAAACATACCAATTTATACACCAATTAACTTTCAACTATATCATATATTTCTATACTCAATTCCAACTCAAGCATACCTATCCAAAGTATCAATTTCACATCCAAATCATATAATCTATACATGATTTAATCCTTATCAATTCATAGCATGAAACATACTACCTCCATCCATCAAAACATATTATAAAGGTCATTCACACAAAGTCACATAAACACATTATAACCATCATTCTCATATATCCAAGACATATACTAAGATCATTTATTTATCAAGCTACATCACATGGCAAAATCTATACATCTCAAAACATCTCATAATCACTAGCCTATACATGCCATATACCACATATACAACTTCCAAAAGTACCAAAATAGATGGCCGATAGTGTGATTGAGTCGCTGACGATTCCCGAATCTGAGCTAGCTTTAATGACACTGTAAAACAGAGAAACACTTCACACAGTAAGCTTAAAAGCTTAGTAAGTTCGTCATATAATACATTTAACTTAACCATTCGAATTCAATATACAAAATAAACTATCACATGGTTCAATTCGATATACAATCTCATTCATAGTCATTACTCACATAATCATCCATTTATCCATACGCGATATCATCAACCACATAGGTTTCGTACATACCTGCGCCAACACTTAGTTAACGATCACTTTTGCTAATCAATGCTCAACACCACATTTCATCCAATATTAATTAATCATTTGATTTACTCACACACTTAGTGCCAATTCTTTAGCCGAAGCTTTAATATCATCGCACACTTAGTGCCTTTACATTAAACCAAATTTAATTCGGTATCGCACACACAGTGCCAATCAATATAGTCGATGCTTTCTTTATTTCGCACACACAGTGCCGTTCACCACTGTATCAATTCTATTTCGCACACTTAGTGCCACATCTTTTCAAACCCATCATTCACATCACTAACTCAACAGCCACATTTTCATTCATTGCAATATATGTGAACATAAATTTAATAATTCGTATTATAAACGAACTTACCTCGAACGTATAAACTACGATATAAGTCGATCAATCGAGCACTTTATTCTTGCCTCGATCTCGATCTGAATCTCTCTTTTCTTGATCTAAACATATTTAAATTTAACTCTTTTATTTACCAAATCATTCAATTAAATCCAAAAACACACATTTAGGGCATTTTACAAATTAGCCCTTAAATTTGACATTTTGACATTTTAGTCCCTATTTCATAAAATCACAAAATACTCATAATTTCATTATACACATGCCCAGCCAAAATTTCCCCTAGCTCATATAAGACCACATATTTCATTTATTTCACATTTTAGTCCTTCAATTTCTCATTTCCATAATTTAGCCCATTTTTGACATTTTTGTCAAAAATCACTTTACAAAACATTAAAATCTATCAACAATTATTCATTATTCATCATCAACTATCATAAATCTCAAACATTCATCAATGGCATCTTACAAAATCACAAACAAATTCAAAAATTAGGACATGGGCTAGCTAAAACACAAAGCAACGATCACAAAAACGTAGAAATTATCAAAAACGGACCAAAACACATACCTTAATCAAAGATTATCAAAGCCGAACCCTAAGAACTCTTTTTCTTTTGTTTTTCTTTTTATTTTTGACAACAGTGAATAAAAGGTGAACAAATGTAGTTTTGTTTTATTTTTATTCATCTTTATACACAAATTACCAAGTTAGCCCTTTTAATAACATTTAAAATCCACTAACCTTAGGCATTTTTGTCCAACCAATCTATTAATGGTTTAATAGCAGCATAAGGACTTCTCATTTAAGAAGCCACGTCAATTAAGCACTTTAACAAATAGCACACAGCTTTTGCATTTATGCGATTAAGTCCTTTTTGCAAATTAAGCACATAAACAATAAAATTTTCACACAGAATTTTCACACATGCTTAATCACATACTGCAAACACTAAAAATAATATTAAAATATTTTTTCGACCTCAAATTTGTGGTCTCAAAACCACTGTTCTGACTAGGGTCTAAACTGGGCTGTTGCAACACGGGCGTGTGTCTCGGCCGTGTGTGCTACACGGCCTTTGACACGGGCGTGTGAAGTCTGCACCTATTTTATGAAATATTATGGAAATTAAATCGACACACGACCTAGCACACGGGCGTGTGGCACAGCCGTGTGGCACTAATCGGAGAGCACCCTATTTTGAACACGGGAGTGTCTAAGGGTCACACGGGCGTGTGAGCCTTGTAACATGAATTTTTTTTAAGTTTCGTAAAATTTTCTAAAGTTCTCAATTTAGCCCCGTGTAACACCTCGAACCTGGTCAATACACCACGACCGAATCTGGCATGTTACGGGGAAAATCGTGTTTGAGGGGTTAGGTTTCAGGTTAAAGATTCGATGAAAAAAACTCCTTGTCATATTTTATACTTGTCAAAATCTTGGGCATGATTGCTTTAAAACTGGTAGTGAATTTTGAAAACCCGGGAATTTGAAAACTTGGTTGACTCCATAAGTAAGACAAATCCATATCGTTTGAGAATCCCAAGTAATCTCCTTCTTGATGCTTAAAAACATTTTGAGCTTAGTGTGGAAAAATCTCTAGTTTTAGAAAACGTTTGAGTTGCATTTATTTTTAATTTATAGTGTGATACCCGATGGTAAAATTTAAAACATATCGCTTTGTAGTTTTGAAAACCTCATTTTATATCCAAGTTTTTATTCGATAATAATCCATAATTTATTAGGACATAATAGAAATCCAATCAAAGCATGTGAATAATCAAATCATAATTTTAATAGGCCTTTTACAATCCCAACAAAACCATATGGAATAAAGGAAATTAAGTACCAAGTCTAAATCAGTGAAATTTCGAATTTATTCATGGCATGGTCACCTCAAGTCCACCCGGCTCCATGTCCGCAATCTAAGTGTCACTGAAATGATAAGGAGAAGGTGAGTCGCAAGACTCGGTGCATAAATCCCTCTCCGATTAATGCAACATGCTAACACACATCATAGCAACATAATACAAGTAATGCACCCAATCCTAGCCATCCGTACTCCATTTCTACCCCGTGTGGTACCAAACCACTGGTGGTGCCAAACCACTGGTGACCCAAAGTCACGATATCCATAATTGTGGTGCCAAACCACTGGTGACCCAAAGTCACGAATAATCCAATGATGGGGCCAACCCATCGTGTGATACCAAGTCACTGGCGTCAATCGTATAATCGGTGTGTGGGGCCAACCCATCGTGGTGTGCGGCCACCGGGGCGAGACGCTATGAGGTGCCAAACCTCTGGTGTCCCAAAGACACGAATGTGATACCAAATCACTGGTGACCGAAGTCACGAATCCAATGATGGGGCCAACCCATCGTGTGATACCAAATCACTGGCGTCAATCCCGTATAATCAACTGTGGGGCCAACCCACTGTGGTGCTAAGCCACTGGGACGAGACGCTGAGGTGCCAAACCTCTGGTGACCCAAAGTCACAATAATCAATGCGTGGTACCAAACCCTTTGGAGGTGCCAAACCTCTGGTGTCCCAAAGACACGGATATCATATTCCCCCTCCTCTCACATCACCCATAACATTTCATACTAATGCAAATCGTGCAAGACATGTAATCATGCTAACATGTTTAACATTGCATCTCATATCACATACATCATCGATCATGATATCATATACAATTAATAGAACTCGTAATGAAACGGGCTTACCGAATCCGTGCACATACCCCATAGGGTATCATATCAATCAACCACTTTGTTTGACAATCGGGTTTATTAACCATATTACTAAGCAATGAGTGTGTTAGTTTACACACTGTTAAAAGCGCAAGCTTTTAAACCCAACGAACCGATCTAAGATCCTCAAATACCTTGCTCCTATAATCGGCCAAACATAGATTAGCCACTTATACCATTCGGCCAAAACCATTAAACCAAAGGGTTAACAATTGAATTCCTTACCTTTCACTTGGTTTGATTTCCTACCAAAACCGAACCAACCAATGCTTCCTTAGTCAATCGGCCACACCCAACGATTAACCGAGAAAGAAGACTCCTCTTGCTTGCTTCCAAAATCCAAAGGCCCTATAACGTAATAGTTAACAAAGATTAACTCCTTTCAACCAAACCCAAAATCGAACCGAGCGAGGAGAGGAGAAATAACCATTCGGCCAAGCACTTACCTAACACCAACCAATATTCGGCCAAGAACCACTAGGAGAGAGGAAAGATTCGGCCAACTCCTAAACAAGATGGAAAAAAGAGGATTCGGTTAGGGTGGCTTGTAATAATCAAACAAGATTCGGTCAGAGTGAAAGAAAAGAGAAAGCGAAATGCAAAAGGATAGGGGTTGATATTCCGCCAACAATAGAAATGGGAAAAGAAAAGAAAAGGAAAGGTTTAGAAGGGTGAAGTTTCACTTGCAAAAGAAAGAATGGAGAAAGTGTTTTGGAGAATGGAGTTTTGGCACACAAATGAAGAGAAAGAGAGAGAGCAAAGAACATTCGGCTACCAAGAAAATTGAGAGGGACAAAGCAAATTCGGCAAGGCTATAGGGTTTGGTCTTCTGGTTTCAAGAAGTAAAGAAAATGAGAGAAAGCTCTCTTGTAATTTTGGCTACTATTGACAAAAGAGAGGAATTTGGCTTGACACAAAGTGACCGAAAAATGCACAAAAGTGCCTAAGTGAATTTCGGCTAACACCCCTCCCCACTTACCAAAACCGGCCACTCTCTCTACAAACTCCCCAACATTCGGCCACTACCCACAATTACTCCAAGCCACACATTCAAACTAGTTTGAACTAGTCTCCCTCCTAAATTCGCTCTCCACCCACCATTTAAACATTTGACTTGGTCCATGGCAGAGTTTGAACTGCCCACAACTCTTCTCCTCCATGCCGTCAAAATGAGAGCAAAAATGTGGGATTTTCGCAGCTTGAACACAGGACCTCCTCTCCTGCAAGTGACGCCAAACACAAGCCCCAAGTGGCGCATGCTTTGCCATCTTACTAGCTCAACTCTTGTGCTAACTTTTCACCTAAAATTATTTATAAACCCCAGCTCCTTCAGCTCCTCTCACATAAAACTTAAAACCAAAATTTTTCCTACCACTCCGGCTTATACTAAGCTTACAACTAAGCCCCAAAACAACACAAAAGCAACATTGCAAAACAACCACATGCAAAACAACGCAATAACAAAATAGCCCCTATCCCTGGATATTACAGGTTCTACCCCTAAAAAAATAATTTGGCCTCAAATTACACGATCAAAAGAGTTGAGGTATTCTTTGTCTCATCACATCCTCGGGTTCCCACGTAGCTTCTTCCACGCCATGGTTCCGCCATAGCACCTTTACAGAGGCAATCGACTTCCTATGCAAAACCTTCACATCCCGATCTAGGATCCGCATGAGTTCCTCCTCCATGGTCAAATCGGATTCACCTCGATCTCTTCCACTCGCCACGTCATGCGATGGATCGAACGATAACGCCTAAGCATCGAAACGTGAAATACATCGTGAATCTGACTCAACTCCGTTGGCAACTCAAGCTGGTAAGCTACTGGTCCCACTCGTTTCAGTACCTTATACGGCCCAATAAACCTCGGACTTAGCTTGCCTTTCCTTCCGAATCTCAATACTTTCTTCCATGGCGAGACCTTCAGAAAAACTTGATCCCCCACAGCAAACTCTATATCTCTCCGCTTGAGATCGGCATAAGACTTCTGCCTATCCGAAGCTTCTTTCAATCGAGCCTGAATCAACTTAACATTGTCTTCGGTCTCTGCAACCAACTCTGGTCCCAACAACTGGCGTTCACCCAACTCCGTCCAACATGTAGGTGAGCGACACTTCCTACCATACAACGCCTCATATGGTGCCATTTTGATGCTTGCTTGGTAACTATTATTGTAGGAGAACTCAGCTAATGGCAGAAACTCCTCCCAACTACCTCGAAATCCGAACACAACCTCTCAAAGATATCCTCTAAGATCGTATAACCCTTTTCCGACGCCGTCGCCGATGCGGGGTGAAAAGCCGTCTTTGAAATCCAAGCGCGTACCCAAAGCCTGATGCAACGCTTTCCAAAACCTTGACGTAAATCTGGGATCCCTATCCGAGATAATCGATACTGGCACACCGTGCAATCTCACTATCTCTGACACATATAGCTTCGCCAACCTCTGAAGTGAGTAATCAACCCTTACCGGAATAAAGTGAGCTGATTTAGTCAGACGATCCACAATTACCCAAACTGAGTCTTTCTTGCTCGGCGTAAGAGGTAATCCACTGACGAAATCCATAGTTATTCTTTCCCACTTCCATATTGGAATCTTCACTGGCTGAAGCAACCCCGACGGCAACTGATGCTCAGCCTTGACCTGCTGACATGTCGACACTTCCCTACAAACCCCGTCACTTCTTTCTTGGATCAGCCACCAAAATTGCTCTCTTAGATCTCTATACATCTTGCTTCCTCCGGGATGCATAGCGTATGGGCTGCTATGTGCGTCTGAAGAATCCTCCGCCTCGACTCAACGTCTTTCTGGCATACAAGCTCGCCTTGGAAACACAACACTCCATCACTAGATAACACAGAACCCTCCAAACCACCATCCCCGCACTGAGACCTCTGCACACTCAAAACCTCATCTTCCAACTGCTCTCTCGATCCGCTCAACCCAAGTAGGCTTAACCGCAACTCGCGAGAATACTTCCATCGTCATACAAACTCGGATGGGCAAACATCGCTCTTAAGTCCAAAACAACCTTACGGCTCAACGCGTGCTCGCCACCACGTTAGCCTTGCCGGATGATATTCAATTGAATAATCATAATCCTTGAGCAATTCAATCCATCTCACGCTGCCTCAAATTCAAATCCTACGAGTCAAAAGATACTTTAGACTCTTGTGATCTGTGTAGACTATCGATCTCTCTCGAACAAGTAGTGCCTCCAAATTTTCAAGGCGAAGACTACATTTGCTAACTCCAAGTCGTGCGGCCGAATAATTGACCTCATGTGGCCTCAATCGCCGAGATGCGTAAGCCACAACCTTACCTTCTGCATCATCAAAGACACAACCCAATCCCGTATGTGATGCATCGCAATACATCAGTAAATTCCTTCCCGACCTCAAAGTTGAATTAAAGCAGAGCTTGGTCAAAATCTTCTTTAGTTTGTCGAAACTCTCCCGCCGCTTCTCACCCAAACAAATGGAACCCCTTTTCTTAACAACTTGGTCATTGGCGCTGCGATCAATGAAAAACCTTCTACAAATCTGGTGAGTATCCGCCAAACCTAAAACTTCGAATCTCACCATCGACTTAGGCGGCTTCCAATCCAAAATCGCCTCAATCTTCCGAGGATCTACCCTAATCCCCTCACCGACAATACATGACCCAAGAATGTCACCTCCACGAGCGTAACTCGCACTTACTAAATTTTGCATAAAGTCGCTTTTTCCCCAGAATCTGTAGTACTATTCGCAAGTGTGCATCATGCTCCTCCTCTGTCTTTTGAGTATACTAAGATGTCGTCAATAAAAACCACTACGAACTGATCCAAATCTTTGCTTTGAAACACCCTATTCATCATATCCATGAATGCTGCCGCAGCGTTAGTCAACCCAAACGGCTTTACGTAAATTCGTAGTGCCCATACCGAGCAGTAAACATTTGTCTTGTGGATATCCGCCTCCTTCACCTTCAATTGGTGATACCCGGACCTTAAATCAATTTTTCGAGAATACCGAAGCACCCTTGGTGATCAAACAAGTCATCTATCGCGACAGCGGATACTTGTTTTTGATCGTCGGCTTGTTCAATGGCGGTAGTCTATACACATCCGCATGGTACCATCTTTCTTCTTAACAAAGAGTACTGGCGCTCCCCAAGGTGAAACACTTGGCTAATAAAGCCTCGATCCAACAACTCCGGATCTCGAGCCTTTAATTCCACTAACTCCTTTGGCGCCATCCTATACGGAGCAATAGACACCGGCGCAGATTCCCGTGAATGAGATCTATCCCAAACTCCACCTCATGATCCGGTGGCAAGCCGGAAGTTCCTCCGAAACACATCAACAAATTCTTTAAGCTGTGGGACCTTTTCCACTGCAGATTCCTTAGCCTCCAAGGCATACACGTGAACCACATACGCTTACGCCCTTTCCCGACCATCTTCTCCGCTTTCGGAGCTGATACCACGTTGGATAAGTAATCTCTTCTATTACCTATCATGACTACCTCATCACCCTCACCGTCTTTAGAACCAAACGCTTAGCCACGCAATCCAATCTAGCCTGGTATTTAACCAACCAATCCATCCCGAGAATCAGATCGAACTCCCCAAACGACAGTTTCATCAGATCAGCCACAAACACTACCCCTTGGAGTTCTAGGGGTACATCTCTATACAACTTGTCTACGACTACAGAGTGACCTAGAGGGCTAATGACTGTCATCTGCCTAGAAGTAGTTTCAGAGTTTAAGTCCATGGTCTCTACTATGCTACTAGCAACGTATGAATGCGTTGAACCCACATCAATTAAAGCAAAGATATGGAGAACCAAAGATAAAAATGTACGGTTATGACGTCCGGCGTCGCCGCCTCCTCTCGGTGTCTCGCTGCATACACCAACCCAGGCTGTCTTGCCTCAGAGCTACCCGCACCTCTGCCCGGTGCTCCGCGGCCCCGACCAGAACCATTACCTCCTCTGTCATTACCACGACCCCTCTGCGGTGGCGGTCCATTATTCCTGAACTGAGTACGGCCCTGCCCCTCGGACTGAATCCTAGTCAACTTACGCAGACAGTCCCTCACACGGTGATCCAAAGAGCCACACTCAAAATATCCTTTTCCACCGGTCCAGCAACCTCCCCAATGAGATTTCCCACAACGGTTACACTGTGCGGGTCCCTGATTACCAGCAACAGACCTACCAGACTGATTCGGCCCACTTTATCTAGCTCTTTTCTGCGGATTACCCAACGACCCAGAAGATCCAAAACTCCTCTTATGTCTGTTCCTATCCATGTTTTGCCTCACAGATTCCTTAACACCCTCGGCTACCTTAGCCTTCTCAACCAGGACGGCAAGCTCACGCTCCTGCTGTGGAGCAATCAGCAGTCTTAATTTGTCTCTCAGACCATCCTCGAATCGAACACACCTCTCATGTTCGTGAGCCACAATGCCCCTAGCATACCCTACTCGCCTTCAAGACCGCCTCGTGACTGACGACACAGACTTAATCCCCGAACTAGCCTCAAAAATGCTTTTCGCAGCGCCAATGTAGCTAGCTCCAATGTACTTTTTTCCGATAAGCGACCTAAAATAATCCCAAGTGAGATCCTCGCTGCAGCCCCATCTCGAACCGTGAGCCACCACTGGTATGACTCATCCCGAAGGAGCGATACTATCCTTCACTTCTCCTCAGCGATCGAGTCCAGATCATCCATGATCCGCTCCGTCGCTTCCGGCCAATACTCGGTCGTCTTTGGGAGCAACACCGTAAACACCTCTAAATACCTCGGCCCCATTTGCTCTGAGTCGCTCAGCACGCATTTCCTAGCTCCCGCGCCTCCACCTACTCCACTACCCTTTTCAGAACTCGCAAGATCGCGTCGCGACATCACTGCGTCATCCCCGGTCGATCCTCGGAAATTCACCACCTCCGGTGGTGGTGGTACCGTATCTCATTCTCGACCCACGACCGGACCCTACCGGTTCGTAAACTGTCATCCTACCCCGACCACATCCACGTGTATTACAACCACGTCCACCCCGAGTGCTCATGACTACTGTCTCGACTTATCTGATTTAGAAGTTTTATGTATCAGTATTTATTCCGCTATTTAAAAGCACAGTCTTATGAATATTTCTTATTAAAGAAAATTTTGTTTTCGCAAGTCGTGGACCTAGTGGTTTCAATTTCTAAAGTAATTGCTTGCCATTCAATCATATTACACCAACATCAGTAATCACAAGAATAGTAAGGGGTACTTACCTGGGCGGATTGGTGCCGGAGACTCGAAGCCATGCCTTTCAAACCATATACTTTGAAACAAAAACATTTAAAAACAAAACAAAATAAAAAAAAAATTCTTAAAACATTTTGGGCCTCAGCCCACAATGAAGCCTTGAACTTAGCTCGATACTAAAATTGTAACACCCGAACCCGGTCAATACACCACGACCGAATCGGCGTATGTTACGGGAAAATCGTGTTTGAGGGGTTAGGTTTCAGTTAAAGATTCGATGAAAAAAAACTCCTTGTCATATTTTATACTTGTCAAAATCTTGGGCATGATTGCTTTAAAACGGTAGTGAATTTTGAAAACCCGGAATTTGAAAACTTGGTTGACTCCATAAGTAAGACAAATCCATATTGTTTGAGAATCCCAAGTAATCTCCTTCTTGATGCTTAAAAACATTTTGAGCTTAGTGTGGAAAAATCTCTAGTTTTAGAAAACGTTTGAGTTGCATTTATTTTTAATTTATAGTGTGATACCCGATGGTAAAATTTAAAACATATCGCTTTGTAGTTTTGAAAACCTCATTTTATATCCAAGTTTTTATTCGATAATAATCCATAATTTATTAGGACATAATAGAAATCCAATCAAAGCATGTGAATAATCAAATCATAATTTTAAGAGGCCTTTTACAATCCCAACAAAACCATATGGAATAAAGGAAATTAAGTACCAAGTCTAAATCAGTGAAATTTCGAATTTATTCATGGCATGGTCACCTCAAGTCCACCCGGCTCCATGTCCGCAATCTAAGTGTCACCTGAAATGATAAGGGAGAAGGTGAGTCGCAAGACTCAGTGCATAAATCCCTCTCCCGATTAATGCAACATGCTAACACACATCATAGCAACGTAATACAAGTAATGCACCCAATCCTAGCCATCCGTACTCCATTTCTACCCCGTGTGGTACCAAACCACCTGGTGGTGCCAAACCCACCGTGACCCAAAGTCACGATATCCATAATTGTGGTGCCAAACCACTTTGGTGACCCAAAGTCACGAATAATCCAATGATGGGGCCAACCCATCGTGTGATACCAAGTCACTTTGGCGTCAATCTCGTATAATCACCGTGGGGCCAACCCATCGTGGGTGCGGCCACCGACGAGACGCTATGAGGTGCCAAACCTCCGGTGTCCCAAAGACACGAATGTGATATTAAATCACTAGTGACCGAAGTCACGAATCCAATGATGGGGCCAACCCATCGTGTGATACCAAATCACTGGCGTCAATCCCGTATAATCAATCGTGGGGCCAACCCACCGTGGTGCTAAGCCACTGGGGACGAGACGCCGAGGTGCCAAACCTCTCCGTGACCCAAAGTCACAATAATCAATCTGTGGTACCAAACCCTTTGGAGGTGCCAAACCTCCGTGTCCCAAAGACACGGATATCATATTCCCCCTCCTCTCACATCACCCATAACATTTCATACTAATGCAAATCGTGCAAGACATGTAATTATGCTAACATGTTTAACATTGCATCTCATATCACATACATCATCGATCATGATATCATATACCATTAATAGAACTCGTAATGAAACGGGCTTACCGAATCCGTGCACATACCCCATAGGGTATCATATCAATCAACCACTTTTGTTTGACAATCGGGTTTATTAACCATATTACTAAGCAATGAGTGTGTTAGTTTACACACCTGTTAAAACGCAAGCTTTGAAACCTAACGAACCGATCTAAGATCCTCAAATACCTTGCTCCTATAATCGGCCAAACATAGATTAGCCACTTATACCATTCGGCCAAAACCATTAAACCAAAGGGGTTAACAATTGAATCCCTTACCTTTCACTTGGTTTGATTTCCTACCAAAACCCGAACCAACCAATGCTTCCTTAGTCAATCGGCCACACCCAACGATTAACCGAGAAAGAAGACTCCTCTTGCTTGCTTCCAAAATCCAAAGGCCCTATAACGTAATAGTTAACAAAGATTAACTCCTTTCAACCAAACCCAAAATCGAACCAGAACGAGGGAGAGGAGAAATAACCATTCGGCCAAGCATTTACCTAACACCAACCAATATTCAGCCAAGAACCACTAGAGAGAGGAAAGATTTGGCCAACTCCTAAACAAGATGGAAAAAAGAGGATTCGGCTAGGGTGGCTTGTAATAATCAAACAAGATTCGGTCAGAGTGAAAGAAAAGAGAAAACGAAATGCAAAAGGATAGGGGTTGATATTCGGCCAACAATAGAAATGGGGAAAAGAAAAGAAAAGGAAAGGTTTAGAAGGGTGAAGTTTCGGCTTGCAAAAGAAAGAATGGAGAAAGTGTTTTGGAGAATGGAGTTTGAAACACACAAATGAAGAGAAAAGAGAGAGAGCAAAGAATATTCGGCTACCAAAAAAATTGAGAGGGACAAAGCAAATTCGGCAAGGCTATAGGGGTTTGGTCTCTTGGTTTCAAGAAGTAAAGAAAATGAGAGAAAGCTCTCTTGTAATTTCGGCTACTATTGACAAAAGAGAGGAATTTGGCTTGACACAAAGTGACCGAAAAATGCACAAAAGTGCCTAAGTGAATTTCGGCTAACACCCCTCCCCACTTACCAAAACCAGCCACTCTCTCTACAAACTCCCCAACATTCGGCCACTACCCACAATTACTCCAAGCCACACATTCAAACTAGTTTGAACTAGTCTCCCTCCTAAATTCGCTCTCCACCCACCATTTAAACATTTGACTTGGTCCATGGCAGAGTTTGAACTGCCCACAACTCTTCTCCTCTATGCCGTCAAAATGAGAGCAAAAATGTGGGATTTTCACAGCTTGAACATAGGACCTCCTCTCCTGCAAGTGACGCCAAACACAAGCCCCAAGTGGCGCATGCTTTGCCATCTTACTAGCTCAACTCTTGTGCTAACTTTTCACCTAAAATTATTTATAAACCCAGCTCCTTCAGCTCCTCTCACGTAAAACTTAAAACCAAAATTTTTCCTACCACTCCGGCTTATACTAAGCTTACAACTAAGCCCCAAAACAACATAAAAGCAACATTACAAAACAACCACATGCAAAACAACGCAATAACAAAATAGCCTCTATCCCTGGATATTACACCCCGAATCACTTTCAAGGTATGTATTGAGCCTCGTAGACTCGTTTTAGGGACGATATGAATGTATGTGAAAAGTTTAATTTGGATGGAAATTACGTCTCAGATTTGTATGTTTGCTTGTGTTTAAGTCCAGTAATGCCTCGTACCCTATTTCAGCATCGAATACGGGTAAGGGGTGTTACATTTAGTGGTATCAAAGCTACGGTTCAGTCGATTCTCAGACTAACGTAGTGTGTGTAAGGGTCTAGCTATACATGCCATAAATGAACTGTGATAGTGTGATGACTCTTGACAATTTTTAAATTGTGTTTTCATATAGTAAATGGATCCCAATCGAGCTGAGGCTGATGAAGTTAAAAGTAATGCACCGACTCCCGCTCAAGGGGAAGCGCCGTCTAATAGTAGACCTCCTACGGTTAGTCATGGAGAAAGGGGTAGGGAAGCCTTTCTCCACATGATGAATGGGTGGTATACGGAATTTGTTCGAACAAATTTGAATGCCCAACCTCCTCCACCCCCACCTATTCCTCGACCGGTTCCCATAGCTCCACAAGGTATGGAATTTTTAAGAATGAAAAAGCCCTCGGTTGATAAGATCCGAAAGCATAGTGCTGAAGATTTCAGAGCTAATATGGATGATGATCCCAAGAGAGCCGAGTTTTGGCTCGAAAACTCTATCAGGGTATTTGATGAGTTGTCCTGCACACCGGATGAGTGTTTAAAGTGTGCCATCTCACTTCTGAGAGATTCTACATATCACTAGTGGATTACACTGGTATCAGTGGTACCAAGAGAGAGGGTTACATGGGAATTCTTTCAAGAGGAGTTTCAAAAGAAATATTTTAGTCAGCGGTTCATCGATCAGAAATGTAAGGAATTTCTTGAGCTGAAACAGGATCGTATGACAGTGACAGAGTATGAGCGAGAATTTGTTAGACTTAGTAAATATGCTCGAGAGTGTGTTTCCACCGAGGCTATTATGTGCAAGAGATTTGAGGATGGATTGAATGAGGATATTTGTGTGTTAGTTGGGATCTTAGAGCTAAAAAAATTTATGGTATTGCTTGAACGAGCTTGTAAGGTCGAAGAGTTGAATAAAGAGAAGAGGAAAGCTGATCTTGAAGCTAGAGATTTGAGGAAAAGACCGATGAGTAAGTCGTTTCCATCTTAGTCAAAGAAATCTAAAGAAATGTATTCCCGTTCGAATGTTTCAGTGGGGTATTCACACAGAGATCGTGGGAAGCAACATTTGAGTTTTAAATCTCAAGCTACTTCAATGGCAAGTGTGGGTAATGTAATGTCTAATAGACCCGAATGTCAACATTGTGGAAAAAAACATTTCGACGAGTGTAGAATGAATGACCGGGCTTGCTTTAAGTGTGGTTTTCAAGAGCATTTTATCCGAGATTGTCCTGAAATGGCTGAGAAAGAAAAATTTCAGAGTGCGAGGCCGAGTAATACTACTAATAGGGGTAGACCACCTAGAAATACCAGAAATAGAGCTAGTAGTAAAGGTGTGACGAAAGATATAGCTGTGAGATTCGAAGCTCAAGCACCTGCTAGAGCCTATGCCATCCGTGCTCGAGAAGAAGCGACATCTCTCGATGTTATCACTGGTACTTTTTCTCTCTATAATACTAATGTAATTACATTGATTGATCCTGGATCGACTCATTCTTATGTTTGTGTGAAATTAGTAGCTAGTAAGAGCTTGCCAGTTGAGTTTACTGAGTTTGTGGTTAGAGTGTCAAACCCCTTAGGCAAACATGTATTAGTTGATAGAGTTTTCAAGAATTGTCCCTTGATGATTCGAGGTCACTATTTTTCGGCTGATTTAATGTTGTTTCCATTTGATGAATTCGATGTTATTTTGGGTATGGATTGGTTGACACTTCATGATGCCGTAGTAAACTGTAAAAGAAAGATTATTGAACTGAAATGTAAAAATGGTGAAATTCTTTGGATTGATTCAGATGAGTCGGGTGAGTTACCTATTGTGATTTCTTCGATGTCTGCCCAGAGGTGTGTAAGGAAAGGTTGTGAAGCTTATCTATCTTATGTGTTGAATTCAAAAGTGTCTAAGTTGAAAAGCGAAACAGTGCCGATAGTTTGTGAATATCCGGATGTGTTCCCGGAAGAGTTGCCAGGGTTGCCACCGGTCAGAGAAGTTGAGTTTGGTATTGGCTTAGTACCAGGGACCTCACCGATATCTATTGCTCCGTACAGAATGGCTCCAACTGAATTGAAAGAATTAAAAGCTCAGTTGCAAGAATTAACAGATAAGGGTTTTGCGAGACCGAATTTTTCTCCCTAGGGTGATCCAGTATTATTTGTAAAGAAGAAAGACGGATATATGAGACTTTGTATCGATTATCGACAGCTCAACAAGGTGACTATAAAGAAGAAGTATCCTCTGCCGAGGATAGATGACTTGTTTGATCAGTTGAAAGGGGCAACGGTATTCTCAAAGATTGATTTGAGATCTGGCTACTATCAGTTGAGAGTTAAAGAGGCGAATGTGTCGAAAACCGCATTCAGAACAAGGTATGGACACTATGAATTCCTTGTTATGCCTTTTGGATTAACAAACGCACCTGCTATTTTTATGGACTTGATGAATAGAATTTTTCGACCGTATTTGGACAAATTTGTGGTTGTGTTTATTGATAACATTCTGATTTATTCCCGAGACGAGGCTGAACATTTCGAGCACTTAAGAACTGTATTGTAGATTTTGAGGGATAAGAAGTTGTTTGCTAAATTCAGTAAAAGTGAGTTTTGGCTTCGAGAAGTCAGATTTTTGGGACATATCGTTTCAAGTGATGGTATTCGGGTTGATCCCAGTAAGATTTTGGCAATTGTTGATTGGAAACCACCAAGAAATGTGTCCCAAGTCAGAAGCTTTTTGGGCTTAGCCAGATATTACCGATGATTTGTTAAGGGATTTTCGATGATTGCTACTCCTATGACAAAGTTGTTGCGAAAAGATGTCAAATTTGAATGATTTGAAAAATGTCAGCAAAGTTTTGAGAAGTTGAAGGCATTATTAACTGAGGCACCGATTTTAGTACAACCTGAACTGGGAAAAGAATTTGTGATTTATAGTGACGCGTCACTGAATGGATTAGGATGTGTGTTGATGCAAGAAGGCAAAGTGATAGCTTATGCCTCGAGACAGTTGAAACTGTACGAGAAGAATTATCCGACGCACGATTTGGAATTGGCTTCCATTGTTTTTGCTTTGAAAATTTTGCGTCATCACTTGTACAGTGAGAAATGCCACATCTATACCGATCATAAAAGTTTAAAGTATTTGATGAATCAGAAAGATCTGAATTTGCGGCAACGGAGATGGCTCGAGCTACTAAAAGATTATGAGCTAGTGATTGACTACCATCTTGGAAAGGCGAATGTATTCGCAGATGCTTTGAGCAGAAAGTCCTTATTTGCTTTGAGAGCTATGAGTACGAGATTGACTTTGTCTGATGATGGTTCAACTTTGGCTGAGTTGAGAGCTGGACTGATATTTCTTCAGTAGATTTGTGAAGCTCAGAAAAGTGATAGTGAATTACAAGCTAAAAGAGCTCAGTGTGAATCTGGTAATGATTCAGACTTTCGGATCGGTTCAGATGATTGTTTTATGTTCCGAGATAGAATATGTGTACCAAAAAATGATGAACTTATTCAGAAAATTTTACACGAGGCACACAATGGTTGCTTATGAGTTTATCCGGGTAGTACGAAAATGTATAATGATTTAAAGAAATGGTATTGGTGGTCAGGTATGAAACGAGATATTTTGGAATTTGTTTCGAGACGCTTAGTTTATCAATAAGTAAAGGCTGAACACCAAGTACCTTCAGGCTTACTTCAACCAGTGATGGTACCCGAGTGGAAATGGGATAGAATTACGATGGACTTCGTGACGGGTTTACCTTTGACTCAGAAAAAGAAAGATGCCGTTTGGGTCGTTGTTGATAGATTGATAAAATCGGCTCATTTTATTTCGGTACGTACCGATTACTCACTTGACAAGCTAGCTGAATTGTACATTGCTGAAATTGTGAGATTGCACGGAGTGCCTATTTCTATTATTTTGGATAGAGATTCGAGGTTTACGTCTCAATTTTGGAAAAAGCTGCAAGAAGCTTTGGGTTTAAAGTTGAACTTTAGTACCGCATTTCATCCACAAACCAACGGCCAATTAGAGAGATCGATTCAGGTTCTCGAAGATATGCTTCATTGTTGTGTTTTAGAATTTGAAGGTAGTTGGGAAAAATATCTACCTTTAGTCAAATTTGCTTATAACAACAATTTTCAATCGAGTATAAAGACGGCACCGTATGAGGCACTGTATGGCCGCAAGTGTCGAACTCCATTGTATTGGATAGAGCTCAGTGAGAAATAGATTCATGGGGTTGATTTGGTTAAGGAGACCGAAGAGAAAGTGAAAGTAATCCGTGACTATTTGAAAACAGCTTCAGATCGGCAAAAATCCTACGCGGATTTGAAAAGAAAAGAGACCGAATTTCAAATTGGTGATAAAGTATCCCTGAAAGTATCTCCCTGGAAGAAGATTATGAGATTTGGCCGTAAAGGCAAGTTGAGTTCGCGTTTCATAGTACGAAGTTATTGAGAGAATAGGGCCAGTGGCATATCAGTTAGCTTTATTGACAGAGTTGGAAAGGATCCACCATGTGTTTCACGTGTCTATGTTACGCCGTTACTGATCATAACCTTCACATGTGATTTCTCCGACAGAGGTCGAGATTCGACCCCATATGACTTATGGTGAAGAACCAATCAAGATTTTGGCTCGGGAAGTTAAACAGTTGAGAAATAAAAACATAGCCCTAGTTAAAGTTTTGTGGCAACGACACGGAGTCGAAGAGGCTACGTGGGAACCTGAGGAAGCTATGCGAAAACAATACCCAAACCTATTTTCTGGTAAGATTTTCGAGGACGAAAATCCCTAAGGGGGAGAGTTGTAACAGCCCGATTTTGGGTCTAGTCGGAACAGTGGTTTCAGGACAACAAATCCGACATAGTAAAGTTTATTTTTATTACATTTCTATGGTCTACAGTTTTACGAAATGATTTCGTGAAAATTCCGTTCGAAAATTTAGACGTTTGGGCACTCAATTTAGTAAAAAGGACTAAATTGTAAAAAGTGCAAAAGTTGAGTTCTACTTGTTAAAGGTGTCCAATTGCTATGAGATTTTAAATTAGAGGTCCTTAGTTGATAATTAGACCATTGGATAAGTTAGTGGACAAAAATTGACATGAATAGGTGAAATTTCAAAGTTATGCATTAAGGGCATTTTGGTCATTTGGTAAATAAATGAATGAAAAGGGAAAATAAAGCCAAAATTTTTGTCCATCTTCTTCTCCATGTGCCAAAAATTAGAAGGTCACCATGGCTAGGGTTTGTTCAACTTCCAAGCTTGATTGTAAGTACATCCTAGCATCGTTTTTAATGCTCTTTACATTTTTGAAGTCGTTATCATCCGATATATCTATTTCTACCATTAATTTGAGTAAAGGTTGATGTCTAGGGTTTGACCCATGTTAGACATGTATGTTTTTTGATGGCTAATGGTAGGTTATGCATGTTTGATGTGTGATAGACAACTTTTATTAAGTGATTTTTCATGAAAACACCTAAAAATGACCTATTTGTAAAAAATTGTAAAATGGGTAGTAAAAATCTAATTTAACGGAAAATGTGGGCTGCTATAAGCATGAAATTGGTTCAGCTAGGCTTGGGTTATCAAGAAAATTTAATACATTTCATTTTACGAGCCTTGGGACTAATTTGTAAAAATGTGAAACTTTAAGGGCAAAAAGGTGATTTTACCATAATGTGATGTTTGGACTGATTTGAGTAATGTGAATATTAAATAAGCTAAATTTTCTATTATAGATCAAGAAAAACGAAGTTTGGACTTTGATCAGGGAAAGAATAAGGTGTTTGACGATTAAATCCCATTTCTACTATTTTTTGTATCGAGGTAAGTTCGTTTGTAAATAATGCATTGTTTTATTTATGTTTTAAATACTTTAATATCGTATGACTTATGATTGACTCCTTGGATGTAATCGATAAAGTTTGACAAGTGAGAAATCCAGTTGAACCTTAGGAATAGGTAAGATACGAATGTCATGACATTAGGGTTATTTGAGATTACGTTAAGACCATATCTGGGATATGGCATCGATATGAGACTTCGTGTAAGACCATAGCTGGGCTATTGGCATCGATAAGAGATCCCATATAAGACCATATCTGGGATATGGCATTGGTATGGTATTGTGTGTGCGAGATTCCCGAGTATCCTTTAGTATTCCAAGTGGTTTAACGGGAAATTCAACGAGTATGTCAAAGTTGTGAAAGGTTATGATTATGTTGCGAGTTGGTACAGGTACATACGTAAAACTCATTTACTAATGAGCTCGATATATGATGAATCCCTCGGTAAGGTTATGAATGAGTAAGTTATGATTAGAAGATCTTGATACTATTTACGCCAAGTTCATCATGTTTATTTGTATGATACATGTGTGATTATAATGCTTATTATTTGCATAGGAACTTACTAAGCTATATAGCTTACTCCACTTTCTTTTCCCTTGTCTTATAGTGTCACCAAGCCAGGTCGGGGATCGGAAACTATCGAATATCCATTCACACTATCAACTTAATATTTTGGGTACCATTGATTTTAATATTTTGAGTTATGGCATGTATAGGGACTTGGTCATCTTGTTATGTGTCATAATTGATTTAGCCAAATGTGTTGGCTTATGTTGACTGATAATTCATTTTGTAAATGACCATTGAAATTGGCTAATATTGGTTTAAGTATATATATGCATATGATGATGCTTTTCATGGATGGGGGAAATTGCATGATTTGAGTTGAGATATATGTGATGTTTGTGTATGATAAATGATGGCATGTGAATGGGGTGTTGATGCCTTGATTGTGGCTGATTTGGTTGTATGTATATGCTTGGTTTTGTGCCATGTTATGTTGTTTAGTTGTGTATATTAAAGGGTGGCAAAATGGCTTGGTAAATAGCCTTATTTTTGTCCAAACGGGTAGACACACGGGCGTGTGTCTAGACCGTGTGTGACACACGGTGTAACACCCCAAACCCGGACAAGACACCACGTCCGAATCTGGTATGCTACGGGGAAAACGTTTTGGGAAAACTAGATTTTTCGTTTAAAAGTGGAGTGAAAACACAGTGTGTTTGAAACAAATTTGAGTAGTCTTGTTTGGAAAACAGTTGATGTATTTGAAGTCGGAGATTTTGAAAACTTAGCTAGAATTTGTAGTTAAAACAAGTTAAAACCATTTAAAACCTCCTTAGTTTCTTAGTGATACATAAAACGCTTCTAGACTTAAATGAACTACAAGTTTGGTTTGGGAACCAGTTGTATTTGTTTGTCAAAAAGACTTAGTGTGATACCCGATGGTATAGTTTAAAAACACGTCGCGTTATAATTTTGAAAACATTATCTTTCCGGTTTTAGTAAAATTTATTCCGGCTTATTTTGTTAAGGCATATTAAAATCAGCTTAAAATATAAACAACATAAAACATAACTTTAAAGGCCTTTTACAAACCGAATAAAAAAAACCCCAAATAAAAGTAAATAACTAAAGTACCCAAAATATAGAGTCTGAGTAAAGACTTTATTCAGCATGGCATAAGCACCTCGAGTCCATCCAGGCCCAAGTCGCGTCTCACGAGTCACCTGAAATGTCAAAGGAGAGGGTGAGTCGAGTGACTCAAAGGTGTAAATCCCGCTCCCAAAGAATCAACATGCTAACACACATCATACATAGCAACATGATTAATGCAACCCGAACCTAACCATCCATATCGCCTTTTCTACCCGTGTGGTACCAAACCACCGGTGGTGCCAAACCACTGGTGACATATAGTCACAATGTGCTCCCAAAGCATCGTGTCCCAAAGACACAATATCCGTCAATGTGCTACCAAAGCATCGTGTCCCAAAGACACAATTGTGCTACTAAAGCACCGTGACCAAGTCACGTAATCCAATGATGATGGGGCCAACCCATCGTGTGTTACCAAAACACTAGCGCATCGATCCCATATCTCAAGTGGGGCCAACCCACGGTGGTTAAACCATTGTGGACAAGTCGCAATGAGGTGCCAAACCTCCGTGTCCCAAAGACACAATGTGCTACCAAAGCACCGTGACCGTAGTCACAACTGCGTGATGGGGCCAACCCATCGTGGTGTTACCAAAACACCGGCGTCAATCCTCAGATAATCATCTGTGGGGCCAACCCATCGTGGTACCGAGCCATCGGGACGAGACGCCGAGGTACCAAACCTGGAGGTGCTAAACCTCCGTGACCCAAAGTCACAAAGTGTGCTACCAAAGCACTGGTGCTCGTCAAAGACAATACATCTTTGCTCCCTCCTCTCGTATCACCCATCAACATGCCAAACTCATGTAATCATGAATATCATGCTATCATGCATATCATGCCAATATGGCTAATCTCATACCCCATGTCACATATCCATAACCATGGTATCATACAGATCATCAATAACTCATAATAATAGCATCTGACTTACCCGAGTCCAAACTCGTACTCCATGAGGGTATCATAATAGTCACCATCTGTTTCATTAGTCATTGCACAAAGTTATTAACGATATTACTAAATATAAGTGTGTTAGTATACACACCTGCTAGCTACGAGTCTAAAATCCCAACGAACGATCTACACGTCCCTCGATTGCTAACTCCTACAATCGACCAAACATAGGGTTAGGTACTAAGACCATTCGGCCAAAGACATCTAAACCCAAAGGGGTTAGTTTCAAACCCTAACCTTGCTATTGGTTTGCTTCCTAACCAATACTCGAACCAAGAGTGGTTCTTTTTGACAATCGGCCTCCACCTAAAAGAAAATGGAATCATCAATCACTTGAACCTTAATCGAAATCAACTAATTGTAATCGACACAAATATACCAACCTTACCCTTTTACTTACCAATCGCCACTTGCGTCAAAGCTCCAATTGATCGCCTCCTCTAACACCCCCACGATCAAAAGGCCCTAAAACAGAATCGGTTTCAAACCGACGATTTTTCTTATTAGCAAAGATCGGAATCGGCTCTTAACCGAACCATAACCAACAAAGAACCAAAACAAAAGAAGATATGGCCATTCGGCCTGCACTTACTAACACCCAATATTCGGCCAAACCAGACTTCTAGGAGAGGGGAATATTCGGCTAAGTTGTAAACAATAGAAAGGAGAAATCGGCACTAGGTGTTTAACACTCTTGTTTTCGGTTTTGGATTAAAAGAGAAAGAAAGAACATAGGTGAGAAGAAATGGAGATTACGGCACTAGGATTTGAGAAAATAGAAGAACGTTTGGGGCAAGTTGATATGGTTTCGCTAGCAAGAGAAGAGATGGAAATGTTTTGGAGAGGTGGAGTTTGGCTCAAGTGTTTTAAGAGAAGGAATGAAAAATACGAGGAGAGATGGGTAGCTAGTTTCGTAACGCAAGGGATTAAGAGAAGCAATTGCACCCAATCGGCTAGATGCCCAAAAAGAGAAGTCGGCAAGGTATGGTTGCTTGAAGCTTTCGGTTTCAAAGAGGAATAGAAAATGAGAGACTTATTTTGAGGGAAGAATCGGCTAACAAAAGACCAAGGAGAGCTTTTGCTTGGAATTGACTATGACCGAAAATGCCTAGCTTGGCAAAGTGAGTTTCGGCACTACCACTTACCACACCAAGCCGTCCACTTCTCCCCTCCCACTCCCTAAAATTCGGCTAGAATCCCCCAAAACACTCCAAGCCACAAGTTCAAATTGTTTTGAACAAGTCAACACCCTAAAATTCCTCTCCACCCACCATTCGAATGTGAAGACCAAGTCAAAGGCGAGTTTGAACCGCCTACAAACTCCTCCCTCCATGCCACAAAATGAGTGCCAAAAGTGGCCACTCATGACTCGAACACAAGGCCTCCACCTTGCTTTAGGCGTTACCCACTCCAAGCCTTAGTGGCGCCTACATTGCCACTCCACCAACTTGTTTCTTGTGCTAACAAACTCCCAAAATAAATTTAAAAGCCCCAGCTTCTCCTCACTCCTAATGCCTTAGCTCAAAAACTAAAATTTCTTACCTACTCTGTGCACACACCTATCCTACAATTAAGCCCCGATACAACACCAACAACAACGTGAAGATAACAAACTCATGCAAAACATGCAACAACGAAAAAAAAATAGCCCCTAACCGGGATATTACGCAGTCTGCCGCCTCTTAAAAATAATTTCGCCTCGAAATTACTCGGTCAAAAGAGTTGCATGTATTGCTGTCTCATCAGATCCCCGGGTTCCCACGCGCTTCTTCTACGCCATGATTCCGCCAAAGTACCTTAACCAAAGGCACAGATTTCCCACGTAGAACCTTTACATCTCGATCAAGAATCATGGGGTTCTTCTTCCATAGTCAAGTCTGGATTCACCTCGATCTCTTCCATCGCTACCACATGCGACGGATTCGACGATACCTCCAAGCATCAAACATGAAAAACGTCGTGAATCGACTAAGCTCACGGGCAACTCAAGCCGATACGCCATGGTCCAACTCTCGTCTCAAAACCTCATACGCCCAATGAACCTCGGACTTAGCTTGCCTTTCTTCCGAACCTCGTAACTTTCTTCCAAGGCGAGACCTTCGTAAACACTCGATCCCCAACAAAGAAACTCTATACCTCTTTTGCTTAAGATCGGCATAAGACTTCGCCGGTCTCAAGCTTCCTTCAATCGAGCCCGAATCAACTTAACCTTGTCCTCGCCTCAGCTACCAACTCGGGTCCCAACAACCGACGTTCACCTAACTCCAGTCCAACACGAGGTGAGCGACACTTCCTACCATATAACGCCTCGCACGAGCCATCTTGATGCTCGCTGGTAACTATTGTTGTAGGCAACTCAGCTAACGGTAGAAACTCCTCCCAACTACCTCTCAAATCCAAGACACAACCCTCAAAGCATGTCCTCTAAGATCCGAATGACCCTTTCTCGATTGTCCGTCGATGCGGGTGAAAAGCCGATGCTAAAATCCAAACGAGTACCCAGAGCTCGATGCAATGCCTTCCGTAACCTTGAAGTAAACACTCGATCCCTATCCGAGATTATCAAATCGCACACCGTGCAACCTCACGATCTCTCGAAACATACAACCGCTTAGCTCAAGTGAGTAGTCAACCCTCACCGAATAAAGTGAGTGATTTAGTCGACGATCCACCACTACCCAAACTGAATCCTTCTTGCTTGGCGTAAGCGGTAACTCCACCGACAAAATCCATGGTTATCCTTTCCCACTTCCATCGAGGAATCTTTACAGCTGAAGCAAACCCGACGGCAATCGATGTTCAGCCTTGACTGGCCGACAAGTCGACATTTCCCAACAAACTCCACTACCTCTTTCTTCGCACTGTGCCACCAAAATCGCTCTCTAAGATCCTTATACATCTTGCTACCTCCGTGGATGCATAGCATGAGGATCGCTATGTGCGTCTGAAGAATCTTTTGCCTCACTCAACATCTTTAGGCATACAAGCCTTACCTTGAAAACACGTAACCTCGTCACTAGACAAGTCAGAACCATCCACACCACCATTCTCCGCACTTGCAACCTTCGCGCACCTGCAACCTCATCCTCTAATCTGTTTCTCTGACCTGCTCAACCCAAGTAGGCTTAACTTGCAGCTCCGCCAAAATACTCCCGTCGCCATACAAGCTCAAATGGGCAAACAAAGTTCTTAAGTCCGAAACAACCTTACGGCTCAACGCGTCTCGCCACCACGTTAGCCTTGCCCGGATGATACTCAATAGAACGACAGTAATCCTTCAAGCAACTCAACCCATCTACGCCGCTCAAATTCAAATCCTTCCGAGTCAAGTAGATACTTCAAGCTCTTATGATCCGTGTAGACTATCGATCTCTCTCCATATAAGTAGTGCCTCCAAATCTTTAAAGCGTAAAACTACGGCCGCTAGCTCCAGATCGTAAGGCGCGGATAGTTGACCTCATGTGGCCTCACCGCCTAGAAGCGTAAGCTACAACCTTACTTTTCTGCATCAAAGACACAACCTGCATCTGTGTGTGATGCATCGCAAGAGAGATGTGTATTCCTTACCACCCTCAAAGTTGAATTAGAACCGAGCCTCACCAAGATCTTCTTTAACTTATCAAGCTTTTCTGTTGTTTCTCACCCAAACAAACGGAACCTCTTTCCTTAACAACTTAGTCATCTACACTGCTATCAACGAAACCTCAACAAATCTTCTCAGTAGTATCCACCAAACCTGAAAACTACTTAATCTCACCCATCGACCTAGGTGGCTTCCAATCCGTGAACAAATTTCAATCTTACGAGGATCTACTCGAATACCCTCACCGACACTACATGCCCCAAGAATGTCACTTCCTAAGCCGTAACTCACACTTACTAAACTTAGCATAGAGTTGCTTTTCCTCAAAATCTGCAAAGCACCACCCTCAAATGCTTATCATGCTCTTCCTCCGACCTTGAGTATACTAAGATGTCGTCTATAAAACCACCACTTAACCGATCCAGACATCGCTTTGAAACACCCTATTCATCATATCCATAAACGTCGCCATAAGTGCGTTAGTCAACCCAATGGCATTACCAGAATTCGTAGTGCCCATACCGAGTCCAAACGCTGCTTTATGGATATCGCCTCCTTAACCTTTAGCCGATGGTACCTGATCTCAAGTCGGTCTTCGAGAATACCGCAGACCCTCTTCAAATTGATCAAACAAGTCATCTATCCGTGGCAACGGATACTTGTTTTTAATCGCCACTTGTTCAATTGGCGGTAGTCTATACACATCCGCATCGCACCATCTTTCTTCTTAACAAAGAGTACCGACGCACCCTACGCGTAAACACTTGGCCGATAAAACCTCGATCCAATAACTCCCGGATCTCGAGCCTTAAGCCCACCAACTCCTTTGGTGCCATCCTATACGAGCAATAGACACCGGCGCCACCCGGGCAAATGATCAATCCCGAACTCTACCTCTCGATCCGCGGCAAACCCTAAGTTCCTCAGAAACACATCAAAGAAATTCCTTAACAAAGATTTAACCTTCTCTACAAAGCACTCTTTAGCCTCCAAGGCATACACATGAACTACATATGCTTCGCAAATTCTTCCCGACCATCTTCTCCGCTTTCAGAGCAGATACCACATTTGATAAGTAATCCTCCTATTACCTATCATAGCCACCTCAACGCCATCAACCGCTCTTAAGAACCATACGCTTAGCCGCGTTAATCCAACCTCGCCGGTACTTAACTAGCCAATCCATCCCGAGAATCGATCGAACTCCCAAACTAGCTCCATCAGATCAAGAAGAAACACTACCCCTTGGAGTTCTAGGGTACCTCTCTAAACAGCTTTATCTACTACTACAGAGTGACCTGCAGGACTAATCACGCTCATCCGCCTAGAAGATATCTCGTAGTCTAAGTCCATTGTCTCTACTATACTATCGGCAACATAAGAGTGCGAGAACCCACATCGATTAAAGCAAAGATAAGGAGTACCAAAAATCAAAACGCATCGTTATGACGCCCGGTGCGCCGCCTCCGGCTGCCTCGCAAAGATACACCAATCCAGCCGCTCGGCCTCGTAACTACTCGCACCGCGCGGTGCTCCACGGCCCCGACCAGATCCATAACCACCTCTCGCCATTACCACGGCCCCTCCGCAGCTGGCGGTCCATTACCTCTCGAATCGACACGGCCCGACTCTCGATCGATCGAACTCGCCATCCCACGCGGACAATCCCAATGCGATGCTCCAGAGAACTACACTGGCAACCTTTACCTCCACCCAAAGAACCACCCCAATGAGATTTCCCACATCGTTACATCAGCGGCGGTCCCTGCCTAGCAAAGAACAAACCTAGCAGATCGATTTCGCCACTTGGCCTAGCCCTCTTCTCGCGGATTGCCGACGAACCGTAAGACCCAAAGCTCCTCTTAAGCCTACTCCTGCCCATGCTCGCCTCACTCGACTCCTTAACACCCTCACCACCTTAGCCTTCTCAACTAAGACAAGCAAACTCAAGGCCCCGCCGAGGAGCAATCGCACCTCAACTCGTCCTCGCACCATCCTCGAAACGAACACACCTCTCTATGCTCATGGCCACAATGCTCCTCGGCATACCTACTCGCCTTCAGAACTCACTCAGACTCATAGCAATGCATTTACTCCCTGAACAAGCCTCGTAAATGCCTTTCACTGGGAGTCGATATAACTAGCTCCGATGTACTTCTTTGATAAGCGTACTCCGAATAATCCCATGTCAAATCCTCACCGCCACATCTGTCTCGCACCGTGAGCCACCACCGATATGACTCATCCCGAGAAGCGAGCACGATACCCTTCAGCTTCTTCTTCTGCTGTCAGTCCAGATCATCCATGATCCGCCTCGGTTGCCTCCGGCCAATATTCAAGAAAGGCTAGGAGCAACACCGGATACACCTCGGAAGAATTCGGCTCAAGTAGCCCTGAGTCGCCAGAACCGATTTCCTAACTCCCGCACCACCACTAGCCCCTGGGCCTACCCTTTCCAACACTCGCAAAGATCGCTCGTGACACTCGCTGCTGCCTCCTGCCTCCGATCTTGGAACTCACCACCTCCACCGTGGTGGCGGAACCGCAGATCTCATTTTCTCGAACTCCGCCTGATCCTACTGCCTCGAACCGTCATTCTACCCTACCTCTACCACGAGTATTACGACCACGCCCGCCTCGAGTGCTCATGACTAATCTTCCTACGTGATTCGATTAAAGAATCTTATGCATCAAGATTTATTCCACTTGTTTAAAAAGCAAGTCTTATGAATATTAAAGAGGATTGTTCTCGCAAGTTTCACAAAATCCTATCGGGTTTCAATCTCTAAGGTAGCATACTATAGCTATTCGCGATCATATAACATCCAATCAAATCACAAAGAATAGTCCGGTACTTACTACCGGGCGAATCGGTGCCTGAGACTCGGTGCCATGCCTTTCAAAATCATATATTCCAAAACAACACTTAAAACAGACTTTTGAAAACATTTTGGGCCTCAGCCCACAACCAGCCTTTGAACTTGGCTCGATATTAAAAATGTAACACCCCAAACCCGGGACAAGACACCACGTCCAGGAATCTGGTATGCTACGGAAAACGTTTGGGAAAACTAGATTTTTCGCTTAAAAGTGGGGTGAAAACACCGTGTGTTTGAAACAAATTTGAGTAGTCTTGTTTGGAAAACAGCTTGATGTATTTGAAACCCTGAGATTTTGAAAACTTAGCTAGAATTTGTAGTTAAAACAAGTTAAAACCATTTAAAACCTCCTTAGTTTCTTAGTGATACATAAAACGCTTTCTAGTCTTAAATGAACTACAAGTTTGGTTTGGGAACCAGCTTGTATTTGTTTGTCAAAAAGACTTAGTGTGATACCCGATGGTATAGTTTAAAAACACGTCATGTTATAATTTTGAAAACATTATCTTTCCGTGTTTTAGTAAAATTTATTCCGCTTATTTTTTTAAGGCATATTAAAATCATTTTAAAATATAAACAACATAAAACATAACTTTAAAGGCCTTTTACAAACCGAATAAAAAAACCCCAAATAAAAGTAAATAACTAAAGTACTCAAAATATAGAGTCCGAGTAAAGACTTTATTCAAAGATGGCATAAGCACTCGAGTCCATCCCTACCCAAGTCCGCTCTCACGAGTCACCTGAAATGTCAAAGGAGAGGGTGAGTCGAGTGACTCAAGGTGTAAATCCCGCTCCCAAAGAATCAACATGCTAACACACATCATACATAGCAACATGATTAATGCAACCCAACCTAACCATCCATATCGCTTTTCTACCCCTGGTGGTACCAAACCACCTGGTGGTGCTAAACCACCGTGACATATAGTCACAATGTGCTACCAAAGCACCGTGTCCCAAAGACACAATATCCGCTAATGTGCTACCAAAGCACCGTGTCCTAAAGACACGCTTGTGCTACTAAAGCATCGTGACCGAAGTCACTTAATCCAATGATGATGGGGCCAACCCATCGTGGTGTTACCAAAACACTAGCAGCATTTATCCCATATCTCAAGTGGGGCCAACCTACGGTGGTTAAACCATGTGGACAAGTCACAATGAGGTGCTAAACCTCCGTGTCCCAAAGACACAATGTGCTACCAAAGCATCGTGACCGTAGTCACAACCGTGATGGGGCCAACCCATCGTGTGTGTTACCAAAACACTCGGCGCCAATCCCGTGATAATCATCTCGTGGGGCCAACCCACTCGTGGTACCGAGCCACTGGGACGAGACGCCGAGGTACCAAACCTCTCGAGGTGCCAAACCTCTCGTGACCTAAAGTCACAAAGTGTGCTACAAAGCACCGTGCTCACAACACAATACATCACCGCTCCCTCCTCTCAGATCACCCATCAACATGCCAAACTCATGTAATCATGAATATCATGCTATCATGCATGTCATACTATCATGCATATCATGCCAATATGTCTAATCTCATACCCCATGTCACATATCCATAACCATGGTATCATACAGATCATCAATAACTCATAATAATAGCACTCGACTTTACTCGAGTCCAAACTCGCACTCCATGAGGGTATCATAATAGTCACCATCGTTTTTCATTAGTCATTGCACAAAGTTATTAACGATATTACTAAATATAAGTGTGTTAGTATACACACCTGATAGCTACGAGTCTAAAATCCCAACGAACGATCTACGCCCTCGATTGCTAACTCCTACAATCGACCAAACATAGGGTTAGGTACTAAGACCATTCGCCAAAGACATCTAAATCCAAAGGGGTTAGTTTCAAACCCTAACCTTGCTATTGGTTTGCTTCCTAACCAATACTCAACCAAAAGAGTGGTTCTTTTGACAATCGGCCTCCACCTAAAAGAAAATGGAATCATCAATCACTTGAACCTTAATCGAAATCAACTAATTGTAATCGACACAAATATACCAATCTGCTTACCCTTTTACTTACCAATCGGCCACTTGCGCCAAAGCTCCAATTGATCGCTCCTCTAACACCCCACGATCAAAAGGTCTTTAAACAGAATCGGTTTCAAACCGACGATTTTCTTATTAGCAAAGACTGGAATCGGCTCTTAACCGAACCATAACCAACAAAGAACCAAAACAAAAGAAGATATGGCCATTCGCCTTGCACTTACCAACACCCAATATTCGCCAAACCAGACTTCTAGGAGAGGGGAATATTCGGCTAAGTTGTAAACAATAGAAAGGAGAAATCAGACTAGGTGTTTAACACTCTTGTTTTCTGGTTTTGGATTAAAAGAGAAAGAAAGAACATAGGTGAGAAGAAATGGAGATTACGGCACTAGGATTTGAGAAAATAGAAGAACGTTTGGGGCAAGTTGATATGGTTTTGGCTAGCAAGAGAAGAGATGGAAATGTTTTGGAGAGGTGGAGTTTGGCCAAGTGTTTTAAGAGAAGGAATGAAAAATACGAGGAGAGATGGGTAGCTAGTTTCGCAACGCAAGGGATTAAGAGAAGCAATTGCACCTAATCGGCTAGATGCCCAAAAGAGAAGTCGGCAAGGTATGGTTGCTTGAAGCTTTCTGGTTTCAAAGAGGAATAGAAAATGAGAGACTTATTTTGAGGAAGAATCGGCTAACAAAAGACCAAGGGAGAGCTTTTGCTTGGAATTGACTATGACCGAAAATGCCTAGCTTGGCAAAGTGAGTTTCTGCACTACCACTTACCACACCAAGCCGCCCACTTCTCCCCTCCCACTCCCTAAAATTCGGCTAGAATCCCCAAAACACTCCAAGCCACAAGTTCAAATTGTTTTGAACAAGTCAACACCCTAAAATTCCTCTCCACCCACCATTCGAATGTGAAGACTAAGTCAAAGGCAGAGTTTGAACCGCCTACAAACTCCTCCCTCCATGCCGCCAAAATGAGTGCCAAAAGTGGCCACTCAGCACTCGAACACAAGGCCTCCACCTTGCTTTAGGCGTTACCCACTCCAAGCCTTAGTGGCGCCTACATTGCCACTCCACCAACTTGTTTCTTGTGCTAACAAACTCCCAAAATAAATTTAAAAGCCCCAGCTTTCCTCACCTCCTAATGCCTTAGCTCAAAACTAAAATTTCTTACCTACTGTGCACACACCTATCCTACAATTAAGCCCCGATACAACACCAACAACAACGCAAAGATAACAAACTCATGCAAAACATGCAACAACGAAAAAATAGCCCCTAACCCGATATTACAACCGGATTTGGATCGAGGGAAATCTAAAGTCATGAATAGTCGCCCATCCGCTCGTATTTGTCCGAGGTAAGTTCATAAGTAAATAAATGTCGTTAAATTCGATTGTATATAATTTATTTGTGTTGATTTGAATTATTACTTGTATATATATATATGTTCGCCGAATTTGTATAATTATGGGAGAAGTATTTACAAGCCTAAATCGATCGAAAGTTACGACGTCCAAAGCCCTGCGATTTAACCTTAGGAATAGTTAGGATACATATGTCATGACATAGGATTTCCGATATGTGATTTCGTAAGACCACGCCCGAACGCTGGCATCGACTTGTGATTTACGTAAGAGACTGCGTCCGGGACAATGGCATCGCTGTGTGATTACATGTAAGACCACGCCCGGGACGCTGGCATTGTACGAGCTTTTCAACTATCCGAGTATCCTTTTAATTCGAATGGTCTCAACGGCATTAACGAAAGTTGTGATTGAATGTGAAGTCGAGATAAAAGGTTCAAGTATCGTGCTAAGTTTAATGTTAAAGAAAATAAGGTAAGTTTAGTATTTGAAATGATAATATAAATTAAGCATGATATAAAGTGACTTATATATATGTGTGAATGCTCATATTCGCCAAGTGATGCTATAATGTTAATGTTTATGTATTGGTATATGAATATGTAAGCATGATAAATGTAAATTTGATTAAGGTTTGCTTGATTCACCTAGTTGATTTTAAATGTTCATGAATATTAAATGAATTAATTGCTTATGACTTACTAAGCTATTCAAGCTATCATCGTATGTGTTTGTTCATTGTTTTATAGATTTTGGAAGCTAGTTACATGCTTAGTGGATCGCCAGAGAAATCCATCACACTATTGATCGCTTTTTCTTTTCTGCATTTTTATAAGTTGAACTTTGAATCTATGGCATGTATAGGCTAGCCTTTGTTTTGCTGATTTTGGAAGTGTATATATATATGTATAGGCTAGTCTTAATGTGTTTAAGTTTGAAGGTGTATGATAAACCGTAAAAGTAACATATTTTAATCCCACATTTAGCATACTTTTGGATGATTTATCCTTGATTTATGCAAAAAGGTGCTCTTAATCCTTTATTTTCATGTTTTATACTCGTGAAAGCACCGAGGATGGAAAGAACGAGAAACGGCTCAAAACGGACCAAATTAGGCCAAAGTGAAAATCGACACTCTACCGACTTGAGCCAACACTACTGTGGTGTCCTTGATAGACTAGAACACGGCCCTGGTCACGATTTACACGCGCGTGTCACCTCATTAAAGTTCGAACACGCCTAAAGATGATTCACACGAGTGTGTGCCATGGCCGTGTCCCCGCTGTGGAGAAGAGCAATTTCACTTAAAAAGGATACTTAGGGGCAAAGAAACCTATTTCAAAAGCCTATATAAACACCCTAAGTATAACCTAGAAGAGGGCGTTGAGCTAGGCCAAGGAGCCGAGCCGAAAAAGGTCGATTTCTGGGAAACACTCGAAGATAGCCAGCTTGATCCATCTCAAGAAGCCGAAATTCTACTCAAGACTATGGGATCTCTCCTTCAATTCCTTCAGGGGTTTTAGGATTTCTTATGTTTTGTTTTATCTTTTCTTCTCGAGATGTTTTCTGTTATTATTATGAACTAAACCCTTCGTGAGACCACTGGGGGATGAAACTTAGATGAATCTTGTTATCATTTGTCAACTATATGATAAATACTTGATTTGTTCTTAATTATGTGTTCTTAATTCTTGTGTTAATATTTCCGGATATTGATTCAAGTTTGATGTGCTTAGGTGGAGGAGCAAAAGTCCTCGCTAAGAGTAGATCTAGCATAATTGTTGGAGTTGATCGCACGCCTAGAGATAGGGGTGACGAGATTTTTCCTGATTAGGTGAAACCTAATATGGGAGTCCATAGATCGTAACACCCCAAACCCGCCCATGTATGACCTGATATGACATGTCACATGAAGAAAACGTGATAAATCCTTATGATTCGCATTTAAAATAGGTGTAATTTGATTATGGTTAAGAAAACTAGTTTGATGTGAATATTTGATAAAATACAACAAATTTTTGAGAGGTTGATTGACGAAGTCTAAAATCGAGGTAGTGAACTTTAAAATCATGACTTTGAAAATGACATTGAAAATTTTGAAAGAGAACTGAAAGTTAAATTATTTGTACATATTTATTATGAAACCGCTTATTAATCAATTTTGGAAAACTGCTATTTATGATTTTAGAAAATCCTCATTTAAAATAAGAAAAAGAAAAAATAATAAGTACGGCTAAACATAAAACCAAATAAAAATATCTCGTAGGCCTTATTACAACTTTAAAACCCGAAATAATAAAAGCAAAGAAATAATACTTTAAAAGAATTTTACTAAAGTCCTAAAATAATAATCCAAAAGTATGGCCTCCACCGAGTCATCCATGGCCCCAAATCCTCACATCGAGCATTACCTACAAGGGTTAAGAAAAGGGGAGTGAGTTACAAGAACTCAGCAGTATAATCCCCTCATCACATCCACCTGGCCTCGAACCCATATAAAATATCTTGGGCCTAAGCCCATTTACGTAAAAGTATTTAAAATGACATGTATGCAACCCAACCCATCCTAGTAATCCTTCCGCTACACACCACCCGCACTCATCCCATCACACTTGTGGGGACTCAAGTCAACCCACCCCGCCAAACACACCAATCGAGGCAAGTTGCCATTTATAATATATTTTGATTGTGGCCCAACACCGAATCATAGTGAAACATAATAACAAACATTTTGTGGCAATGCCACTGCTACACTTTCTTCAACATTTGTCCCATCCCATGCAAAATTATGAAATGCAACATACATAATAAAGCATAATATTTACAAATATAAACAACAATCATTAACCCAGAGATTTGTTACGATAAATCGCCAATTATAGAACTTAGCAATTCGGTCCACTAAAGCATTCTAGCAATTCTACTTCATGTGGGCATTTTAGTAAATCTACCGTAGGGCATTTTCGTAATTCGCCCATAAGGGCATTTTCAGATCTGTAATTTTACCCACTAAGGGTAATTCGTAATCTCGCAACCTGTGGGTATTTCGTGCATTTACCCTCCAAGGGTATTTTGGCAATTTCGCAACCTGCATTTAACTACTAATGTGGGGCATAAAAATTAAAATTGTCCATCCGTGTCATATTGACTAAACCGACTATAACGCGAGTTCGAAACTTGAAATTTAGTTTCAGAATTTTCCTTGAAACTAGACTCATATATCGCCTTACTAAAATATTTCTAGAATTTTTGGCTTAGCCATTTAGTATAGTTTATTCATTAAAGTTTCTTGTTTCATCGACTCAACCTGGCTCTGACTTTCTCTTATCTTAAATTCAAATATCTCACTGCACAGTTTCCATATGTTGCTCCCACTTGTTTCTATTGAAAATAGGCTCACTAAGGAATCTATACATATAATTATAACTCATAATTCACTTTTTTACAATTTTAAATGATTTTTCCAAGACAGAACAGGGAACCACGAAGTCATTCAGAACCAGTCTCACTAAAATTAAAATATCACAGAATATTAAATCTCTCTTACTACTCTATTTCTTCCATTTAAAAATAGACACAGTAAGTTTTAATTCAATATCTTATTCACTTTCTAATTCCTTTCTCCTATTTTTCGTGATTTTTCAAAATCACGTCACCGCTTCAATCCAAAACTGTTTCATTGCAAACTATGGTTACCACTATGAACATACGCACGCCGAGTGGTCACTTGATGATGCTTTCCGTTTTCTTTCGATATTTCGACCGAATCACAGAACATTTCATGCAAACATTCAGAGAGGTATGAGATTACACACAATTTCAAACATGTATTCTAAGGGTACGGATTACACACTGATTTGGATTTCTAAAGAACCACTCTTCGCTGACCCTAGAACAATACCAACCAAAAGTTAGCCTCTGATTTCCAAAAGATTTCATACCCAACGACATTTATACTTGAATCACTTACCACTACGTGATCTCCTCTACGGAGTCCCGATAATCAACCCCGCTTTCCGACTACCAACACACACTCCTTTATCAGAATCGATGTTAACGATCCTCACCTTTGATTATCAAAAGAACCTAAGAAAAGAGTGTTTCGGCTTAACTTAACTCAGAGAAAAGTCAAATGGAAGAAAAGATTCGCACAATAGCAAAACGTAAGAACTCAGAACACCCCAAACCCATATATGCTAAGACTAGATTTGACATGTCACATTTTAATGAATGTACATCTAGTCCTTTAAAGATTTAAAGAAAATCTGATTTTCAAAAAAATTCTTGACGTGGAGTTTATTGAAAACTAAGGTTGATTGATAAACCAAACAATTTGAGACGTAAGAATTTATAAATTGAAATTTAGAAAAATTAAATCAATAATTTGAGAAGATTTAAGAGAGTTTGAAAATAATTTTGGAAAATTTTTGAAGAACATTGCTAACCGAAAATTTTCCGAGTTAAAATATTTAAGAATGAAACCCTTTTTTACATGTTCATTTGAGAAAACATTTATTTCAATTTTTAGAAAATCCCACTTAAAGTATTCAAGCAAATTATAAAATCCATCAAAAGTAAAACAACATTAAAATTTATCCAGAGGCCTTGTTACAACTTAACTTAAAATAGCAAGATAATAAAAAGTACTTAAAAGAAATCCAAAATTTAAATAACCCTTTATTCGTAGTATGGCCTCCATCGAGTCGCCCATGTGCCTTCAAGTCTCCGCACATCGATCATTACCGAGAAGGGTAAGAAAACGGGTGAGTTACTTAGAACTCAAAGTGGTGTAAACCACTTACCATGTCCATCGGGCCAAAAATCCAATTATATATGTTGGGCCAAAGCCCATTTACAAATATAACATAATAATATGTATAAAATGAATGTGATATGCAATTCCCAAACTAAACCTAATTTCCATCCGCTACACACCACCCGCATTTCAACCAAAGACACCCGTGGGGAGCTTTAGTCACCCACCCCGCCAACACACCAAAATAGGCATTGAGTCGCTTATCAATTTGTGGACAAGCCACCGATTTACAGAGTTTACATGGCATTGCCATTTTTCGATTTGTGGCAGAGCCACTGTAATTTTGTAGCAAAGCTACCGTAACTTCTCTTCACAAATATCCCAACCCATGCAAATCATGTACATAATATGCATATTCATTTACAACCATCCATTCATATAATGGTTACAAACATATGGCCCATTATAAAAATTTTCACAACCGCCCATATCACATTTTGGCCCATATAGCACATATCACACTTGGCCCATATATCAAATATCACATTTGGCCCATATAGCACATATCACACTTGGCCCATATATCAAATATCACATTTGGCCCATATAGTCACTTTTATCGATTTGGCTCATTGAGGGAAATTTCAAATTTTCACAGCCTTAATACCGATTTCATAGTCTTTACCAATATAGTGATAAAATGTCATTTTACCCGATTTCACTAACATGTGATTTAATCAAGCCGATTTAATACGATATAATTATCTAACCCATGAAATACGGTGTGAGATTACACACCTAATTACTGTAGAAGCATTACACTTTCCTCGATCGTCGACACCTAAAAAAATATTTTTAACGCCGATCAGATCATTAACACTTATAATAAATCTACTCTAAAATAAACGGCCTAGGTTTTTACCCTGGATCGCTAATAACTACTATTTGTTGGTTCTCCTGCATGAGGGTCCACAACCCTGGAAAATCCCTGATCGCCAAACAAATTTCTTCTTTGAATCTAGAAGGGATCGCAAATCCGCTTCCTTTTTCGATCACCAATCACTACTCCTTTGATTCGATCTTGTTTGCCTCCATTGACAAATAAATATTAGTCCAAACTAATATTTCGTTATTATAACCGATTGATCTTATGAGCTTAAGTCGGCTTACCGCAAAATCCTTACGCTCACGTGGATGAAAATCGAGTGATAGAGTCCCTTGAACGATGAAATTCCTCTTTCACACAATCTTCCTATGGCTAGAGTCGAATAAACGATGTAGAAATAATCAACACTCCACCGAACCACTACAAGAAGAAAGGGTTTTGTTTGAAAGAGAAAAGATGACGATTTCGATCAAAAGACCTCCAAGCCAACATATGAATTTCTATAATAGAGGAAAAATAAAAGAATTGAAAAGAGTGTTCTTACCAATTGTTAAAAGATAACCACCAATGAAAAGAGAGTTAAAAGGAAGGAAGGAAGATTCGCTATAATGAAAATATTGGAGAGGATGATGGTCAATAACATTCGCCATGGTGAAATATTAAAAGGAGTGATGTTTGAGAGTTTTTGCAAGAAGAAAAGAAGAAGAAAATAGGATGTTTATGTTTTGGTTTTTCAAGAATGAAAGATGAACAAAGAAAAAGTCTTGAGGCTAGTGTGCATTCTGGGCAAGAGAAGAAAAGAAAAGAAAAGAAAATGCCCTTCAAGATTGTATGGTTTCTGCACAAGAGGAAAAGATTTTGGGGAGAATGAAAGATAATACTGAAATGGTCAAAATGAAATGGCCAAAACAAAACACAAATTTTACCTATTGCTCAAGACACATTCTGGCTAGGGAGAAGAGTTTTTGAGAGGACAATTATTAATACACCAAAATGCCAAAATGAGAAATGACCAAAACTAGCACCTACCTTACCAAATGCTAACTAAAAATTCGCCATCCCCTAGCCCAAAAACCGGCCCAAGTGCATGGCTTAAATGGTCAAAGTTTGGCCACCCAAACTTTCCAAAACATCTCCCTTGAATAAGCCTTATGTCTCCCTACATGCCTTTTCCAATTGATTTCTTTCCCTAAGTTCAATCTTGCCTTTCTCTTAGCCATCTTGCCATAAAAATAAAATTCCAACTTACCATAAGTTCAATGCTTGGCCGACACTATAAGGAAGGAAAACAAAACAAAATTCTCACATGCACACAAAGGATTTGAACTCCTTCCTCAAGGTAACACATATGGCGCCATATCCCTTTACTATTTTCTCACTTATGCTAGCTTTTTACCACTTTATTACCTTAAGCTTTAAGGTCACTTATTCCATTTCCTTAAAGTACTAAATGCCAAAAATTATTCCAAATCCAAATAAATCCCGAGCCTTCTCCTGACTATCTAAACACACACATTGATAGTTTAACTAGCTAAGCACCAAAATAATGCAACATATAAAAATTAAATTTTTAGGATGTTACAATTTACCTCTTAAAGAAAATTTCTCATTCTCAAAATTTACTCGTTAAAAGAGGTGAGGATATCATTGCCGACCATGCGCCTCAGTTCCCACGTAGCTTCCTCCGCTCCGTGATTACGCCATAGAACCTTAACTAATCTGATCGACTTCTTTTCTCAAAGACCTTTACAACACGATCTAAAATTTTCACCGGCTCTTCCTCGAATGGCAAGTCGCCTTAATTCAACTTCTACCGGCACTATGTGAGACGGATCCGATCGATAACGCTCAACATTGAGACATGGAAAACACTATGAATCGACTCAACCCGAGGTAATTCAAGCCGATAAGCCACCGGGTCCTACACGCTTCAACACACGTGACGGTCTCGATGAACCTAGGGCTCAACTTGCCCTTCCTTCCAAATCAAGATCTTCTTCCAAGGTGAGACCTTTAGAAAGACTCCGATCTCCCACCGCAAACTCAATATCCTTACGCTCGATCCGTGATACTACTTTTGTCTATCCGGCTTCCTTTAATCTTGCTCAATCACCTTTACTTTTTCTTCCGCTCTCGATATCAATTCAGACCCAAAACCGCTGCTCCCAATTCACCCAACAAGTAGGGTACGACACTCTACGACCATACAATGCTTCATGTGGTGCCATTTGGATATCGGATTGATAGCTATTGTTATACGCAAACTCGCCAACCAGAGAAAATCCTCCCAACTACTCAAGTCAATTACACAACCCCTTAACATGTCTTCTAAAATTTGGATTACTCTTTTCGATCGACTCATCCGATCGGGATGAAAAGTCGTAATAAATTTAACTTTGTTCCCAAAGCCTCATGTAAAGTTTCAAAATCGTGATGTAAACCTAGGGTCCCCGTCCGATATAATAGACATTGGTACCCTATGCAACCTCACGATCTCTCCGGACATACAACTTAGCTAACTTCAGTGAGTAATCCGCATAAACAGTAGAAAATGGGCGCTTTCACAATCGATCCACTATTACCCATACTAATCCTCTTAATAGGTGATAAGGGTAAACCTACTAACAAAATCCATCGTTATCCGCTCCCATTTCAATAATGGAATTTTTACCGCTGCAATAATCCCGATGTTAATTGGTGTTCCGCCTTCACTTGTTGACAAGTCAAGCACTTACCCACGAAATCGCAGAACCTCCCGCTTCAACCCCGCCACCAATATCGCACACTGAGGTCTCGATACATTTTATTTCCTGGTGCATAGCATACGCAAGCACTATGCGCTCTTGCGTAATCATTTGCCTCAAATCCAACTTGGGCATACAAATTCTTCCACTAAAACACAAGATTCTATCCTTATTCAATCCGAAATCCCCTATTACACCACTTTCCACTTGTCAAGTAAGGGACCCAACTTTTCATCCGATAATCGCTTCTCTGATCTGTCCTAACCACATAGGCTTCACTCAAGTTCGCCAGCGTATCACCATCTTCATACAAACCGAGATGAGCAAACATCACTCTCAACTCGATATCACCTACGACTCAACACGTTCGCCACCACGTTAGCCTTTCCGGTGATACTCAATTGAAAAGTCGCAATCCTTCAACAGCTTCTATCCACCTCCTCTGCCTTAAGTTCAACTCCTTTTGGGTAAGGAGGTACTTTAGACTCTTATGGTCCGTATAAATGACCGACTTCTCACCGCATGTAGTGCCTCCAAATCTTCAAAGCAAATACCATCGCAGCCTAACTCCAAATCATGGGTAGGATAATTCACTTCATGCGGCCTTAATCGACGAGATGCATAAGCTACCACTTTCCCACCTTGCATCAATACACATCCTAAGCCCCCCAGGTGATGCATCGCAAAGAGACAATAAACTCTTTTCCAGCCTTCCAGTTGAATCAAATCGCGCCACGTAATCTTCTTCAATTTCTCAAAGCTCTTCATCACGATCCCACCACACAAATGGTACTCTCTTGCAAGAAAAGCTTAGTTAGTGCAAAGAATCAACTAAAACCCTCAACAAAACGCTCTATAATAACCACCAACCCTAGGAAACTCAATCTCACCATCGACTTCAAGTGGTTTCCAATCCAACACAAATTCTACCTTCCGAGGATCAACTCGATTCCTTCTACGACACAACATGTCCCAAGAAAGTCACTTTCTTTAGCCAAAATTCACACTTATCGAATTTGGCATAAAGTCGCTTTACCTCAATATTTGTAATACTATGCGCAGATGTGAATCATGCTCTTCTTCATTCCTCGAGTATACTAAGATGTCATCTATGAACACCACCACGAACCTGGCCTAAGTAGGTTGAAAGACCTGGTTCATCATGTCCATAAATGCAAACCGGTGCATTGGTCAATCCAAACGGCATTACCAAGAACTCATAATGTCCATAACGAGTTTGAAATGCCGCCTTATGAATATCCCCTCCTTAACCTTGAGTTAGTGATAACCCGCCTCAAATCTATATTGAGAAAACTACAATTGATCAAATAGGTCATCGATTCTCAAGAATGGATACCTATTCTTGATCGCCAATTTATTCAATCGCCATAATCAATACACATACGCATCGAATCCATCCTTCTTCTTTGACGAACAAGATTGGTGCTCCCCACGAGACACACTCGGCCGAATAAATCCCGATCCAACAATTCTTGAATTTGAGCTTTAAGCTCCGCTAACTCCTTTGGCGCCATCCTATAAGGAGCAATGGACACCGGAGCCGCTCCGCAAAAGCTCAATGCCAAACTCTATTTCCTGGCCCGAGGTAAACCCTAAGTTCTTCTGAAAGATGTCCGAAAACTCCTTCACCATTCTAACACCTTTACCGATACTTCCCTTGGCATCCAATGCGCTAATGAAGGCTAGGAAGGCTCCACACCCTTTTCGCACCAACTTTTCTCGCTTTAAAGCGTATACCACATTCGATAGATAATTTCTCCTTTCACCTATCATCACCACTTCTTTATCTTCTCGGGTTCTTATCGCCATCCGCTTTGGCAAAGACAATCCAAGTTCGCACGGTGTTTCACCAACCACCCATGCCCAAAATCGTGTCGAACTCATCGAAAGGCAATTCCATCAAATCCGCCAAAAATATTTCTCCTTGAATTTCTAAGGGCACGCCTCTAAATAATCTATTCACCATCGCTGCATCGCCCTAAGGGACTAATTACCATCATCTCTCTATCGTAAATCTCGATCTAATGTTCGTGTTTCCAGATATAGCACTAGCAACATACGAACGGGTAGATCCGATATCTATCAAAGTAGTAATGTGTACATCGTGAGATGAAGAACGCATCGACATCACATCGTGCATCGCCATCCTCTCGCTGCCCGACCGCATAAACTAACCCCGCCGCCTCGCCCCGTGATTACCCCCAAGCCATTACTCTACCCAAAGGCACTTGACCTCGACCGCGCTGCTACCACCTCGACCTGGTCCACGCCCTCTCTGGCGGGTCCGAGTGCCTCTAGCCGGGTCAGGCATCATGGTTACGAGCTTTCAGCCTGAGCAAAGGTATCGAGGAAAATTCTAAGCCGATGGTCCTTAGAACTACATTTAAAACAACCACCGCTCTCTTCCAAAGATTCACCAGAGTGTCGCCTTCCACAACAAGACATGGTTGTATCTCGTTGGTAGCAAAGAGTGCTCTAGCTTGAGCCGCTCATCATTCCCGGGCCTCTTCAAACCTTTAGCAGACCCAGTACTTAAAATCCTCTTGCTCTTGCCTCCATCTTTTCTCGCCGCCATTTAAAAGCTTAGCCTCTTCTGGCTATCTTCGATTTCTCCACCAAAGGTGGCAAAATTCCTTTCTTTGCCGTGGGCTATCAATACCCGTAATTCATCGCTTCAACCCATCCTCTAAACGCGCACAACGTTAATAATTAGTTGGCACAATACCGGGCATAACGACCAGACGCAAAAATTCCCGCTTCATAAGTCGCCACTGGCCTTACTTCCTTGAACCAGATTAAAAATTCTTCCTCCCGCATCCACATAGCTAGCCCCAACATACTTTCCTTGAAATGAGGTTTTGAAAAATCCCAAGCACTTCGACTACCGAGTGCCTTCCCAACGAAAAGAAGCCACCATTGATACGCTGCCTCTCAACAAGGACACAACTCCTCTTAGTTTCTCCGGCGCATGTACATTCCAGATCATCCATGATCCACTCCATAGCCTCGAGCCAAGATTCGCTACACTTGGGGCTACACTCGAGACACCCTAAAAACCTCAAAGACCGCCGATCTAAGTCATTTCGAATTGATCCACGAGCCACCGCCCTGGGCTTCTAGCCCCAAGAACCCTTTTTAAGACTTGTAACATTGCTTGGGACAAAGCAATGTCCTCCTCATACGATCATGTGATCCAGCTGGCCCCGGTGACGCAAAGGCCCATTTTTCGCGATGTCCCAATGCTTCGTACACAACCCTAGCACTTCGCTTCTCTACCACGCCACGCCTACCACGCCCACGCCCTCTAGCGCTATATTGACTATTTCGATTTAACTGACATAAGTCTTATGAATCAATATACTATTTTGATATTTATTAAACAATTTCTTATGAGGTATAAGAAGTAAAGTCGTTGTGAACGTATCCTATAGTCTCAATCTCTATAGTTTCAACACCTAAAACTAAAAGTTCTAGAATGTTCCTATAGTCATATCATAACAATCATAATCATACAATAACATACATATTTGACTTGGTGCCTGATAATTCGTCTGTACATACTACCTTTAAAATATACGCTCTATGATTCAAACAATTTCAACAATAAATATTTTTGAACCCAAACCACAACCGAAGTTTTGAAACCGGCTCGATACCATAAAATGTAACACCCCAAACCCGGTTTATATGCTAAGACTAGATTTGACATGTCACACTAATGAATGTACATCTAGTCCTTTAAAGATTTAAAGAAAATCTAATTTTCAAAAAAATTCTTGACGTGGAGTTTATTGAAAATTAAGGTTGATTGATAAATCAAATAATTTGAGACGTAAGAATTTATAAATTGAAATTTAGAAAATTAAATCAATAATTTGAGAAGATTTAAGAGAGTTTGAAAATAATTTTGGAAAATTTTTGAAGAACATTGTTAACCTAAAATTTTCCGAAAGTTAAAATATTTAAGAATGAAACCCTTTTTACATGTTCATTTGAGAAAAAATTATTTCAATTTTTAGAAAATCCCACTTAAAGTATTCAAGCAAATTATAAAATCCATCAAAAGTAAAACAACATTAAAATTTATCCAGAGGCCTTGTTACAACTTAACTTAAAATAGCAAGATAATAAAAAGTACTTAAAAGAAATCCAAAATTTAAATAACCCTTTATTCGTAGTATGGCCTCCACCGAGTCGCCCACGCCCCAAGTCTCCGCCACATCGATCATTACCGAAAAGGGTAAGAAAACGGGTGAGTTACTTAGAACTCAGCAGTGTAAACCACTTACCATGTCCATCGGGCCAAAAATCCACTATATATGTTGGGCCAAAGCCCATTTACAAATATAACATAATAATATGTATAAAATGAATGTGATATGCAATTCCCAAACTAAACCTAATTTCCATCCGCTACACACCACCCGCACTAACCAAAGACACCTGTGGGGGAGCTTTAGTCAACCACCCCGCTAACACACAAAAATAGGCATTGAGACGTTTATCAATTTGTGGACAAGCCACCAGATTTACAGAGTTTACATGGCATTGCCATTTTTCGATTTGTGGCAGAGCCACTGCACTTTGTAGCAAAGCTACCGTAACTTCTCTTCACAATATCCCAACCCATGCAAATCATGTACATAATATGCATATTAATTTACAACCATCCATTCATATAATGGTTACAAACATATGGGCCATTATAAAATTTTCACAACCGCCCATATCACATTTTGGCCCATATAGCACATATCACACTTGGCCCATATATCAAATATCACATTTGGCCCATATAGCACATATCACACTTGGCCCATATATCAAATATCACATTTGGCCCATATAGTCACTTTTATCGATTTGGCCCATTGAGGGAAATTTCAAATTTTCATAGTCTTAATACCGATTTCATAGTCTTTACCAATATAGTGATAAAATGTCATTTTACCCGATTTCACTAACATGTGATTTAATCAAGCGATTTAATACGATATAATTATCTAACCCATGAAATACTTGTGTGAGATTACACACTGGACACGGTGAAGCACTACACTTTCCCCGATCGTCGACACCTAAAAATATATTTTTAACGCCGATTAGATCATTAACACTTATAATAAATCTACTCTAAAAATAAACGGTCTAGGTTTTTACCCTGGATCGCGAATAACTAATATTTGCCGCTCTCCTCCGATGAGGGTCCACAACCCAAAGGAAAATCCCGATGACATAAATAAATTTCTCTCGCTTGAATCTAGAAGGGATCACAAACCGCTCCTTTTTCGATCACCAATCACTACTCCTTTTGATTCGATCTTGTTTGCCTCCATTGACAAATAAATATTAGTCCAAACTAATATTTCGTTATTATAACCGATTGATCTTATGAGCTTAAGTCGGCTTACCGCAAAAATCCTTACACGCTATAGTGATGAAAATCGAGTGATAGAGTCCCTTGAACGATGAAATTCCTCTTCACACAATCTTTCTATGGCTAGAGTCGAATAAACGATGTAGAAATAATCATCACTCCACCGAACCACTACAAGAAGAAAGGGTTTCGCTTGAAAGAGAAAAGATGGTGATTTCGATCAAAAGACCTCCCGAGCCAACATATGAATTTCACAACAGAGGAAAAATAAAAGAATTGAAAAGAGTGTTCTTACCAATTGTTCAAAGATAACCACCGAATGAAAAAGAGTTAAAAGGAAGGAAGGAAGATTAGGCTATAATGAAAATATTGAGAGGATGATGGTCAATAACATTCGACCATGGTGAAATATTAAAGAGGGAGTGATGTTTGAGAGTTTTTGCAAGAAGAAAAGAAGAAGAAAATAGGGTGTTTATGTTTCTGCTTTTCAAGAATGAAAGATGAACAAAGAAAATTCTTGAGGCTAGTGTCCATTCTAAGCAAGAGAAGAAAAGAAAAGAAAAGAAAATGCCCTTCAAGATTGTATGGTTTCTGCAGACAAGAGGAAAAGATTTTGGGGAGAATAAAAGATAATACCTAAAATGGTCAAAATGAAATGGCCAAAACAAAACACAAATTTTACCTATTGCTCAAGACACATCTCGGCTAGGGAGAAGAGTTTTGGAGAGGAAAACTATTGATACACCAAAATGCCAAAATGAGAAATGATCAAAACTAGCACCTTCCTTACCAAATGCTAACCAAAAATTTGACCATCCCCACCCAATAATCGCCCAAGTGCATGGTTAAATGGTCAAAGTTTGGCCACCCAAACTTTCCAAAACATCTCCCTTGAATAAGCCTTATGTTCCCCTACATGCCTTTGCCAATTGATTCCTTTCCCTAAGTTCAATCTTGCCTTTTCTCTTAGCCATCTTGCCATAAAAATAAAAGTCCATCTTACCATAAGTTCAATGCTCACGACGCTATAAGGAAGGAAAACAAAATGAAATTCTCATATGCACACAAAGGATTTGAACTCCTTCCTCAAGGTAACACATATGGCGCCATATCCCCTTTACTATTTGCTCACTTATGCTAGCTTTTTTACCACTTTATTACCTTAATCTTTAAGGTCACTTATTCCATTTCCTTAAAGTACTAAATGCCAAAAATTATTCCAAATCCAAATAAATCTCGAGCCTTCTCCGGACTATCTAAACACACACATTGGATAGTTTAACTAGCTAAGCACCAAAATAATGCAACATATAAAAAATTAAATCTTTAGGATGTTACAGAACCACTATTCGTTTTGGGACACAATACAATGGAAACCGAAAGATGAGAAGAATGGAATCAACCACTTGAAGATTAGGAGGGAAAAAGAAGTAGGGGTTTTGGCCAAGAAGAGATTTGCAACACACGGCTCAAGTTGTACTAGCTAGAATTGGATGAAAACAGAGAAAAAGATGAGTAGAAGGAACACTATAGAAGAAGAGGGAATTTCGGCAAGGAGGAAATGTAACCAAAAGAAACAAAATATTAGGTAAAGAAAAAGTGACCCAAAAATGTGAAAATACAAGGGAGAGCTAGAGAAATTCTTGGCCCCTCCAAAACCATGTATCATCTCTTCCAAAAGATGAGTGTTGACCCCAAAATATTCTTTCCAAAACATCCACCTCATAATAGGCCAACATGTTCCTTCTCTTACCTTTTTCCTTCATTTCTTTCCTTGTTTTTCCCTTTGCTTTCCTCTCCTTACCATATCCTTAGTCTTCTTTCCCAAATTAAAAAGTCTTCCTTACCATAATAAAGCCATGGCCACATACATGGAATGTAGCACAAAAATTAATACAAAATTTGCAATAGTTGGGTTTCAACCTCGACCATTAGTACACTCCACACACCACTTTCCACCTTTACCAATAGACTTTTGTGCTAGCAAAATGCACACTTATTTCCTTAAGTCTTGATGCCACGCACTCTTCTCTCCTTTAAGTGCTTAAACACAAAATTTACCTATAGCCTAACTTGAACCCAAACTTCCTAGAAACCTCGTGAACTTTTCAAAATCACCTTCCTATTAAGTCCAACTTGAAATAATGTCGCTCTCTTGTTCTCAAAAATTTTAAACACTCCTACTCCCCAAGGCCCAATGGGCCCAATTCTACTAGGCCCAAATTCGGTCGTTACAGATCGAAAGTTAATGCAATTCTAGGGTTTTAATTAGAAAGAGATTTCAATTAATCAACCTGTGGTTAGACGTTATTCGCTTCGAGAGAGGGTTTAATATACATTAGGAGTCTTACTGATCAAGTCAAGTGAATAAATCGCTCTGTTCGTGAGTTAGGTAACAAGTGAAGTCTAGGTGGATTATTCCTAAGGGTATCGCCTTAATCAACCGAGTTTTTCCAACAAAGATTTCCCCAATTCACTCTTTTTATCTTTGCGCTTTAGCTTAGTAGTTAGTTAAATTTAGATTAAATAACAACTTCACCGATTTTAGGCTAGATAATAAAAAAGAAAGTTAGTATTAGTACTTTTGGTTCCTTTTGGGTTCGATAATTCTGGTCTTGCCTAAGCTTATGCTACTGCTCGATAGGTGCACTTGCCTCAATCGTTGTTATAGTTAGTTCCTGTGTTCGATCATTATAAATTTAAAACTCAAATCAACGATCAAGTTTTTGGCGCCAACACGGGAACTAAAATATTAAGAAAGCTCTATTTTTATTACTTTAGCCATTATTTTTCGTAATTTATTTTTATTTTTATTTTTGTTTTTGTTTTTTTTAACTTTGCTAAATTTTCTTTCTTTCTTTTCCTAGCAGTACTCTAGTTTATGACTAGAAGGAACCCGAGAGGACCACTAGTATACGACAGTTGATATTGAAGCTACCGCCGCAGAATCGCAGAGAAATTAGGCGAGCCCTAAATTACATGTAAAAGAGCGAGAAGGCGATCTAATCCTACTCAAGGGATTGACAAGAATAATCCACCACCACAAGATTTGTAGAAAATAATGCTCCGCTGCAGACTATGTATGATTATGCTAAACCTCATTTAACAGAGCAGTAATCAAGTATTGTTAGGCCTCGCTATAGTCGCTAATAACTTTGAATTAAAGCCTAACACTATACAAATGATTCAACAATTTGTTCAATTTGATGGTTTACGTAACTAAGACCCAAATACTCATATAGCTATTTTTAGAGTTTTGTGATACCTTCAAAATAAATGGCGTTTCCGATGATGCCATCCGCCTTCTGCTATTTCCTTTTCATTAAGGAATAAAGCCAAATAGTGGTTAAAATCGCTACCACGAGGGTCAATCACTACATGGGATCAAATGACGTAAATTTTTTATTAAAATATTTCCCACCGCCAAAACGCCAAATTATGGAATGATATCTCTTCTTTGTGCGCATTGGATTTAGAGACATTATACAAACACATGGGAGAGATACAAGGATCTCTTGAGAAGGTGTCCGCACTCATGGTTTACCCTTGTGGCTCCAAGTCCAAACTTTCTATAATCTGTAAACCCTCAATGAGGCAACTAATTGATTCACCACGGTGGAACCCCGAACAAATGTAACTTCAAGCAGCCTACGAAGTTTAATGAAGAGATGTCATCAATAACTATCGCTGGCAAAAGTTACAAGGACAAACCAACAAAATCAATTAATTTTTCAACCTCGACGCAAAGAACCATGCTATCAACACAGTAGAGATGATGAATAAAAAGCTTGATAGTTTGTGTTCTTCGAGGTACATCCAAGAATGTAGTGCGACGCAAGTGGAACTGTGGTATAATCCTCGAGTACCCACCCTACCAACCGGGCACGTAAAGCTAACAGATGAACTATATAGGTAATAATTTCAGATCTAATAATAACTCTTATAGTAATACTTATAATCCAAAGTTGAGGAACCACCCAAATTTTTCATGGGGAGGTCAAGGAAATCAACGAATTCAAAGATAACAACCTCCTCAAAATTTCCAAAATCAACCCTATCCATGTGAAAAGAGGTTAACCTTGAAGAGATGTCGATAAAATTCATGGCAGCCCACGTGCACAACCGCTCCAAGACAATGAAACCACCCTTAAGAATCAATGTGCATCAATTAAGGGATCGAAGTCAAGTTGGGGAACTTACTAAGACAAGCTTGGACAACTTGCAAAGATAATTTCCGAACAACCGCAAGGGCGCCTACCAAGCAACACCGAGATTAACCCAAGGAGCAAATCCAAGCTATCATGTACCATGATAGTATAGGTTAGATGAACCCAATCCAATACAAGAAAACGAGGTAGAGAAAGGTAAAGTTGAGGTAACACAAGAAAAGCCAAAACCGGTAATCAAAAGTACCAACCTCGCATTCCTTATCCCAAGCATTAAGGAGAGACGACACGAGGAATAGTTCGTAAGTTTCTTAAACTTTTAAAGAAATTACATATTAATCTTACCGCTACTTGAAGCTCTTACGCAGATGCCGATTCTAGGAATTTTTAAAAGAGCTTTTGACGAACAAACTAAGGATAGACGAGGCATCACACGTGGAACTAAACGCAATGTGCTCTTGCATCTTGCAAAATAAACTACCACAGTAAATTAAAAGATCCAGGAGTTTTACGATTCCATTTTTAATTGGTAGTTTACCTATTGATAATGCGTTAGTTGATTTAGGGGCAAGTATAAATGTCATGCCTTATAAATTGTTTAAACAACTAGGTCTAGGGAAACCCAAACAAACTAGGATGAGCATTCAACTAGCCGATAAAATCAAGTAGAATTCCTAGGCTATTATCGAAGATGTTCTTGTAAAAATGATAAATTCATTTTCCCAAGAGATTTTGTTGTCTTAGACATGGATAAGGATAATTTGATTCCTTAATTTTAGGAAGACCCTTTTTAGCAAATCGCTAGAACAAAAATTGATGTTGGTATAGAGAACTCATACTTGTAGGTGGCTAATCGATCGCTTTACAAGCTCTTGACTCGCCAGACAACAATTGATGAAGGTGAGAAAGTAAATTCAGCTTGATAACCAAGTTGTTCAACTTTCACCACAAGAAACACCATAAGGTTACAAACTCGAACCGAATCATGGACCCCATGACAACAAAGAAGAATTACATAAGGAACGGTTGCTAGGGTTGACAAATTAGAAGAGTGGAAAACACAATTCAAAGAAGAACCTAACACACAAAGTAAAATCAAGGAGCCCCTGTAAGAGCTCATAGGAACAACAAACCACTTCAAAATAGGAGACTGTGCATCGTTAGATAAAGCAGATCCTCGCTCATCACATCGTAACTCAACACAAACGAAGAAATTCCTCTCTGAGGTACACAATATTTTCCCATACTAACAAATGAGGTAAGTAATCCTATTTTTGGTACTTTCAATATAAACGCTTCTCGACTTAAACTTTATCAAGGAAATAGAACTGATAGCATAAGGGAAGATATTCAAATTTTTAAACCACCTTGATTTTTATGAATACAAGGAAAGTCTAGCTTAAGACTTTAAAAGAGCGCTTCTGGGAGGCAACTCGAGCACTAACCCTAATTACTTTCTGATTTGTTTTCATTTTATTTTATTCTCTTATCTTAGTCTTAAACACCTAGTTTTAAACTAACCAAAAGTGCGATTTCAACCCACACGCGCCTTTGCACACGGCCGTGGCCATGGCCGTGTGGAGGTACAGACTCCGCATCGACAATGGCGTAAGAGGTACAATTTAGAAAGAATCAAATCTTCAAGTCACAGACTTAACCACCACCCCACTGCATCGACAAAACGCCATGGTCGCGGCGACGAGCCGCGGACTACATCGACTTATCACCAACGGGCGTGGCAATCAGAAATGGGCGAGGAGACATGAACGATGCTCAACATGGCCGCGGCGATGCAGCCGTGGTCGGTCGACATCGTAGTTTACTACACTGGGCGCGTGGCGCCGTAACATGGGCATGGGAGAAATGATACGATGCATAACACGCCATGCGAGGCGCCGCAGGAATCAACATGCCCATGGTACACCAAGGCGTGGGGTTGTATCAGTTGGAAAATCTATTTAAACCCCTCCTTTTTCTTCTCCTACTAACTCTCAACTTTCCACCATTTTCATTTTTCCCATTCCTCTTCTAACAAAACCCTTGATTTACCACATCGATGTTGAAGAAGCTAAGGAATCACATAGTCTCCCTGCAGGGAGACCGATCTATATAAGTTTATGCCTACCGCTTCAATCATTCGACGAGCCAAGGATATTTGAGGCCATTTAGTTTTTATTTCTTTTTTCTTTGCTTCAATTTCCTTATCTTTACTTTCTTCCGCTAATTTAACTTATTTTATTTTAGTTTCTGGTTTTAGGTTCTAAAGGCTACTTGGGAATCACGCTACTCGCCACCGCCAAAGACTCTCCGTAGCCTTAGAGGTCACACCCACCTCGCGAACCATCCAACAATAAGGACCCTCACCATCCATCTTTTCTTTAATTTTATTTTACTTTCTGCTTTCTTTCTTTATCTTTCTTGTCTTTAATTATATATTTAGTTTATTTTAAATGTGTCTTAATAATTCCTCGCTAATCCTCCATGAGCTACCCAATTTCTTCATCTAGCACAGAGCTCGTTAGTAACAACCACAACAAAAGACCATACACCTCCAACGATCTTTCACCTCCAATCCAAGGATGTCATCCATAATTCAGAAGTTTCACTTTTCCCCATATCTTATGATTTTATTATTATTGTGCTATTATCTATCTTTGTACATTGAGGGCAATGTATATCTTAAGTGTGGGGGTGAATCTTAAGGATTCCAAACTTTTGCATTATTCTCAAATCCTCAATTATGTCTTGTTCTAAAGTAAGTTTCTCATATTATGATTAGAATGAAATTCCCATGACTTATGATCTTTATTGATATGTTTTAGATTAAGTCATTGATAATTGTGCATTGATAATTAAATTCTAAGATACTAGAGAATCAAGCATGATAAGTCTATTTTTCAATTAAATTTTTTTCTAGGTTGTTAACCGAATTTGAATATTACTTTGAAATTTGAAATTTACGAGGTTGATATCAAAATACCCATAATTTTTGTGAGATTTTGAGCCTTATAAGAGCATATATCCTTTTTCATGCCCACTTTTGATTATGAGCGTGTCAACATTGAACCGTTATTCTAGAACTTGCCTCGATTATACATGTTGAGACCACATCTTTGATTTGATATACGTAGAAATGATAAAGGCACCTAGGATTTAACCCACTTACTCCATAAAAGCCTACCTTCATAATTAACCCCTAGTGAACCCTTTGATCCTAACAACCCTTTTATTGACTCACACACTAATATTCACCATTCTTCTTGACTACCTTTTTTGTCTAAATTTGATTTGACTCAGCTTGCCTAACTATGTTCTTTTTTATTTCAGCTTGTTAAAGTTCTTTATTATTACTTGATTTGTTCTAAAAAAATCAAGTGTATTCATTATTAGTTTTTTGATTAAGTGAGCTTATACGCTTAAATTCCAATTATTGAAGAAGAAGCTCAGATAGAGTATTATTAGTACAAGTTTTCAATTGATGTAATTATTTATCAGCTTCATTTTTTCTAGTTAGGTAATTTGTCAATTCGATCTCGATTCTAACCTCTAATTCAGCCTTTATCCACACCTTAACCCAAGCCCCATTACAACCCTTTCAAAGACCTTTGATTTGTGCATCATCTCATATTACAGTTGGTGGAGATTTGATTTTCATGCAAGCCTATGGGATTAACTTTTCTGTGTTTGACATTTGAGTGCTTAATGTGAACCTTAAACACTTCGAGTGATTTGAGTGAATCTTTTGTGCGGATGTCAATCCTTGTAGGTTTTGGATGGTGGGAAACACCTATGTTTTGTGCTACAAATGTATGACTTATATTGTTTGAATCTTTAGGACTCTTTGAGTTAAATTATCCATGTATAAATTATCTATGAATTATGATGAGACATTGTTGATAGGAACATTGAATCATGGAAAGTTCGCTTTAATTGTAAGTTGAGATTTTTGTTTGAGGACAAGCAAAAGCTTAAGTGTGGGGGTATGTGATAAACCGTAAAAGTAACATATTTTAATCCCATATTTAGCATACTTTTTGGATGATTTATCCCTTGATTTATGTAAAAGGTTCTCTTAATCCTTTCTTTTCGTGTTTTATACTCGTGAAAGCACCGAGGATGGAAAGAACGAGAAACGGGCTCAAAACGGACCAAATTGGGCCAAAGTGAAAATCGACACTACCGGACTTGAGCCAACACTACTGCGGTCTCCTTGATAGACTAGAACACTACCGATCACGATTTACACGGGTATGTCACCTCATTAAAAGTCCAACACTACTTTAAAGACGATTCACACGCGCGTGTGCCATGGCCGTGTCCCCGCTATGGAGAAGAGAAATTTCACTCTTAAAAGGATACTTAGGTAAAAGAAACCCGCTTTTAAAAGCCTATATAAACACCCTAAGTATAACCTAGAAAAGGGCGTGAGCTAGGCCAAGGAGCCGACTTAAAAGGTCGATTTGTGGGAAACACTCAAGATAGCCAGTTGATCCATCTCAAGAAGTCGTAATTTACTCAAGACAATGATCTCTCCTTCAATTCCTTTAAGGGTTTTAGGATTTCTTATGTTTTGTTTTATCTTTTCTTTTGAGATGTTTTCTGCTATTATTATGAACTAAACCCTTCAGACACTCAAGGGGATGAAACTTAGATGAATCTTGTTATCGCTTACTAAACTATATGATAATTACTTGATTTGTTCTAATTATGTGTTCTTAATTCTTGTGTTAATATTTTCTGGATATTGATTCAAGTTTGATGTGCTTAGGTGGAGGAGCAAAAGTCCCCGCTAAGAGTAGATCTAGTATAATTGCTTGAGTTGATCGCGCTTTCAGAGATAGGGTAACGAGATTTTGCCAAATTAGGTGAAACCTAATATGGGAGTCCATAGATCGAAAGTTAATGCAATTTAGGGGTTTTAATTAGAAAGAGATTTCAATTAATCAACCTAGGTTAGACGTTATTCGCCTCGAGAGAGGGTTTAATATACATTAGGAGTCTTACTGATCAAGTCAAGTGAATAAATCGTCCGTTCGTGAAAGTTAGGTAACAAGTGAAGTCTAGGTTGATTCTTCCTAAGGGTATCGCCTTAATAAACCGAAGTTTTTCCAACAAGATTTCAATTCACTCTTTTATCTTTAATGCCTTTAGCTTAGTAGTTAGTTAAATTTAGATTAAATAACAACTTCACTTATTTTAGGCTAGATAATAAAAAAAGAAAGTTAGTATTAGTACTTTTGGTTCCTTTGGGTTCGATAATCCTGGCCATGCCTAAGCTATACTACTGCTCGATAGGTGCACTTGCCTCAATCGTTGTTATAGTTAGTTCCGTGTTCAATCATTATAAATTTAAAACTCAAATCAACGATCGCAGTATATATATATATAAAGCCATGCTAAAATGGCATGATTTTTTTTATGCTTGAGTTCGATTATGTCCGATCATGGTTTAAGCTCATTTTGGTAAATATGCTATATGACATGCATGAATGGTATTTTTGATTATACAATGTGATTTGTATTCATATATGTGATTAATGATTTATGATTTTGACTTAGATTATAAGGTAGATGATTAATGCTTGATGAATTATGACAAGTTACATATAAATTGATTAAGTAATGTTTATATTATATGTTCATGTATTGATTCTTCTGGTTATTTGTGATATAATTAGTAGGATGTTCAATGTATGAGTATATTCTGGCTATACTTAATATATGAAAATATATATGTGCTTATGATACGCTCTCTTATGGGATAGATATTGAGGTTCGTGGTGGTGGTAAGTATGTGTATATAACATGCGAAATAGTTGGTATTTATATGCGGTTTTAGGTATAGATTAATTGAGGTTATGAAAATAATGTATAGACATGATCATAGTATGCTAATTAGGCAGAAAGGTTTAATATGAATGTTCAAAATGACTCAAATGGATATGGTCATAAATGTATAAAATATGTAATAAGAAAATATGTATATTTGGTTTAGTCTTAAAGTCAATTTATGTGTATTATATAGAATAAGTGTATATGTCTTGTATGTCGTGGTATGTGTAAGAAATATGTTAGTAAACTAGGTATATTATGAACTCATCTATTAGGACCGAAAATGGTGATTGGTATAACGGTCAAATGAATGTGAATTAATGGTTAAAATTTGGTTGGTGTTTTGTTATGCGCTTTTAATTTAAGTATGGTAAATTGGTATGTGAATTGAGTGTACTTTTAGTTGTGATTTGTGCTCAAAATGTTTTAAATTAATTTAGTCATATGTGAATGGTCTTATGACTAGGAAAGAGGTATGTTTAATCTTAAATGATAATTGTTTATGTGTAATATATTTAAATATATAACTTTTGCAATGTGGATGTTTTAACCTAAATTAATGACCTAATCATGTTTGCTTATATTGACTAATGTTAATGCCGTGATATGTGGGAGGTATTTAAGTTGTATAAATATTGGTTCATATTAGTTATATGAAATGTATTAATATATGTTTGCATGTTTTAATGTATGTGTATATAAATTGTAAAGTAATAAGCCATCTGATACTTTGATTATGCGAATGTTATATGAGAAGTATTTTTATATGATTGAATGGTGGAGTTTTAAACATGTGAATTGTGATCATATGAGATGTGTTTTGGCTCAGAATACCTTGTAACCTAAGTCCCATGACACGGATACGAAGTTAGGGGTGTTATATAGCAACATGCTTTTTACTTGCATTTTAACATATTAAATTAAATGATTAAATAACAAATTTTATTTCTTGTATGTATGATTATATTGGAAAATTGCATAGTGGATCCATTGGATATAGTTGGCATGTCATAGGATTTGTGAGTACTCACCATTATTTGTGATATTATGAACATATGGCACTTGGTAGGCTAATTTGTTTTGAGTAGATAAGGGAGTGTTGAGCTTGAGTCTCCACCATTGGGTTATTTGAGGCGCCATAAGGGGAGTGTGTGGCTTCGCCCGCCTAATTCGTGAGGACTCAGATTTGATTTGTGGGAGTTCAAGATCCGCTTATCCAATGTATGATCACACGCTTACTTATTGCAATGGATGTATTATGACAATATAATTGAATGTTTGTGTTAAAAGATGATTTTACATGCCATGAAAAATTTGATTCTTAATTTTGAAATAGCATGTGATGTTATGGTGAAATGTTAACATGTTATGATCAAAAATTCAATACTTAATTGCCTTGATTTATGCATGATTGGGTGAAAATTACTTGAAGGTTTTACTATCATTCACTAAGCTTTTAAGCTCACACCCTAACATTTCGTAAAGAATTCTCTGCCGTAAGGAGTCTAGTAGAAGTGAGTGTAAAGGCATCCAAGAATAAGGCTCGATAGTGGCTTAAGAAATTTACTTTAGAGACTATATAGGGGCATTGTGATGCTTTTGGGACTAGTGTTATTTTTCTTGTAATGGACATTGGGCATTAAATTTTGACTTTAATTTTGGTGATTTTATAATTGCTTTAATACATGATTTTATGTCTAATTGATGTTTGATTTATGGTATGTTGATGAGTGTTCATACAGTTGGTTGATAACACGGTGTATGAAGCATGTATTTTATACTAACAATGTTTAATTGAAGCTTACCATGGAGTGGATTGCTTGTGACTAAGGTATGTAGCTTGTATGAATTAATTGGTGTTTGCATAAGCGTGTAATTGGGTGTTAAATTTTGATTATTTGTTGCATATTTATTGTAAATAAATTAAATTGAGATGTGTAGATGTTTATGGTAATTAATTGTAGCTATTTCAAGTTTAATGGGTAAGTAAAATATGTAAAATTGGGTAATTAGAACAAATTTTTGACAAAATAGGTGTAGTGGTTTGCACGCCAAGGCAGGGGTTTTTGGGAGTTTGATTTTTAGTTTTTGTAATCTAGTATTCTAATTTGCTTAATTTATAATTTAGTCATAAAACTAGATTACATTAATTGAAGCCTTAATGATAGGAAACTTGGTATTATTTTAGGATTAGACTTGTAAATGTCAATATTTGGTAGAAACGCCTTTTTTTTTTTTAATTTGGAAAATGTACTAAAAGTTTATAAAAGTTACGATTTAGCCCCTAATAATAAAACTTGAATTAGACATAAGAAATGAACTCAATTAAGCTAAATATTTTAGGGCTTGCATAATTTGACTAAAAGAAGGTTGGTAATTATTTAGAAATAAAATCGTGATAGTTTAACCTTAGGTGGTAAAATGACCAAAATGCCATTAGGTTTAAATACTTTTAAAAATTTTTAAAATGGTTCACAAATTGCTTCGTGCATTAATAAATGATAGTTAATTAGTCATAAATGAGGTGTTATAAGGTTGGGGTAAAAGGCTTGATGGTCATAATGGAGAGTTACTTGTGACTAATGTAACGCTTTCAAATTCGGGCCGGTAAATAAGTAGATTATTGATATAAAAATACAATATAAACATTTTTTTCATTTTTTAGGTAAATTGTAAATAAGTATATTATTGATATAAAAACACAATACAATACAATACAATTTTTTCATTTTTTTGCAAATTGTGAATAAGTAGATTATTAATGTAAAAATTCAATACAATGTACAATACAATTTGTTAATTTTTTTATAAACATACAAAAAAACAAACAATTTTTAAGAAAATGTGAATAAGTAGATTATGGATGTAAAAATTCAATACAATACAAATTAAAATTTAGCAAAATAAATAATTATGTACATGAAATAAATTTAAAATAAAAAATCATCCCCGCTATCTACTGAATGTGTACCACAACTCGTGGGTTTTAGTTACAAGGATTTCATCGTGGTTGGGGTTCTCGCTCATCGCTTTCATCTTCATATTTATCTTCATCTTCATCTTCACCTCCATCTCCATCTCCATCTCCATCTCCACCTCCACCTCCACCTACACCTCCATTTTGATCTTTATCTCCAACATTGTCTTCATTTTCATCTTGTTCTTCCATGCTAGATTGCATTTTCATCTTAGGTTCCCATTGTATATCATCGATTGTATTAATAAATGGTTGCGAAGATGACCCACCTTTGAAAAATAGTAATTTGGGGGGTGTTTGCAACACTATCGGCTAAAAGTATATGGTGTCGAATAACCCTACAGTATAGAATTTTAGAATTGTAGGCGATATGTATACATTGGTGTTGTTGATGAGGGCGTGTAATATGCTCCTACGAATATAGGTTGTCAAAAAATTCCTAGAGAAGGTGTTTATGCATGGTATGATGGTGCATAATGTGGTGCTTGTGTGAAAAAAACATGGGATTAGTAAAAGCACTAGAAAAATATGAACCATACTCGACTAGGATGTGGTGCACCCATCGATATAGAATTTGGTGTTGGAGTTGATGATGATGAACTCAAACATGTACTCCCAATATGCCCCACATAGGGCCGTGTTGGCCTTCTATGACGAATTTGTCTACTCCTTTCCTCCTTCGGCAATGTGATAAGGCTTACCGTGAAGTCTAAACCATGTCATGTAATCCAAAGACGCCACCAAATCCAATCGTATTAATTGTTTGCACATAGGTATGAAATCATACCTATGTTCCAAGATGTAGATATACTTGGCATGGAATTTAGGCCAATCTTCATCGCTTTCTCCCCGAAAGTCAATCTTGTGAAGTTCATCGAGCTCCTAGGTGAGGGCAAAATATTTTGCACAAATTCAAATCGCCGTGATCACTTGATCGTGATTCATGCTTCTCAACCATCGCAAAAAACTATCAATTGCACTTTGACATGCCAAATATTTCAATTCACAAAAATTCGGTTGAGATACATTTGAAGTCTCGATCAAAGTATGACATTCATTCAAACTACAATACAAAATTATAAATTTTATCATGGACCTAATATTAAATTTCAAACCTTTACGCAGCTTATTATATAATTGAATAATTCAAAACTAACCCCTATTTCTCACTATTGATATAATAATAATCAATATCTTCGAGCTTGTTCGATATACCCACACGATTCGCGCCATTGTTCCACCAATTCAAAAATATGTTATTTCATATATATAATAATGAAAAATAATGTGATAATTATATTATTAAATGAATCGCATCTTTATTACGAGTGGGAACTGATAAGGGAAGGTTACTCGGACGAAAAATGGTATGTGATACCATGCTTATGATCAAGGAGTATACAACCACCGATTTCAATTTTTTGGGCTTCAATTCTCGACGTATATCTCAAGACAATGTAGCTTAGATAATTGATCCTCAACTAAGTCGCCTCACTTTTTAAGTCGATTAGTTGTAGGAGTCACCTTAAATGTACCAGATTTAGAGATTTATTTGGCATTAGAAGACCACCGATCAACCTTAGAATGAATGCTCGAGTGAATTGTTGTCTTTCAACCGCACTAAAAGAGTTGTGGAGATGTGAGAAATTGTCTTCTAACCATTTCATTTCTATCCGATCGCCACTAAACTTGTCCAACATTTTGCCTAATAGTTGGTGGCAAATTGCGCCCAATCGCTAACGCCAGACACTCCCATAACGCCCGACCCATCAACTAGTAAATCCGTTGTAATGCCACATCATCGAAAAGTGTAATCATACACTCACCGCATGGAAGATGGAATTTGTGTGTTTTAGATTCCCATCTTTCCAAAGAAAGTATCGAGCAAGTGCAAAGCTTCCAATTTAGTCCTGGCTGAGCATATGGGACACGTGCAAGAATCCTCGCTCTTTCCAAGTGTTGTTCAATAACATGCGTGCCTCGCATTTTTAAATTGTGTATATATGTCTCGATAATCCGATCTCTCGCTCGATTATATAAACATAAAAATTTTAAAAATAATATTAACAACTTAATAATTATATTCATTAAAATAAAAAAAGTAATAATATTTCCTTACCATTTGTAATTGAACATCGAAATGTGTTTTTGATCCAAATGAATTGGAGGCTTGACATTTTTAAAAACTAAAATTATGAAAATAAAATAAAGTCAAAGAAATTACAAAATAGAAAATTGAGAGAAGAAGAATTTGAGAGAAATTGAATGAAAAATTTAAAAATAAAATAGTTGAGAGAATTGAGAGAATAGAATTGAACAAAAAATTGAAAATAGTCAAGGTTTATATAGAAAAATTACCATTGGAGAAAAAGTTATTATTGGTCCAAATAGCTAGAAAATCAACGGGTTGGATTTTCTAACCATTGGAAATCTAATGCTTTATAATAATTTTCTTTTTTAAAAAAATGGCGAACTTCTCTCTAAAAACAACATATTTCCTTATTTTCAAAAAAATCTTGCCTAAATCTCTAAATTTTCTTTAAAATCAATATATTTGCCAAATTTTGTCAACATCTTTTACCTTAAAATATTTAGGTACCAAAATAGAAAAAAAGAAGAAGACATAATTTAGATGTCAATTTATATGTTAAGCCATTTTCTTAGAAGAGGCTTAACGACTTGATTAATTGTTGGACTAAAAGGTATTAATTTAGAAAAAGTAATTTAAATACCATTTATTACAAAAATTAATTTAAATATTAATAAAAATATATAACTTAAATTCCTATTTATAAGTTAAACCTATAATTTTTTGTAACAACTCCACCTAAATAATCTTAAATCTCCCTGATTAAAGCACTGTTCATTTTAAAACCACTTGAACCACAACATAGATGTCATAAACTTTTGAAGGAGATAAATACTTATTCTTAACCTTATAATAAAATTAAAATATTTTTACGCATTTTCATAAATTTTTATATATTTAATTTTTCAACAGTCCTATAGATTATGCAATTAAAATTAACATTTTTTTAAAAAATTTGGATCGTTGAATATATTATATAAAACATACTCGATGTAGTGGAAAAGAAACAGCGTCAATATAAAAGATATCATTGATCTTGGCCAATAAGAAGCAAATCGTGGATGCTTCCTGAAGGACTAGAAAAGGCCGAATAGGGTTTGCAAATAAGGATAGGTCCAAGTGTTCGGGTCCAGAACCTTCATTATCCCTCTCCCCAACTCTTCAAGATCCTCTACAAACTTCCTTCGCTCTCTCTTTCACCTATATATACATATATTCTCCCACCTTTCACCACCTCAAACCAACACTCATCGTCAAACACATATACACAAAGTTCTAAATTCTTAACGTCTTCTGCGTTTAATATAAAATGGCGGCTTTAACTTTGTGTTGCTCATCATCTCCATTGGTATCAAAAAGAGCTGTTTCTTCTTGTTCCATTAAAGCTGTAACGCCATTCTCTGTATATTTTCCATCCAAGAATCCCTGCATCAGCCGACTCTCTTGTAAGGGCACAGGCTGCTGGGGGATAATAACAAAGATACGTCAGTGGACGTGCATGTCAACAAAGACAAACTGGTCGCACAGCTGTTGAGAAGTGGCCTAGAAGGTTGGCTGTCGATGTCTCTCCTTTGGTAAGTATTTGCATTTTGGGCACGTACCGTTCATCATCCATATTCACACTATCCTAACGTGATTCATTGATGACAGGTTTGTTGGACCCTTTGTCTCCGATGAGATCAATGCGTCAAATGCTGGACACAATGGACCGAATAATCGAGGATGCCATGATATGGCCGCAGCAGGGAGCCGAACAGGAGGACAGGTGCGTGCACCGTGGGATATCAAAGACGATGAACAAGAGATCAAAATGCGATTCGACATGCCAGGACTGGCGAAAGAGGATGTGAAGGTTTCGGTAGAGGACGATATTCTGGTTATTAAAGGAGAGCACAAAAAGGAAGAAGAGGGGGAAGATGATTCCTGGACAAATAGAAGCTACAGTTCCTATGATACTCTGTCTCCAGTTACCCGACAACTGTGAGAAAGATAAGATCAAGGCAGAGCTGAAGAATGGAGTTCTTTTCATCTCCATTCCCAAGTCTAAAGTTGAGCGCAAGGTTATGGATGTTCAAATTCAGTAAAAAATAATGTTTCAAGTGTTTTTTTTTTTTTTTTTTTTAAATCTTTTATCTCCGTTATGTACTCTTAATCTCTTCGTATTTTGCATAAAATGTAGATATGGTTGTGAATGATAAGGGAAATAATATATTTTTCCATTTCCAGTAATCATCATCAACCGAGGGTTGTGTTTGCTGTTGTACTGACTGGAAAGCTTAATTGTTCAGCTAAGTTTATTTCTTGATTGCAAGGGTAATAAGGCTTGAAATTAACCAAGCACATTATCTTAGGGAAATTGATAGAAAATGTAAAACCATATCCACGTACCAACAATCATCTCATCATTGACTATTCCCAAAAGCTTCAACAGATCACCTATATTTTATATTTAATAAATACAAAAATTATGTTAAGTATACGTTATATATTAACACCTAAATCTAAATATATTTAATCGTTTTTATTATATTTATTTTTAATGATAGAAATTAAAATTTCATTAAAATATTTAAATTATTTGATCAAAATTATAAAATTTATTAAATATCCATATAGTGATTTAGAAAAAGCAATTTAATTAAAAATTAATATTTTCAATAATTTAATTTTTTAGCACTTTGATATTTCAATATAAAATTGTTTTAAAAAAGTGTAAAAAATATAAGGAGATAAAGGCTTATTTATCATTTAATAGAAAATAAATTTAATTATTTTTATTTTATTTCATCTCATTTAAAATTATAGTATCTTTCATCAAACAATCTAATTATACTTAATATTTAAGTAATATGCTAAACAAATTTTATAACTTAATTCAAATTTAGTTTTCCATTACTTTTTTCTTCAAAATTCACTTTTAAACTCTTAATTTTTTAATTTATCAAATATAACTTAAGAGTTTAGACTAAACTAACAGTTTAGAGTTTTTTTTTTCGAAGATGATTTCTGAATTTTTTTTTTTTTTTGGTTCCAAAGAAAATTTGATTAATAAAAAAGATTTAGTAATTGATGGAAAATAAAGCAATTCTTTGAGAAATTCTCTTTTCAAATATTTACTGCTAACATTTGTTTTATAAAGGTTTTTATCTAACGATATGTAAGAGTAATTTTCTATATTAATTTCTTGAGTTAATTTGGGAAATTCAATTTTAAACATTTTATAAAATATATTAAGTTTATATCTTAAATGATTTGAATTGTATAAATTGTTTGATTTCATCCAAAATAGCTTTGTTCAAAATTGGGCTATTCACTTAACCTCGAACGGAAATTTAAAATTTGAGAGGATTTAGCACAATATTAGGCCAAAAAATGTTTGTTTAAAATATGGATTGAGCTTTTAGGCTTTAATATCTAAGGCTCGACATCACCTTGACATGACTTGATTTCTATGTTTGTAATATATTATATTGTATTATTTTTATATATTATTTATGACACATAAAAATAATATATAATATTATAATGTTAACATTAAAAATATTAAGATGCCTATATATAAAATCTTAATAAATGGAAAACATATAAAATTATTAAATATCAATTTAATAATATAATTTTTTAAAAAAATAAAAAATAATATGAGAGTGTAGTTTTAAAATGGGCTTGAGCCTAATTATTTGCAAATATGGATAGTTTTTGGACAAAAATTTAAGCCCATGTTTTGATTGATCGAGATTGGGCTAGTATAAAGTGTGTTAATACCATGCTCAAACCTAATTAAGCTAAGTTGACAAGGAGTGATTAACTCTCACAAATAAAGCAAATGGCATATTGTACCAATTCACAAGATAAGTTTTGTTTGAATAATAACATCACTTAAAGTCTTTTGTAAGTTGCTCACTTTTGAGGATGAATGCAAATAATATTTTTCAATCTTCCATCACCATCAAGGTCTTTTTTGGTGGTAAAGTCATTATCCGTCTTGCATTTTGTTAAAAAAACTTGCATAATGACTCAACATCCTCCTTTGTAGAATCAACTTCCTTGCATATCAAGATAATCTCTTAGAATCATGTGGTAACATTTCATTTTTATTTGGCCCACCTAGTTAAACTTGAGCATTTAATAGTGTTGTTGGAAATTCAAAAGTTAGTTATATCATTTAATTTCAAGGATTCTCTTAATCGATTCGACACATGTTTATGAAGGAATAGATTTAAACATGTCAAGAAACAATTTAAGAGGATGATATATGATTTCATTAGTTACACACCACTTCCAATCATTATCAAATCCAAATTTGACCATTGCAAGAAAACTACTTTTTCTTGCTACTCTTATTCTCATCAAATTTGTCAACTTTACACAAGTTAAAAGAGCATATTTGAGTACTTCACCACCTTTTTATACAATAATCTATTCATCATATTAAATGCTTTGAACTTTGAATCAATGATGGTGAAGTATACCTTTGGTAGGGTTTGTTTCTAAATTCAAATTATGGTCATCCTCAACCTTATACTTGAGATAAAAATCTTCAATCATTCTTTTGAATCATGGTTTATGTAAGATAATGAATCATCGTATTCTTTCTTTCATTATGTTATATTTATCAAATAATTCAAACAAATTATTTAAGGTTTGTCTTACATCAAGGTTCATGTTGACATCGTTTAGGAATAATCTCTTTCTCCTTCACCTATTTTCAATTTTAATTTGAATTTCCATTATTTAAAATTATTATAGAGATTAAATGAAAGTTTGATAGTAATGAGAAAGTTATATGTCGCTTGGAATTGAGTTGATCATATACTTGTATAACGAGTTGCGATCAAAGCTCATGATTAACGCACACAGAGCACCCTATGTGAGGTTAATCGATTAAACGGGGCTCGCAATTTCTTGAATCGACTCAAATTGTGGAACACATGGACACTCATCTTGTAGATAGACACTAATCTCAATCATTGATGTAATTTGATTTGTACCGTTGATTTGAGGGAGCTTTAACTATAAATAAAGGCCTCCTCATTTGTAAATGACCGTCGCATGATGCATCGCGTAAAAACAAACAATTTTGGAAAACTATTCTTTGAAGAGTGATTTTAGTTACATGCATATATCAATTGTAAGATTTATAGTGTCCGATGGAACACCTGAGTATTCCCAAGGGTCTAACCCAAAAGAGATGGAAATTGACTAATAAATAGTGCACACTCTAGAGTCTAAGGGCTACTAGTATTACGATTTATAGTATGACAAATCATAATAAGAAAATGTTGCAGGAAATTAAAACGCTTACTCTAGGGACCAAATTTTAAAAACTAAAAGATTACAAAATTAACCAATAAATGAGTAACGATGGTCGTTGACTTCAGGCGTGGTTCATCGATTTTTTTTGAATGAGGGACTTAAATCGATTAAATTACTAAAGTGACTCAATTTTATATCTCAATCTCAATTTTACCAAATTAGACAAATTAATCCAATTTGTCTCTCGATCCCATCGGGTAATCCCAGACTAATGAATTGGAGTACAACAAAAGTACTTTCTAGATCTCACTTGTCTAGATGTCTGCTATGGCATCAATCCTAAGTTTTTAGGTTCATTCAAATTAATACAATTTATTACGATTTGGTCCTTCATTCAAAAATCCAGCCACCACATCTCCATCAACCAACCCCTTAAAGGTTTAGCTACTCATGTTGAAAATACAACTAAAAACCATGGAAATAAAAGCAAAGAAGCCAAGAAAGTAAAGCTTAAGAAAAATATAAAAGTTGAGATTTTATGCAAGAAAACTTAAAGAAAACATGAAACAAAAAGCATTCAACAAGAAAATTCAAAGCAATAAACATAAAAGAACAAACTTTAAATATTTAAAGTGAAAGAAACTGAAATACATCAAACTAAAACTAGAAATATCATTACAACTCAAGCACAGTGGACTCGAATGTAATGCACTGCTTTTAGTCAAATCGAATGTGCTGGTTTTGGGACCATAAATTTGAGGTCAAAATAATTATTTTATTATTATTTTAATGTCTACAGCATGATAATATGATTTTGTGAAAAATTCTCTAAGAAATTTATAGTTTGAGTGCTTAATTTGATAAAAGGACTAAATCGCATAAAATGTAAAACTTGTGTTCTATTAGCTAAAAGGGTCTAATAGCTATGGAAATTTAAAGAAGAGACTCCTTATGTTGTAATTAGATTCATTTTAATGTTATTGGACAAAGATGGACATCATTTAAGTGAATTATAATGTTTTAATTAAAGGTTAAAATGTAATTTATTAAAGTAAATTAAGTAAAAATCATTAAAAATAAGGTCATCATCTTTTGTTCTATCTACCAATTCAAAAATCAACTAAGGAGACACCATTTTTGAAGCTTGAAATTTTCGCCAGGTTTCATCCTTGCATGTAAGTTCATTTTTGTCCTGCTTTTTAATGATTTCTATGTTTTTGTAGATCGTTGCAGTAGTTTTAATCTAGCCAACCTCCATGGACTAATTTGCAAACTGTTAAAGGTTTAGGTTTTTCCATTGATGAATATAGGTGTATTTTGATGTTTGATGATAGAAAATGTATGCTTCTTGTTAGATAAACAACATTCAGAAAGTGATTTTTGACAGAATTGTCAATTAGGATTTATTTGAAAATGTGAAAATTTTGTGGTTAAATTGTGAAATAAATGAAAATATGGGATGCTATGGTAACAGAAATTTGGCTTAGTATGGGTAGGGACCAAATTGCATGAATTTGTATTTTTATGAAATAAGGACTAAATTTTAAAGATGTTGGAAATATTAGGGGCAAAAGTGTAAAGTTGCCTTTAATGTGTATTTTGACTAAATTGACTAGAATGATGATTGAATTAGTTAAATTTTATTATATAGATCAAGAAAAGTGAAATTGGATTTAGATCTGTGGGAAACAACACTTTGGATTAGTTGATCTGTTCATTGCTTTTGCATTATTCGAGGTAAGTTTCATGTTAATAAGCATTATAGTAATTATGTTTTAAATGCTTATATATGAATTGTTGATGAATATGATTTACGGAAATGTTCACTAAAAATTCGCAAAGAGAAATCCCGATTGAACCTTAAGAATAGATTAGATAAGAATGACATGTCATTAGGGTTATGTGATTTGGGTGTGCGGGTCCGCACGTGCCCCACCGCGTATCGAGTTATCCTGCAGATGTGTCGGTGCAGATTCTCACGCCCAGTGAGCAAAGATCTGTAGTTACGCCATGACCGTTAGCTTGTGTGAGCAGACCCGCTTGATAGCTCCGAGAGTGAGCATTATATGTGATATGAGATTGAGATAGCTTCTGCATTATATATGTGGCACTTAGGGGTGCATGATTCCCAGTATTTGATAAGTGTTATTCCAAATGGTTCAACTGGGCATATCTAAGATATGAAATGGTGAGAATTAGACACTTATCAAGACATGGTGTATGCAATTAAAACTATAGGCGCATTTGAATCTATGGTAGCTGTGAGTTCATGGTAAGTACACTATGTGATTGAATATATGTTAACATTGTGATTGCAATAATTCCCCACCGTATTCAACGCTGAATATGGTTACGAGCATTACCTGGACTTATAAAGACAGTAAAATAATACATTTCACTTACATTTCCTCAAATTCAAAAGTCATCATTTAAAATCTATTCACATCGCTCTCAATACTGCTTCTACGAAATTCAAATCATGCATTCGTAGAAAGTTTGGGACTCAACCGACTTACACCTCGGGAATTTTTTTAACTTAAATCCAGAAAATTCTTCAATGTAATAGTTGTGGACACACGCCCGCGGTGGCTCGGCCAGGTATAGTTACATTTGCGCCCGCGTCAGGCAAGCCAGCAGGGACATTCAAATGGAAGCACATGGAATAACATGCGCTGCGGTCCCAACCTCGGTCCGACTCGTGTAACTTTTCTATCTTGGGCCTGACACGCCAACACACACGCCCGTGGATAGCCCGCAGTGCCTCTTGTAAATACACACATACCCGCAGGTTCCAGCCGTGCTGGCCAGGGTCAAGCAACCTCAGTAGGTATATCGATTTGAGGTCACACCGACCAAGACATATGCCCGTGAGTCAGCCGTAAGTATAGCATCGGACTTGCATTTTTAACTTCAACACTGTGGGACACACTTACTGCGGTAACATAACTATGGTATCACACACTACCGTCGTGACACACGCCTGTCTTCGCCCGTCGTGACAAAAAAATAGTTGGCTTACCAAGCCATTTTGCCACCCAATTTCTGGTATGTACTCTACACCAACTCAACTGGCACTAAAACAAAGCATATATATAGGCATTCAAACTAAACTAACTGCTCAAGCCAATTTATGCTAATTTTTACTACTATCTGCCAACACATTACACAAGTCTGCAAAATAGGACCATTCCATTCATACTAAAATCAGCATAACAACTAAACTATTTGCATAATTCAAACATGCATCATCATTATGCCCAAACTCACAAGCATACATCTTCCCTTAATATCAAATCCATTTTAACATCCACCATACCTATAATCCATAAGCATCATATATCCATCAACATAAAGCTCACAATATAAGCCATATACATACTATATATAAATATAACTAAACCGTCAACAAATTGGGTTTTTCAATTTTCATGGCTATATACAAAACCACAAACTCATATTATTTACAGTTTACTTCAAATGACTAAATTCATTAGCAACACATACACCAAAAATGACCAAAGTCCCTATACATGCCATATACTCAAAATATTTAAGTTCAAAAGTACTCAAGGTGATAGTAGGATAGTGTGATGAAGTCTCCGACGATTCCCGATCCGCCGAGCTAGCTTTGAAATCACTATAAAATACTTTAAAAATAAACAAAGTAAGCCAGTAAAGCTTAGTAAGCTCAAAATTTAAGATAATAAGCAAAACTCACCATTTAATTTACCATTCAAAACATGTATATAACATAAATTACAAATTAATTAACCACAATGTTAACATGTGGATTAAATCATCTATATAACCATGAGTTCACTTCTTTTCATAAGTTCGATGCATACAGCTGGGCTTTTCAGCACATACCTGCTTTGACAACGACTATTCTCACCCATTTTATATCTTCGATATACCCATTGAACCATTTTGGAATATGTAACACTTCAAACCCTATCCGTCACTTAATAGCAGCTACAGGCATTACCGAACAAATCGCAACATACAAACATACATTTATGCATCCATTCTCAAACACCATACAAACATAATCACATTGTCCTCATATAAGGGCCTACGAGGCCTTAAACATGCTTTTGGAAGTTGTCTGTGACTAAACCAATAACTTATGAAAATTCTCCCGAAACTTAGAAATTTTTTCAACATACTTGTGGTCACACGCCATAGTGAATGTGCCGTGGTGCTCATACCCGCTCTAGACATGCCCGTGTCCTGCAAACCGTGGTGAAAACAGGGGATACATCGACTTGGGTCACACGGAGACCACATCGCCCGCTGTTCAGCCCGTGCCCTTCGAATGGCCACACACAAGGCCATCACAACAATCATACAACATGCCAAACACAAGGCCATATACATCATATATCACTCTTACTAAATTCATAAATTAAGTTTTAATTTAGATGGCCAAATACATACCAACATGTACATCATTTACAAGCCAACTTCTCATGGCTAAAATCACAACTCAAACATATCTTAACACTAGCCTATACATGCCATATACCATATATACATCAAAAGTACCAACAAGTTGATCGATAGTGTGACGATGTTCATGGATCCTCGAGTCCGAGCTTAGCTTCATTATCTATAAAATAGGAAAAGAACAAACAAAGTAAGCTTTAAAGCTTAGTGCTTCATATACAAATAAAATTACTTATTACGAATCAATATCATTTTCATTACTGTGCAAATCATGAATAAGCATACAAAAGCTCACAACCTTCCCATTGAACACATATTCAAAATCATAAGTGAATTAATCAAATACTTCCTTTTTCAATACTCGTATTTAATCTCGCATTTGCACCCCAGCCATTTAACTCATTCACACATTCTTCTCGACTACCTTTTACCCGCTGAACCATTCTAACGTTAGCATACTAAAAATCACATATAATTGCACAATGCCATATCTCTGATATGGTCTTACATGTTATCACATATCGACAAGCCAATCGCCCCAGACAGGTCTTATACGCAAATCATATAACGATAAGCCAATGTCCTGCATATGGTCTTACACGATTCACATCCTGTAATCCTAATCGCTATGACATTCAGATCCTATACTATTCCTAAGGTTTGTACGAGACTTTCGTGATATTGTAACCCCGCGACTTTGCTCGTGATTTAATCATTCAACATTTATAGCAACAAACACAATTAAACATATATAATTCAATTCTAACGACATTTATTTGCATATGAACTTTACCTTTGACAAGGATAAACTGATTGACTTATCATTCATAACTTTTGATTTTCCCGATCTTAAACTGCTTTCTCTTTTCATTCTTGATCTATTTACATTCAAAATTAACTCATTTATTCATGAAATCATCTAATCTACCACAAACACATATTTGGGGTATTTTTACACATTAGCCCCTAAACTTCTCTTATATTTGTTCAATTTAGTCCTATTTTACAAAATACACAAAATTCAAAAATTAACTTAACCCATGCTTAGCGATTTATACATAAGTCCCTACAAATTCTCATATTTCCCCACATTTATTTACATTTCAAATCCACATAATTTGTACTTTCACAATTTAATCCCAAATAGCATTTTTACCAAAATCACTAAACAAAATATGATAATCTATCAACAAATATCCATTTTCATCATCAAACATTTAAAACTTAAATATCTATCAATGGCACTTCACAAAATCATCAAATAAACTCGTAAATTAGGTATCTACTAGCTAAGACCCATGCAACGGCATCACAAACATAAAAATCATCAAAAACCTAACAAAAATTCATACTCCACTGCTAATTAAAGGTGCCGAACCCTAAAAGCTTGAAGATAGCTTTCTTTTTTTCTTCAAAATTCTACAAAAAGATGATATTATGGCCACCGTTTTGTTTTGGTTTTTTAATTTAATTAAACTAAATCACAAATTACTTAATTAACCTTTGTTTAAACATTAATAAAACATATAATGGATGGCTATTCATGTCAATTCTACTATCCATGGTCTATTCAAACATATGACTTTACATTTAATTGTTCATAGCAAATAAGGCTACCTTAAACAATTAGAACGCAACTTTTGCATTTTACGCGATTTAGTCCTTTTACCACTAGACATCCAATCGATAAAATTAAATCACTAAACTTTCACACATATATAATCACATGTTATAAACACCAAAAATAATATTAAAATAATTTTCTCTGATCTTAAATTCTATGTTCCAAACTGTTCTTCCATTTAGCTTAAATCAGGCTATCAATCCTCCTCTTAGGATTTTCGCCTCCAAAATCTTACCAAAGGAATAGGTTAGGTATTGATTTCTCATAGCATCCCTGTTTCCACGAGCTTCGAACTCGTGTTGATGCCATAATACTTACTAATGCAATTTTTTTTTTATTTCTCACTTCTTGATTTCACAAGCTAGAATTCAAATCTATTTCTCTGTCATATGACATATCCGATTGAATTTGACCTCACGGAAATGACATGTGAAGGGTTTAATCTGTATCGCCCAAGCATCGCCACAGAAACATTATGTATTTTCTCTAACTCGCATAAAGAGAGATAGTCGATAAGCAATCAATCGCGACTCTCGCCGATAATCTCATACGCCCGGCGAACCGCAGATCAATTCTCTTTCGAATTAAACCATCATCTTTTTTTCCACAGCCGACATTTTTTAGAAACACTTTATCCCCATTTGAAACTCAATATCTTTCCGCTTCAAGTTCAAGGTAAGATTTGGCGATCCGATATCATTTTCAAACTATCGCGCTAATTACTTTCACTTTTTCCTGCTTCTCGACGATCAACTCGTGAATCTTTCTCTCACGAGCTCATTCAAAGATAATGGTGTTCGGAGTATTTACATTCAGATAGCCTCGCATTTATGCCATTTTAATACTCTATTGAGTTATTATTATAAGCAAATTCAATCAACAAAAATATTTTCCCACATACCTTCTAACTCAAGAATACAACAACGAACATATCCTCGAGTATCTCGAATAACTTCTTTCAGATTGACTATCCGTCATGGTGAAACGCAAAGATCAATGTAGCTTGCATCTAGCCAAGGCTTCGCAGCTTTTTCCAAACCGCGATGTGAACCTCAAATTTATCCAAACAATGGAAATAGGTACCTGCAATCTCACAACTCGTAGATATATAACTCAGCTAACTTATCAAGAGAAAATCCATACGCATACAGAATGAAATGAGTCGATTTTCGGTCAATCTGGCCAACAACCTAGATTGTATCTTCTTTCTGAAAGATGTAAACCCTATACAAAAATCCATAAATACTTCCATCCCATTTCCACTCTGAATCATGATTACCGTGAATAACCCGATGATACTGGATGCTCTTTGACTTGGCGATGATTAAACATTTAGAACAAACTCGTAGATATCTCTTTTCATACTGCGGCCACCACACATTTGTTTCAAGTCATTATAAACTTCTTTGTGCTCCCGATGAATGATAAACGATTACTTGCGCGCTTTATTCAAAATCATCCGACCATCAATTTCTTGGAATGATATATTCGCCTCCGAATCTAAACAATCATCGGAATCAACTTTGAAACTCGATCGGTTCGAATCGCTACCGAGTCTGCTTTGCACATTTCATTATCGACTTTCCGAGCTTCAGAATCATAAAAATAAGGTTCCCGCTTCATCTCGCCACAATCGAACCATCATTAGACAAAGTTATTTCAGTGTTCATCGACGAGCGAATAGGGATTTTTGGCTCAAAGCATCAAAGAACGCATTAGCCTTCTCGATGATAATCGAACACTAACTCGCACCTTAGCATCTAAGCCACCTCCAAGTGTCGCGAAATTCGTATCTTTCGAAGTTATCAAATATTTCAAATTCTCGCGGACGCGATAAGTGCACATTTCTCACCAAACAAATAGCGATGCCAAATTTTCAATGCGAACACAATAGTTTCTATCTCCAAATCGTATGGCTGCAATTCTTTTCATGCTTTCAACCTGCCTCGAGGCATAAGCTATAACTGCCTTCATGCATCAAAATACAACCTGCACTATCTGACCGCGCATCAACAACACAACTAACTTTTGTTCATTCAGTCAACTAACACTAGCGTGCCAGTAATACGTAACCGAACGCGGCTACTG